>JAFIDM010000001.1:28588747-28620164 GCA_023159025.1 Thereuonema tuberculata
CTATTAATTATTGTTTCTATTTTACGTCATTATATAATGAAGTAGAATTATATAAACTGAATTAATACCACAATTAATTAATTACAATGTTGGGGGATCAAGTCCACCATGAATCTGTATCTACTCTTATATTTGAGATAAAAAAGGAAGATTTTGAATCTAATTCACTGAATTCTACTTAGAGAAGCCACGCAGATGTCTATGAGACTTAAGTACAAGCACAATGATATAATTCACTATTCATGTCATTTCTTCATGTGAGATATTATTTTTAATAGAAGTTAAGTCTAACGAATGACCTAAGCTTTTCTATATAATCTTAAACATACTTTAATTACAGAATTTACATAATCAATATTAATCTCATTTTCAAATTTAGGCACAATACCTATCACCCCGCCTCCAACACCTAGCCAGTGTGATCAAAAAACTCAGTTTCAGTGTGCTTCTTTGGAATGTGTTGATATGACGAAAAGATGTGATTTCGTGGAGGACTGTCAAGATGGTTCAGATGAGCTCGATTGTGGTAATAAAAAGACAACTATAATCTTCAGATTAAAAGAACTTATGAAGAAAAGTTTTTTTTTCTTTCCATTTCCGACTATATGAAGTTCTTCAAGTTGACGTAAATTAAATACTAACTCTTTACTGAAATATGTTCGACATCTACTTGAAAAAGAAAATTTTGATTAATATGTATTATTTTTTTAAAAAAAGAATATAGGTCTATTTAGCATTAGAAGTACAAAACCAAAAACAGTCAAATGGTTTTTTTTAATCAGGGGTTAAGGATGTGTAAGCGTCTGATTCACCATCCGACTTCAACTAGTCGTGTTGGTCGAGGATCGTTGGGAGTCTAAACCCGAGGAACCCGAGGATTGCACGGCCTACAATGGAACATCTTTACCTTTAAAAGTACAAAATAAATAGAAGTGTCACGCTCAAAGCAAAATTGTAAAACACATAAAATAATGCACCGTTGATTTTCAAATAAAATGTTCACCAATTTCATTTTTTGCTTCTTATCAATCTACAAGTTAATTTGACTTAATTTTACAATACGTTACCGTAAATCAATATGTTACCTTAAATATTTTGTAATAGTTTTTCACCATTCTACTTAATAAAGATTCTGCTTCTCTAGTAAACTAATATACAGGATGAGGCAGAAGTCCCAGGACACTCTTGTATTTCGGAAACGGAAGGGAAAATGAAATATCTTAGTACTCCAGCAAAGATTGGGTGGAGGGGGGAGGCCCTACATTTTAGGATAAATCCGGAATAAGGCCGCCATCTTGAATGCAAGTCAAAATTTTCAAATGGGAACAGGGTCATGTGACGTATCATTTCAAACAAGAAAAACCCCAGAAATTTAATAATACAATCAGTTTTTATGTAACATTATTCATTATAATGTTATGAGTACTTAAAGTTAGGAATTCGTGAAAATTGCCATAGCAGAAATTCCACGGTAGTGCACATTACAGGCCTACAAAATGTGTTCAATGTGTTTCCATTAATGCTGCACACACAACATTAGGCGTCACTGCCAGTCAGCATGGACCCACGACAACATATCTGGAGAAATCCCCTAATAGGCGTGAGCTCCGCTGAGCACTCAGGAATGACCCTAACACTGCCGTTGAGGTTTCCATATCAGTGACTGATCTTGATCGACCAACTGTACCTGTCTGACGAAATTTGGCTGTTTATTTCTTCACTAGAGATGGACAAATTTCTAACTTTGAACACTCATAAAATTAAAATGAATAATGTTACACAAAAACTGAATGCATCATTGAATTTCTGGGGCTTTTCTTGTTTGAAATGATACATGACTTGAACTGTTCCCATTTGAAAATTTTGACTTGCATTCGGCTGGCGACCATGTTCTAGAAATACCCTAAAATGTAGGCCCCCTCACTCATTCTTGGTGGGGTACTAAGATATTTCATTTTCCCTTCCGTTTCCGAGCTGTAAGGGTGTCCTGGGACGTTTGAATCTCCCTGTAGATTAAATTTCTCAATCAGTTTTACTATCTCGTATCATCTGTGCTTGCAATTGTTAGGCTTTAGGAATTTGTTAAATTGCTTTCTATTTTTGTAATTCAAGTATTTCCATAACAAATTTATTGAAATTTTAGGTTTTAAGAAAGATGATTTAAATTAAATCTAAACTTATTCTAATTTAGCATCTTATTCCACTATTAGCAGTTTAAATTACGTCCTTTAAAAGAACCTAATAATCACTTCGTTTTTGGAGTTAAAACATTAATTTGGAGTTAAACCAAACAACAGTTTTATCGAGACTTATTTAATGTTTTTTTTTACGTTTTAACTTTCTTCGTTTATTTTCGGTAGATTGAGGAACAAATCAATTTATTGCTGTTATGGATTAACACAATAATGGAAATGAAATAACTTTGGAAATAAAAATAAAGGCTCATTCACAAGCTACAAACGTAATAGAATTGAAAGTTTCAAAATTTTGCTAATAAATGTTGATGGCAAAAGAATTTAAAACTTGCTTTCATAAAGAATTTTAATTATTTTTGAATATATTAGGCTCCTGCAAAGCTGTAAGAGGCCCAGGCCAGATCGGAAGGCCATTTGATCTAGTTTGCAGGTCCCATTTCAAATTTAAATACAAACAATATTCTTAAACAAAGAATATTCCTTTGCTTCTACCAGAGGGGGGATAGGCCCCCTCAAATCGTAGGCCCAAGCCAACTGACCGATCTGGACTTCTTCTATACGGGCCTGAGTAAGTTGCAGTATATTAGGCGTGGATATTTACTCTAAATATTTACATATACTTTAATGTTTGATGTTTTAATATTTGATAAAATTCAAAATAACAATCGCTATTCCGAAAGAATTGAAAGTAAGAATGATTTTGACACTTTGTTTCAGCATCTTGTCAGTTCAAAACCAACTCTTGTGGATGGAAGGATCGTAGTTATGGAAAATACAGGTGGATTCGAAGCCAAGTTTCAAACACACTTCCGAAACAGAAGGGCGCAAGTAACAACATCATGACGATACAATACTTCCCACCTGGTAAATATAATTGAATATAAGACAATAAATAATGTAAAAAGTAAATACATCTTAAAAGTACAAAAGAAAAGAATAATAATATTTTTTTTATTCAATTTGAATTTCGTATTTATTTTTACCTCGTTCAAATAAAAACTAGTTAAAAAAATAGTTTTGTTGTACAATTAGATTCATATTTGAGCTATTTGAATTAAGCATATTTTGTCCTATTTGGACCTACTTTGAGTGTGCTTACATGCAGGTAATAATTCACTATTTCTTCAAATTTTGTTTTCAACGTCTGTCAACAAACTAGGGTTCCTAGTATATTTTAATCAGTAAAAAGATACTTAAAACAACACTAAGAACACCTAATTACCTTATTGATATTCTGCTGCAATTTTTCTTTCAGGTGATTTCACAAACAGTGTTGTAATTCTGGAATCCCCTGAAATAAGTGCTAGAGGAACTCAATGTACAATGGCATTTTCTTATTACTTGAACAAGAATGATGGTATGTACATTCTGTGATACTTTGATTACTTTCATTAATATAAACTTCATAAAATTATTCTTTGTTTTGATAGAATTCACTTGCAAAAGACATATACCTTTAATATGAAAAATATATCTTAAAATGATACACGGGATGGACTTTTCGAGATTTATTCAAATATTTCTTTTTCAATATCTTGTCACTCGTGTTCACACATCTCTTTTTCATTACATCTCAGAATGATGAAACTCTACATATTTCATTTAATGTATATTTTTACATTGATATTTTTATGTATCTTAAATTTATCTAATATCTAATCAACATTTAGTATATATTGACCCTCGTTATATTTTGTAATTCTTTTAGCCTATATACTCAGATTTCAAAACAAAATGATTTGCTTCTCTGTACTATTCCTATTTGAGCTACAGAAGAATATGAAATTAATGACTTAATATCCCATTGTAATTAGAGATTATAAATAACTTTTGGAAGAGTTTCTTTTTGTTTTAAAAGTAGCATACATTAAAATAAATTATATTCAAAATTTAAGATAGAAAAACGTCATTTGGCATGATGACAAAATGAGACGATTGGTTATTAGATAAAGTAAAGAAAGCAATTATTATAATAAATTTTGATTACATAACGTTCATATTGATATTGTAATAATGATTATTTTGCTATGACTTCCAGAATGTCAAAGCTAGAAGATGCATTCCAAATGTTAAGGTATTCTTTAAAAACAATAAATGTCGAATTAATCACGAAACTTTATAATACTTCAAAGAATTAAAGTTTTTAAATTGAGTTTTTCTTCGGAATACTTTGAAACACATTACTTACAACTATATTACTTACAACAACATTATACTTAAAAACCTTTCTTACTAAAAAAACTCATAGCAAACTTTTTATTTTATTATTTCTATAACTTCAAAATCTTTAACAAAAAAATTACTAAATGTTTAACAGAAATTTTCTTGCACTCATCAACTATCAGTTTCATAGGAGGGGAAAGATTTTTTACAGATTTACTATTACTACGCACTATTTTTGTTACACACTTGAAGTAGTATTTATCTTCTGAATAGCCATTAAGGTTTATAATTATCTGGATGTTCTTATATTGAAGTTTGTGGTCAAGGGTGATCGGCATTAGTTAACAGGTAGTAAACCTCAGGTAGTGTCTAAGCGTGTATTGGAAAGTTCCTTTGTCTCCTTTTTTTAACTAATACTTTCTGTTATGTAAATATTTCCACATAAAGATGAAATATAATGTTATGTCTTCTTCTTCTTCAGTTGGCGCTATAGCTATTCGTAGCCTTGTCCTTATTGGCTATGTCTCCCCATATTCTGCTGTTAACAGCTTTACTCCTCCAGTTCGTTACACCCATTATAGTGAGATTCAAGTATCCATCCTTAGATCATTCTTCCGTTTATCACATCTATTTTGTCCATCATTCCGAGGCAGTCGTCTTTGTTTCACAACATTGAGTTTTTTACGGGTACAGGGTGTCAGCCTCTTGCCCAACCCCAACTTGGAGGACTAAACTTGTGTTTTACGTATATCCTTCAGAGGTAGGGTGGTCCGATTACAACACCAGACTCTGAGTTGCTCGGGTACCTCAGGGTCGCAAGTTCCCGTGTTCATCAGGGTGAGTCCCTGGGGGATATAATGTTATGTAATGCAGAAATTAGCTTCCATTGTTCTTACAGATCAATTCGTTACCCTCCTCAATAGGTAGATTGTAATCATTTGAATTGCTAGGTCAAAACTGTGGTAGTTTGTTTTCAAAAATTTCTTTCTACTATATTTTGATTTTGTCAATCACTTTTATGTTCGTCTTATTTGTTAATTTAAATTAAATAACCTACGATTATTATCAAAATCTAAAATAAATATCAAACTAAGAATTATCCTTTTAGACATAATTTTAGATATAAATTTTTTCCTCTAACAATACTTTGTTGCTTGTCTTCTGCCATTAAATTAAGAAATCAATGACATTTAATTTTTAATTCCAGTAAGTCTAGATTTATATTTCAAGCATCGAAATGGTACGGACTTTTTCGTCAGTAGTTTCTCAACTGTAACAACTTGGAAACAGCAATTCGTTCATCTGGGACAAATTCCTCTCGAATATAAGGTAATTACATGCTTGAAATTTGATTGAAAATTTAGAATCTGATTGCTCCAACTTCGTGGCTTCTACTACGGTTCTAATGCTAATAAATAGTTGCAAGTACAATCAAATATAATCTTGAACCTATAGGATCTATATGAAACTGCCTACATCAGGCTGAAGGGCTATTATTGATAATATAATCTATTGGATCACTAATTAAAAAATATCAGAAATTGATGATAAAAACTTCATTCTTTTTACTTAATCTCGAAGAAGTTAAAATAGCTACCAATATGTAGAAGATAATATAATGAAATTTGTAGAGTTAATTATGATAGAAGAAAATATGATATGTTGTATAAACTTGACTAATTTATTTATTTGTTACACAAATGTAGATTATCTGAATTAATTTTGTTGTTTTGTACTATTCTTAAAGATTCGCTTTGTGGCCACTGTTAATCCATCAGCTTTCTTGAAGATGCAGCTTGATATTGGGATCATGGATTTAACTTTCCAGGAATGCACTTCGGATGAACCGACTGATAAAACAAGTAAGTTTACTTATCGTTGCAACTTAGTTTGTTATGGTCTTAAAAAGTAAAGAAAATAAAGTGAGGTTACTGCAGGAAGTTTGCAGTTGTTAGAGATACTCTTAATCTTTAAAATCTAAAAATTTTAATTTTAATTAAAACTTTAGTGATTGTAATATTATTCAACTGTAACAAACGGCGGCTGATATTTGATTTACTAAACTTTCAAAATAACGCCTACATTATTTTCACTATATTTCATCTTTCTTTGCGATATATATTTGTCTTTTCTTCAGGTGACAAGAAATTCTTCTTCTTCCTCATTTTTATTTGGATTACAAGAAGAAATAAACATTCATAAGAACAACAATTCAGGCATTTCATATCTAACCCAATGGTACATAATAATAACAATTCATATCTTATATCAAATAAACATTTTCACATCTGCTAATAAAATAATAATATTTCTTAATGAATTCTTTCATATAGCTAAAAAAATATTGCTTACTTTAAGGAGTTTATCTTTATTTAAACAATTTTTCCATTCAATTAAACAAAATTTACTCATTAATCTCTTTTTTTTAATAAGAAATTTTACATTCAATTTTTACGATAGGGTTCGATTGTTTCCATTTCCTGTACAGTGGTCTGCCCAATCAGATATTTTCCTTCTGTTATTTTTAAAAGCTCTAATGTGTTCAGATAATCTCTCTTTCATGGTCCTGCCTGTGTTTCCAAAATATACACCTCCACAATCTCTATATGTTAAACTAGTGTTATTTTCTTTGCATATATCTTTAACATTTTCATTTACTTTAAGACCTAATTGTAATTTAATCACTTTATTGTAAACTCTTGTCTTTTTCCTTTCTTTTTACCGTTTTATCTTTAAAGAAAAACACTTTTACTACACTGTTTATAAGAGAACATGAGTATTCATTCATTTTAAACATTTCTTTCATATTCTGAGTTTTCTTCTTCCATAATTATACATTTTCCGTTTCAAATAATTTTTAATAATGACTTTCTTTGTGCTAACATAATGTGCCGAATTAAAATTAAAAATATAATTGCTTCTTAATGGTTTTTCATAATGCTCATATGAAATTGTATAACCTTCATTAATTAATATTACTGAAAAAGTTAATTTATTTTCTATTTCTTTTTCAACTGTAAATTTTAAATTATTTGCAATAAAATTAATGTAAATATGGAATTTTCGAAAATTGTCATTCTACGTCTTTCCAAATCAATAAAATGTCATCGCATATCTCCTATAACTATATTCACCTTTATTCCACTTTAAAATAATTTGATGTTTCAACCGTTTAATATAGATTTCTAGGACTATTTGTAATTTATATATGAGTTGGTGGGGTTACAACAAAGTGATTAAATTACGCTTTAATTAATTGAAAATATTAGAAGATATTTGCAAAGGAATTAATATTAGAATAGTTTATTATAAAGGCAATAAATTGATTGAAAAGAAAGGGTTATTAAAGGAAACATTCTTCACAATATGAGTATAGTGTATAGATTAACATGTAGAGATTGTGGAGGTGTATATTTTGGAACTATAAGCAGCACAACGAAGGATAGATTGTCTTAACACATTTGAGCTTTTAAAAATAATAAAAGGGAAATTTCTAATTAGGCAGACCACTGCATAGAAAATGAACACAATCCGGACCCCACGATTAAAATTCAATGTAAAATTTCTTATGAAAAAGGATAGATTAATGATTGAATCTTGTTTCATTAAATGGAAAAATTGTATAAATAAAGATAAATTTCTTAAAGAAATCAATATTTCTTTAGGTTATATGAAAGAATCTATGAAGAAATATTGCAATCATTATTAGCAGATGAAAATATGTTTATTAATAGTAGATGACAAGAATTGTTGTTATTATATAACGTTGGGTAAGACATGAAATGTCTGAATTATTGTTATTATGATTGTTTAGTTCTTTTCATGAGGAAGAAGAATAATTTCTGTCCTCGATTGTCACCTGAAGAAGTCTCTCCCAGCAGAGATGAAATATAGTGAAATTAAAGTAGGCGTTAGTTTGAAATTTGAGCAGATTCGGTTATTTGAATATAAAGAAGAAGAATGTTAATAAACAGATTTCATTTGATTACTTATGATGTTTGAATTTCTGTTTTATTCGTAATTCATAATTTGTATTTTTCATAGGCTAAATTTCATAGAGATTTATTTTTTTTAAATCTTTTTTACAGACCTTAACTGTACATTCGAAGAGGAGTCTTGTCAGTGGTTTCAAGAATATTTGAAAGACAATTTCGATTGGAAAAAAGGAAGTGGTGCTACACCTGTCAAAGGAACAGGTCCAGAATTTGATCACTCCTATACAAATGGTAATGGTTAAAATTGTAAATTAGGAATATTTAATAACAGAAAACTGATATTAAAAGAATTCATCTGATGATAAAATGGATTCGTACATCAACAATGGTTACTTCATTTAATAATTCAGCTTGTATCTTTATCAGCCGTTATGCATTATTAGTTAAAACTTCAGTGTTTTAAAGTTCGAAGGTAAGTGTTGCTCCTTTGTCCCTCCCGAAAATAAAATGACAAAGCAGAAAACATAGAAATCGATTCACATAGTTTTCCTTTCCTATTCATAATTATAGTGCTTTGTTTCACCGACATTTTTTAAAAGTTTGATTTAACATTGTATGTTTTCTTTTATGAGCAATTAGCTACTAAACTGTATGAGATGGAAAGCAAACCCTTAAATATTTCCATCACTCTAATTTCAGGAAAATATCAATCTATAATATTAATATAAACATGTATTAAAAATGTTATTTAGCAAACAACTGCACTAGATTGGATGCTTTATTTTGATAGTTAAATCTATCACGGACAAAAAGACAGCTACAAAAGCGTTCCTTTATAGTTTTCAAATTGGCCTGTACTACTCAGGGTGATCAATATACAGGGTACAGATAATAATTCTTAAGACAAACTTTAAGGGGCGGTAGCACACACTAAAATAAACATTTTTTTGTCAGACAATGTATTTCCGCAACTGTCGCGTTGACGCGACATACAGGGCGCTGTTGGGTCGTTGACGATCCCCGCCCAAAGATTGAGAGAGAATCGTGGCTAGTAAGCATGTGGCCGTGTAGCGTGGATTTGCGTTTGCCCAGACCTGAGGATTGTGCACATTAAACACTCCCTCATATATAAAGAATGTTTCAATTATAAGAGCACTGTGCTGGAAAATCCGGTTGCACTGCACTCTGCTGCATAAACCAGCGGCAGAAGTCTACGCGCCCAGGATAATCCTCAGCTTTCAATGCATGAATTCTCTGTAAATGGAATGGGTGTAATTGCTTTTGGTGCAAAATTCTCCATACGGTGGTTTGGTTCTTATCTACTCTACGTGCAACAGCTTGTGCTGTTCCTCAACCTGTCGTTGAATAGTTTATTATAAAGTTATGGACATTGTTTGCAAAAAATGCTTGTTTTAGTGTGCCATACCACTCCTTAAATTTGTTCTAAGAATTTAGAATCTCTCTGTATAGATGATTCATATCCCAAGTTTAAAATAGCGAATTTACTTTAAAATAAAATTGTGAATGAACAAGATATTTTCTAACTTACGAAATAAAATGTGATGACTGCAGTTTGAATTTAATTAAAAAACCTAATTTTTATATTACTAATCCTACCTAAAATCTCTATTTAAATAGATTTCTGTTAAATTATAGTTCTCAGTAAATAATTTGTCATTCTTCCTGAGAATCTCTGGTTTAAATATTGTTTACAATTAAGTTTTCTTTTTCTTTTTATTTTTTAATAAAAAATTACTAACTTAATAACTCAAAACTCAATAGAAATACTGAATAGACAAATTTCTTGACTTATACTTCTTTTTTACTTTATTGTAGATAAAAGATATAAGAGTAATAGTTATTTAAATAAATTTTATTTATTTATTTATTTATTTATTTATTTATTTATTTATTTATTTAGCTATTTATTTATTTAGCTTTTTATTTATTTGTTTTAACAGGATCTGGTCATTACATGTACATTGAATCGTTCGGAAAAAATATCAAAAGTGAAAAGGCCCGTCTGATTTCTTCTCCAACTAAGTCATCAACTCCAGAGTGTTTTAGCTTTTGGTATCATATGTTTGGAATGAATGTCAATCGTCTGAATGTATACAGAAGAGAAATGAAAACGAATACTGAAAGTTTAATATGGACAAAAATGTTCTCACAGGGAAATACCTGGAAACAAGCAGAAATTCAACTAAATTACGATATGAATACTTCTTATCAGGTGAAAAGCTTCTGTTGAACAATTATTATTAAATGTCGATTTAGAAGATCTTACAGTATAATTTATGGATTAATTACAGTATTAATCTTTACACTTTATATAGAAAACATGTTACCTTTACGAAGTGTGAATAGTGAAATATTTTACTGTATAAAGTGTCTAAATTATATTTAATATCTACTTAAAATTAATAAATAAAATTTAATTGTGTTGTTTTTATTTTTAAAACTTAGATTATTTTCGAAGGAATACTCGGAGAAAGACGAAGTGATATTGCGCTGGATGATATTACTTTAAAACCGGGTCTATGTGAAGAGAAAAGTAAGTAAAAGTATTATTAATATTAAATTCGACGAACAGTTTGAAAAGGTTTCTCTGACGGTTCTTAACAGTCGTTATCTACCCTGTGAGTGATAAGCATTAGCAGCTTTTTCCAATGATCAATGTCCATTATATTTGTAGTTTAAGTGTTTGGATTTCAATAAAATTCATTGATCGTAAATCATTTATTGTTTGCAGAAGTACTAATTCGTCCTTTATACTGAATCCCATTTTTGATGCGTTGGAATATCAAAATGAGAGAATATGTTGACTTCCCAAACTAGCATTTTGCATCTTTCATTTCATCTGAAAACCTTAAGAAGATAGAAATGTTCCTCTGATACAAAAACCGTGCAACTTTTTTGTACAGGATAATATTATTCAAAGAATTGGCGAAGATCCCTATATAACATGCAAAAACTAAAATTACTTATGTAATTTGCGTCGTATAAAAACATTACAGGATATCAGGACGTTTCAGCCTGCCGGCATGCTTTTCTCAACTGTGATATTGGTAGGGAATGACAGGTTTAAATAGTTTTTGATGATATTATTAGATAGTTTGCTACTAATTGTGGAAGTATTGGCGATGTGCCAAGACTCCCGCAAGGTGAGGGAGAAAATAGATTTGGCATGGTCTATTATTTGTATTTGATCAAAGTTAGGAGTGTGGGAAGTTGTAATATTATGCTGATAAATTATGGATTTGTATTGATCCTTATTCCTATAATTTGTTTTGTGCTGTTTCAATCTTTTTTGCAAAGATTGAGTCGTGTAACCAATGTATTTTTTATTACAACCGGAACATTGGATGTAAAGCTTAGCTATGTCTAGCGGGGATTGAATTTTTGCCCTTTTTTAGTCTTATTTTATATATTGTTGTTTTTAGTTACGAAGGGCCATTTTCTTGTTCATCTTTGCTTTTGTTATATGTTTCTTGGAATCGCTGACTGTCAGATACTGGGCGAATCCAGCTGACGAAGAGTAGGGACTCTGAAACAGCTGTTCTGGATTCCCGGTATCAAAAATACCAAAAACAGATCAGTAATTCCTTTTTCATTATTTATGTGCGAGTATGCTTTTTATTTTATTGTATTATTTATTTGTCCGTACGTTAAAATTGTTGTTAAAAATATTTCATTTTTGGTTTGAATATCCACTTTGTTGTTGGATTTGGGATAGTTCATTTTATTGATGGCATTGTTGATGACCAGGATGTTGTGTTTTTTTTAAAAGTTGTGTGATATTGTGATTAATTCCTTGTATGTAAGGAATAACTGCATTATTATGGGATTTTTGCGTATTTAGGCAATGGGATTTAGGTCTAAAGTGTTTTGCTTTGTTGTAACTTCTATTAATGAATTTAATAGAATAACTAGATCGAGTAAAATTTTGATATAGGTAATTTATTTCTCTATTGAGTAGTTCCTTGGATGTGGATAGTTTAAAAGCTCTGTGAAAGTAATTAAATAGAATATTAGCTTTAGTGTGTTTTGGGATATTGGAATAGTAGTTCACTGCAGTATTAGCATGAGTGGGTTTTCTGTAAACAGAGATTTGTAGCTGATTATTGTTTCTAGTTATTTGGCAATCTAAAAAAGGGAGTGTGTAGTTAACTTCTTTTTCAGTTTCAAATCGGATTGAATCATTTAGGCTATTGATATTTTCTATTATATTCTACAGGTTATGTTTATTGGCTGTAACAAATATGTCGTCAACATATCTGTGGTGAAGAGCAATGTGATTTTGGGAAGTTTCATGACATAGTCAGCCTTTGAAGCAGAGGCCGCTATGCCCATGAAAACGCCTTTTTTTAATTTGTAAATTTGTTCTTGGTACTTGATTATCTAAAAGAATGTCCACTAGTTGGATAAAGGTATTGATATCAATTCTAAGTTGTGTTATGAGGCCTGATAGTCAATAAGTTTAATTATAGCTTCTTTAATTAGTTGGTGGTCAAGATAGCCATATCGATTAATGCCATCCAATGAGATATGTTACATAATAATTATTCTTACCAAAAGAATATGGCACGCAGAAGAAGAATGCAACAGGATTAACAGCACTTTAGCATTACCTTCTAGTATACCTATGATGACGCTTGCTAAGGAAGAGATGAGGATATGTTCATTTTTGATGAGATGCTGTTGCTGTAATAGTTTTCGTTTAAATTCTTGGGAATTTTTTATGCTATAGTTGGGAAATTTTTGATTGAAACAGCTTTGGAGTATATGGGAGATATATTTAGATATGCCCTTTATTGGAGCATTATCACAGTTAATGATGGGCCTGCCCGGATAGATGTTATCTACTTTGGGTTTGTGGGTTTTTGGTTTCATAGTGATTGTGGGAAAATAACTATGCTTAGTAAAGGAGTTTTAACTGCGTAGTGTAGTAGAGAATCCTTGTATTGTAAAAGGCCTTATTACTATTGTTAAATTTGGTTTCTACTATGCTAATGGCCAGTTTTTTAATTTTTTGTATGCTGTCATCCAATTTCTCTAAGTAATGCAAGGTCATTTTGGTATATTGCTCTTCATTTAAAATAACTATATTTTTACCTTTATCTGCTTCTGTTATGATAATAATCTTCATTTTTTTTAGGTTGCCTTCTTGTTGAGTGGGGTTATAATTTAAATTTTTTTTAATCTTCTTTCTTATGTTATGTTTAGTTCAATTGATGATATCCTTGTCCAAGTGAGGGCTGATTCAATGCCCTCAATAATGTCTAGTTTGGGCATATTGGAAAAAGTTCTATTGAATTTTAAGTCTTTTTCGAGAATGTTCTTTTGCAGTTGGCTAAATTTTTGGTTGGTGAGGTTGATAATGTTCTTGCTGTACAGGGCTCTATAATATGAGAAACGAAAATTGTACTTGCTTTTTTTCTTTGTGGGCTCCATTTGATCCAATTGTTGCACTCTGCTAATATCATTACGGTGATATTCCATTAGAATGGCTTCGTTGCTATTCGGTTGCGCCATGTTTGGTTCGTTACTTGCGGTAAGTAGAAGCTGGTGCGTTGTATCTAAAAATCAATGGAAAGCAGGATAATATTAAAGAAAGATACATATTTTCAAACTCCGCTTCGAAAGTAGACTTTATTTTCTTATTAATTTACTTCTTCAAAGTCTTGTTGAAATTATCACTGTAATCAGTATCAAATGATTAGACATAGGATTCAAAACAAGAAAATATTTCTCCGATAATTTGATGCCAACAACAATTTGAATGAACAATTCTATTCTATTTTATATAAAACATCTAAACAACATAAAAAAACCAAATACATACGGCAATTAAAATAAATTAAAAAAAAATACCATCATATATAAAAAACCTAGTCATTTTATGATAATCTAGAAAAAATAAGCTATGCTTATAGTACTGTAATTAATTTTATTGTTTGTATTATATGTGCTTGTTATTTATATATGTTGATTCTCGTTTCTCTGTGATTTAAGTGAAATTGTATTGTAATTTTTCTTATTATTAGAAATATTAGACGCCACCATAACGATTAGGACTGCAACTTCTTAATGAAAACTGATTACTTATAAAATTATCTTGAAAACGGAAAAAATATATAGAAATGCACAAATTCGTTTGCCTTCACGCCTTTGAGCCATCATCGACGGCCATCTGGGACAGTTGTTCCGTCCTTATTAGGACTGATCAGCCAGATTTAGCCTCGATGATCAAGCTCAGAACGCTTGAAAGCCTATGGATCCTTCTCCAGCTCTCGGAAGTGGGACCCTACAAAAGCAAACGACAATAGAAAAATTGCTATAAGTACAGTCGGACCTGTCTATCCCGAATCTGACGAGAAAGGAAAAAAATTCGAGATAAAGAGGTTTCGAGTTATAGAGGTTTTAAATGCGATCAATTATAAGACGTTTTAATTGCTTTTGTTGTAGAAAAATACATTGGTATGATCGCAGATCAATTATCCATACATCCATAACATTTTTTAAACATACGTACGTACCTTTAACAATAAAAATAGTCTTTCAATGACTTTTGATGTCTAATTTTCATTGTTTCTGAATTCCGGAATTCCAAGAAATATCTTCCTTCAACCTGTTGTTGAAGAAGGGTGCATTTTTTTAATTTACACTATCCGAAATTCGAGATACAGAGGTTTTGAAGGATATTTTTTCGAGATAAACATGGAAAATACATTGAATTTAGATTGTAAATATAGGGAATTTCAGAAATTTCGAGATCTAGAGGTTTTCGAGATAATCAGGTTCGAGATGGACAGGTAGCCCGCTAAGCGCAGGGCACAAAATGCATTTAATAAAACGATAAGCTAAATGCATCGGCAAAAAATTAATGTTTAAGAAGATTTAACGTGCATCAAGTGTAATATAGAAACGGAAAAAATATATAGAAATGCACAAATTCTTTTGCACGCCTTTGAGTCATCATCGAAGGTAATCTGTGATTTAAGTGAAATGTTTTGTAATTTTTCTTATTATTAGAAGCATTAAAAAAAATAAAAAAATATATAAAATTATCTATAAAATTAATCTATTTTTTTACCATTCTTATTTAGATTTCTGCGATTTTGAAATTGACAGCTGCAATTGGACAGTAGGTCACTCGATCACAAGAAACACTTGGCTCCTTGGTAGGAACGGGAATCAAGACTTACGTTCAGGCCCAGCAACAGATCACACAACGGGAACAACGGAAGGTCAATTATGTTTTGTTTTGTTTTGTTTTTTAATTTTAATATCGTTCAAGATAGTAAGATAGTAACAAAGGAATGTAATTTGAGGAACGTAAAAATCATTACTAGTAGTTTACCCAATTTAAAAGTTTTGCATAAGAGAACTTTTAAATTATGTCAACTACTATTGGTCATTTTTACTTTCCTAAAGTTTTAATAAATCATAAAATTTTTATTTTCTTTTAACCTTAATATTTATTGCAATTGGAAACATTTCTTGTGTAGAATCTCGAAGCCTTAATCTATATTACTAAAATCTTTTATTTCTCTGTCTGTGTGTCTGTCCGGCACAGTTTTCTGTGAGAATGAAAAATAGAAAGAATTTTTTCAATGAATCATCCGCGACAGGAATCGAACCTGCAACCTTCTGATCCGAAGTCAGACATCTTACCCATTAGGCCATGGGAACTACAACTCTCTTCATATTGCTTTTTTGATTTATCTGTCAAAACTAAACTGACTGACTTTGACTGAAAAGTAACAATTGTAATTAAAAAGAAAGTCAAAAAAGAAAGACGCAGTACGTCATTAGGTAGAATACTGAGAAATCAGTATTTGTAACTTAAAAACCACTGAAAAGTATCAATTGGAATTGGATAAACGAGATGAACGAGAGTGTCGATAACATCAATCGAATGATAAGTCTAAGAATAAAAGGAGAGACTACAGAGCATACAATACAAGTGTGAATAAAATTGACACTTCTGATAATCCATCACACGAATATCTCCATATGCCCAAGTGTCTGAACGCATTGAATCTCAGCGGAATTCCTCAACATCGTTTGTCATTGAAGATTGGATCTCCAATAATATTGTTGCGAAACATCAATCCCAAGTTTGCATACTGCAATGGAACTCAACTTAAATGCTGTTCATTCGATAATGATCTCATAGAAACCGAAATTATAACAGAACTCACAAAGGAGATTTTGTTTTCATCCATAGGATGTCTATGGAACCATGCGGTAATCTACTTCCATTCACTTTCACAAGAAAACAATTTCCGATCAGACCTTCTTATGCGATATTTATCAATAAAGCTCAAGGACAAACTCTAAATAAAGTTGCCATATAATTGGAAAACGTTGTCTTAACTCACATACAACTTTAGGTCTTTGAGTCACAATTCAACAGAATTTGGTTATCTTCACTCTAAAGAATACTCACAATCAATTTGTTGCGAAGAATTTCGTATACAAGCTATGATCTTCATTTATCATCTATATCAACTAACGTCCATCTGAAATCTCTTCTTCAAATATCTATATCGAACAATCTGATGGCCTAGCTAATAGATATAGATAATTTTCACTATTTGTAACTCAAAAACCACTGAAAACCACTTTTTTATCCAATTGGAATTGGATAAAAAAGAATAGAAAAAAAATAATCACTATTTCTATTAGGTAGAATACTGAAAAATCGCTATTCGTTACTCAAAAACAATCACTATTTCTAACTCAAAAACCACTGTAAAGTATCAATGGAAATAAAAAAAAGAGACTCAAGAAAGAAAGAAGCACTATTTCTATTAAGTAGAATACTGAAAGCTCACTATTTGTAGCTCAAAAGCGACTGAAAATTGTATCTATATTACGAAAATCTTTTATTTCTCTTTCGGTCTGGTGCAATTATTGTAATTTACAAAAATAGAAATAATTTCTACAAGTTATCTACTGGAATCCAACATGCAACCTTCTGCTCCGAAGTTAGACGTCTTAGGCATTAGACCACAAGGATTACATTCTAATCTCTATAAAAAATAAAAATGTATCACAGATATATGATTCACACGCTGATTCTAAAAGCAGTCGTGAATTGAGAGAATATAGACATCAAAAATTAAAATTAAAAAAAACTAAAAAAAATTTAGTTTTATTTTACTTGATGTAATTTGTGTGTGTGTGTTTTTTTAATAAATAACAAATTGTTTTCTGTTACATACGCGAGGCTTCCGGAGCGAAGCGACGGGTAGCCGACTAGTTTAAAAAAAAATCTGAGTTTAGGAACAAAGATTGAATAAAGAGGTCTGTGTGGAATGACTGTAGAAAATAGTATTTCACATTCTCCTGTGGATGTAGAGAGTTTCTATAGAAACAATTTAGAAAGTTGTTTACAAAATGAGAATTTATCTAAATCAAATAGAAGTTCCCATTAAATAAGAATACTAACTTGAAAATAAAGTTGCATCCTAAGACCTATTTCGAGTTAATTTGAAACAATTAAAATAAATGAAGTTAATTGTTAAAGAAATTGAAAGATGTAGCGCAACTCATAAAAAGAGAAAAAATCTTATAAAAGTTTAAATAAAAAATTGCGGTAATTGATGACAAAAGTTTGTAAAATATAAATAAAATGTAGTTCAGTTTTATCTATGTTAAGCTATTAAAAACCAAAACATACTGTATAAGCTTATTAAGATTACGTTTTGTGACAATATTGTTTTCCTAATGTAAATTGACTTTCTTAAAAGATCAGAAGTGAATTTGTAAAAGTCCCGTTTGTTTTTATAATTAATTGCTTTTAAACTTAATTCTATAAAAATTTCATTACAGGATATTATGCTTTCGTTTTTGTGGATAAAAAATCGACCAAAGATCCAGCACGATTTTACAGTCCAATGTTTCCGATGAAGAATACTGAACAATGCTTTCGGTTTTTCTATTATGTAAACAGTTGCCGGAAAGCTGCTAATTTAAATGTTTACTTGAAGACCACAAACGGGGAACATCCTCTTCAGAAGATATCATCTTCAATTTCCTTATGGCAAGAAAAGAATATAAAGATTTTTGCGAACACCCAATTTCAGGTATTATATAAAGTAATGAATGTAGTTATTTATGAAATGATTCTCGATTGTTAACTTTATTTTTAACTTAGATAATTTAAAAGTTGTCTTAAATTAGCTTTAGAATCATTATTTTCAGTATTAGTTCATTTTGGACATCTGTAGATCTTTATTCCGGAAGTGACGCGCAATATATGATCCCAACCGGGACACATAGCCTCTCCTTCTCAACTCCACTCTCACCTCCACGCGGTGGGTCCTGGGCCTGAGTAACTTGGACGAAGATTGGGTTCTAACCCCAGTGGGACTCTAAGTCAGGTGCTAACGAGAGACGGGGGGCTCAAATGTCTCTTGAGCTGAGTGGTGAATATGCAGGTCATCAATCCAAGTGTGGCGGCGGAAGAGACTAACAAGTCCAACGGTGGCACACACAACTCCGAGTTAGATGGAGTTACTGCATGTGAGGAAAGCAATGGAAAACTACCTCACTATATTCCAAGAAAACCTCATGTACAAGTTACCATTAGATTATCAAGCTATGGTGCTGGAAGATGAGACCCCCTGGTCTGAAAGCACACTACTAACTACAGGGAAGGAGCGACAACCGTTTTTGAGTAGATCTGGATACAAAAATGACGTTGCTGGATCAAAGCCGGAAGGGAGTTCAGCCACCGATGCAAACAGGATGAAAGAATCAGTTGCCTGCTTTACAGAAAAACACAACATTGGAACGTGGAATGTAAGAAGCATGAATCAGGGAAAACTGGATATTGTGAAAAGTGAAATGGAAAGAACCAAATTGGAAATTTTGGGAATAAGTGAGCTCAAGTGGATCGGAAAGGGGCACTTTCAATCAGATGATTACAAGGTTTTCTACTCTGGCAATGATAAAATAAGAAGACACGGAGTAGCAATAATCATTAAGGAGAACATAGCCAATTGTGTTATGGGATACAATCCAGTTAATGATAGAATAATATGTCTAAGAATACAAGGAAAACCACTTAATTTCACAATAATACAAATTTATGCACCTACATCAGCTGCTGAAGAGGAGGATGTTGAGGAATTTTATGATAGTCTGCAGAAAGTAATAGATGATACCCCAAAAAGAGATGTTTTATTTATTTTGGGCGACTGGAATTCAGTAGTTGGAGAGATGGAAACAGATGGTATAACAGGAAGATTTGGTTTAGGAAGTCGTAATGATGCAGGAGCAAGACTAATACAATTTTGTGAAGACAATTCACTGTGGATAGCAAACACTTGGTTTAAACAACATAAAAGAAGACTCTATACATGGACAACGCCCAATGGTCTTCATCGTAATCAAATAGACTACATTATGTGTAAAAGACGGTGGAAAAGTGCAGTCCTTTCAGCAAAAACACTACCAGGAGCAGACTGCGGAAGTGATCATGAATTATTAACGGCAAGAATCCGAATTAAACTTAAAAAGGTCCGCAGATATAGTGCAATAAAGAGATATGATCTGGAAAAAATCCCAAAAACTTTCACATTGAAAGTTGAAGAACGATTCAAAGTTTTAATTACTGATGAAAGAAGTCCTGATGATTTATGGTGCGAAATGAGAGATATCATTACTGAGGAAGCCGATAATTTAATACCAAAAAGTAAAAAGAAAAGGAAGACAAAATGGCTCTCTGATAAAGCAATTAAAATAGCTGAGAAAAGAAGAGAGGAAAAATCCAAGGGCAATTTGCAAGGAGTTAGACAATTAAATGCGGAATTTCAAAGACAAGCAAGAAAAGATAAGGAACTCTATATCAATCTGGAATGTCAGAAAATAGAAGATGATAACTGTAAAGGGAGGACAAGAGATCTTTTTAAAAAGATTAGAAATATTACTAGGAAATTCACGCCTAGATTAGGAATAGTGAAAAGCAAAACAGGAAAAGATCTTACAGAGGGCATTGAGATCAAGAAGAGATGGATGGAATATACTGAAGACCTATACAAAAGGGATTCACATCAAAAAGAAATATTTATTGAAAAAGAGTCTAGCGAAGAACCAATGATAATGGACTCTGAGGTAAGATGGGCAATAAAAGAACTACAAAAAGGGAAAGCACCGGGTACTGATGGAATACCATTAGAACTGATCAGGGAGGCGGGAGAAGAAGCTACTAGAGTACTAGGAGAAGTCTGTCGACAAGTATGGAAGAAGATCTTATGGCCTAAAGATTGGAAAAGATCGGTATACATTCCAATACCAAAAAAAGGAGATGCTAGAGAGTGTTCCAACAACCGCACAATTGCATTGATCCCGCATGCCAGTAAAGTCATGCTTAAAATACTACAAAAAAGACTTGAATATTACATGGAGAGAGAAATGCCAAGAGAACAGGCAGGTTTTAGAAAGGGAAGAGGCACGAGGGATCAGATTGCAAACATGCGATGGATTATGGAGAAATCAAGGGAATTTCAAAAGGATATTTATCTATGCTTTATTGATTACAGCAAAGCGTTCGATTGTGTTGATCACGAAAGACTATGGATTGGATTGAGATCTATGGGGATTCCAGAGCATCTGATACGACTATTAAGAGAACTGTATAGAGAGCAAGAGGCTACAGTAAGGACTGAGTCTGGTGATACAGAGTGGTTTAACATTGGAAAGGGAGTGAGACAGGGATGCATCCTCTCACCATACTTGTTCAACCTGTACAGCGAACACATTATGAGAAGAGCGGGACTAGAGGAATCAAGGGCTGGTGTGAAGATTGGAGGAATTAAGATTAACAACTTAAGATATGCAGATGATACCACCCTGTTGGCAGAAAATGAAAAAGACATAGAATTTCTTCTAGGCATTGTAAAAGATGAAAGCTTAAAATTTGGACTTAAATTGAACATTAAGAAAACGAAGATCATGACAACAGGAAAAATAGGAGTGCTAAAAATCGGAGATGAGGTGATAGAGAAAGTCTCACACTTTGATTTTCTGGGATCAAGACTGGATGAAGATGGAGGATGCACAGAAGATATAGGGAAAAGAATCTTGTTGGGCCGGCGAGCAATGTCGAACCTGGAGAAAATAATGAAAGACAGAGACATCTCTAAATCTACCAAGATTAGGATTGTGAAAGCAATGGTTTTTCCCGTGATGATGTACGGTTGTGAGAGTTGGACAATGCGAAAGAGGGAAAGAAAGAAAATCGACTCCTTTGAACTCTGGTGCTGGAGAAGACTTCTGAGAGTACCATGGACTGCAAGGAGGACTAACAAATGGGTTTTAGATCAGATTCAACCAATCTATTCGTTGGAAGCATTGATTTTAAGGCAAAAACTATCTTATTTTGGCCACATTATGAGAGCGGATTATTCCATGGAAAAGATAGTCATGCTTGGGAAGGTAGAGGGGAAGAGAAGAAGAGGAAGACAACGAAGAAGATGGTTGGAAGATATAAAGGAAGCTACCGGGAATTCTTTGCAACAACTACGATATGCAGCAACTGATAGATCTGTTTGGAGAGCCTTAGTGCATGAGGTCACCAGAAGTCGTAGACGACTTGATGGAACCTAACAACAAAAGATCTTTATATGGTGGCTAACATTGATATAGATTGCTACAACAATGAATTTTAATTACCACTCTTCACTGCTAGTGAACACTAAATCCAAGCGATAAACCCTCTGAAAAATGAGTTAAAGATGGGCGGCAGTCGGCTAAGGGCCATATAAGGTGCGTCTCATATTTATAAACACACCATCACAACAGCACTTTTCAAAACAGAGGTTGTGACTTTTACATTAAAAACAATTTGTAAAAATTTGGAAGTGTATTCAAATTAGTTTCACGATTTGAAAATTTTTTATTCAAATGATGTATGTAAAAAAAAAAAAATGAGAAAAAACACAAAAATCAGTGTCTTATAATTATAAACACACTAATGTTAATAACCAATAAATTTTCCATGTTGTACAATAACTTTGTACACACGATTTGGTAATGAGTTTATGAATGTTTTAAGTTGAGTTTGCTGGATATTGTCCCAAATGGAAATGATTGCAGCTTGCAGTTCAGCAGTAGAAGTGTACTGCTTGCCACCAGCATACACTGACCGAGCTAACATACTCCAGACATTCTCCATGGGGTTCAAATCAGGTGATAGGGATCACCTGAACATCATTGTCCAAAAACCACTGCCATGTGGATTTAGCAGTATGAATTGGTGCAGTGTCCTGTTGAAATTCAAAGAATGGACCCCCTATTACCTCTGCAAATGGCAACAAAGTGTCTTCAAGCAAATTTTGATAGGCAACGGCATTCAGTCTACCGTTGGGAAAGGCTAAATTTGTTTTCCCACTGAAGGAAAAAGCACCCCACACCATTAACGAGCCACCACCTTGCTGTCGACTAGAAAAGATCTGTTCTTCAGCTCTGATGTCATGCCAGTAGTGTGTCCATCCATCAGGGCCATCCAAATTGAACTTTTTCTCATCACTAAAGATCACCTTCTGCCTTTGTGCCTCCAGTGCATGTGTTCTTTAGCCCATTCAAGTCACTTCAGTTGATGGCACTTTCTAAGTGGTGGTTGTTTACGTCTTTTTTTCTGTAAAAGAGTTTTCGATTTTTTCACAGCACGACGAACGGTGTCTCTTGAGACCCCAATGTCTGGCTCACTTGCTACAGTTCGCAGTGATGCACCTCCTTTTTTTAACCTCTGGATAACAGCTCGTTGTAGCCTTGGAGTAAGCTTTTCAGGTGTCCAAGTCGTTTTATTGTACCATACTTTGGTCCTAAGGTCAGATAATTAATCACAACTCTGGTAGAACGGTTAAGGGCCTTCGCTATATTTCTTATGGAACTTCCAGCCGCCGTCATTGTGGTGATTTGCCCTTTTTCATAGTCATTCAGTCTTATACCTCTGGGCATTGTGTTTTTATAATTTGTGTGATTTCAAAAGCAGTTCATGGTGGCTGCCATTTGCAAATATGTCTTACCCCATCTGGTGTTAATGTTTGTCATTATTTTCATTAATAATTTTTACATTAAACGTCAGTGTGTTTATAATTATGAGACACTGATTTTTGTGTTTTTTCTCATTTTTTTTTTTACATCATTTGAATAAAAATGTTTCAAATCGTGAAACTAATTTGAATACACTTCCAAATGTTTACAAATTGTTTTTAATGTAAAAGTCACAACCACTTTTTTGAAAAGTGCTGTTGTGATGGTGTGTTTATAAATATGAGACGCACCTTAGGTCTGTTCTGGGATACCTTAACTTTTTCTTGGCGCAGCTTAGCCGCAGCTGCTTTTGCGCCATTAAACACTAACCAACCAACCAACCAACCTTAACTTTTCATTAACTAACAGAAAAAGCAAATGTTAGTATCATCATTAGATTCCTACCAAATGTTATTTATAGACTAACTATAACTAAAGTAATTAAATTTGGTGAACTTTTATAATATTGTGTAAAATAGTAATGAGACAGCCTGCAGTTTAAAGTATAGAGCTAGGGAGAATAAAGGAATATCGTAAGATATTAGAGGGAACATTTTAAAACTGTTTAAAAAACTTTAAATTCTACACCATTCTACTTATATTCTCTGTATTGATATATTATATTAAACCGCAAAATGTGATCTATGACTTGCTAACGTGGAATTTGCACACGTTACTACAGTTAACAAAAAAAAAATTGAAAATTGGACTTTAAGTCACTTTCAAAATAAACGGCTCATATGTAGTATGTTATTGCAGGGTTTTTGGTTAAAAGATCCATTCCACAGCAAATTCACACCCACACAAAAAATTTACATTACATTTTTGATTTTAATAAATTTTGACAAGAAACTACAAAGATTGAGAAGAATATTTTCCCATTTTTGTAGAGTTCATCGATAGGACTTTCATGAAATACGGAATATTTTGCCGGTTATAGTTAAATTGAAATATAACAATGTGGTCTTTGATTTTAACTTCAACTTCAACGTGTGGAATAAATATTTGTTAAAAATCGAACAACAAATAAAAATATCGCAAATATTTACAAAATGAAAAAACAAAAACAAAAACATATTATACCATAAGCCAAGACGTTTCTATCTGCGGAAAACTACATGAGCTGGAAAACAGCCAAATAAACAGCAAACCAAACAAATTTTCCATTTTTAATGCTTCAAAGCCTAAAAATAATTCCTATTTAGCAAAAAAAATATTTTAGTAGTTATTCTTTAAAATTTGATGAAAATTGGCGGATAAGTCAAGGCGAAATGTCAATGACTGGACTAAGGTTTTGATATCATCGATAAGATTTTCACGATAAGATTACCTATGTGAACAAATAAATGTCCGATTCTTAAAACAGACAAAATTTCATACAAATTGCCAACTTTAAGTACTATAACAAACAGCTAAGAGACGTAGAAAATTTAATTTTGTAGTTTCTTATGAAATTCTAAGATGATTTTATGTAAATCAAAATGAGAACTGAAGTTTTACAAAAGCATTCAATGATTTGATATCGAATGATTCAAAGTGTTGACTTTATGTAAAGTCATCTGCGTATTTGATATGTGAAAATATAATAGTTACACCGAATGTATGAAGAAGATTGACATGTAAGATAAATATAGTAAAGATAATATTTTCAAGAAATGAATAAGATGGAATTTTCATGATGTTAGTAGTTATTCAGCTGCCATTGAATGCTGTTAATTAACAAAGTAACGAAATATAAAGAAAACAGCACTCAATAATTTTATTGAGTTTTTTTTTTTTTGAACATTCTATTATATTGATTGTCGCCTAGAAGAAACTGAAAAAATTTCGTTTGTTGCCTGAAAACTAGTAAATGGTTAAACCTACCAATATACGAAATCAACATTATAATCAACAATATATTAACAACAGTTTGGTTACAACAGACAACATTTCAATTCAACCTTAAGCTGCTGGAATATATTAGTAAAAAGAAATTGTAAAAATGATATTAGATTGTTGTTATTTCAATATCATTTTGAATTTATATTGTACGTTATTAAAGAGATGAGAACTTTTATTACTTGTGTTTTTTTTACCTGTAATATCTTCCAATATAATTACTACTTTGCTTCAAGATTAGAGATTAGGTTTTTCAGAACAGCTTTATGTTGCTGTAAGTTAATTACTTATTACCATTTTCTTTTTCGTATTTCTTTAGATCATATTCGAAGGGATAATGGGTAGTACCTGTGGAACGATAGCAATAGACGATATAATGCTTCTTGATTCGCCTTGTCCTCCTGACAACAGCTGTGATTTTGAACATGATATATGTTTTTGGAAAAATGTGGATTCTCTTAAGTGGCTTAGAAATAGCGGTGGAACACCTTCAGAATTCACAGGTCCTTCAGTCGATCACACGTATGGGACTTCCGAAGGTAAGATAATCTTTAATGCAGAGCTTCTCTACGGTTTTTATGAGGATGTCTTTGGTGTAATCGAGAAAATCCTGAAAATGCATCTGTAATCAACATTTAACTTCACACTAGTCAAATGCTTATTCTACACTTCCGTGCAGCTAAATCGACTCACCCCTTCAGAGCGCACAAAAAGACGTATATTTTTTAAATGGCTTAACCGATTTTCAAAAAACTTTTTTTTTTGAAAGCCTAATGTTTTTACTTTACAATGACACCATTATCATTAAAATCTGTACAATATTTTGTTTTATAATGCATTTTGAATGAAAACGCAAGCAAAATGCATGCTTATGAAAAAAAATTGGGGATACTTAAAATTAAATTACAACAAAAAATTCAAGCAAAACAAGGAAACTTTTATTAATCAATACTTGGTATTGCCTCCCCTTGCCTGTACGACGGCTTGCATGCGGTTCCTCATAGACCCAATTAAGATTTTGACAAAGTCTTGGGGGATCCCATTCCACTCCTCCTCCAGCGCAATCTTGAGCTCGTTTTTATTAGACGATGGCGGATTTCTGGCTCGGACCCTCCGTTTGAGCTCGTCCCACAAATGCTCAATCGGATTCATGTCGGGACTGAGGGCTGGCCACTCCATCGTCTCGAGACCAACCTCCTCCATGAATTGCCGAGTGGTTCGTGCTGAATGACACCGGGCATTGTCATGCACCAACATGAAGTCTTCCCCGATATATCCTGCGTAGGGCACAACATGATCCAGGAGAATGTCCTCAATGTAACGTCGAGCAGTCAGACCCCCCCTCCGGCCTCCACCAGGTATGAAAACAAGATCTATTTTTCCCTCAAGAGATATGCCAGCCCACATCATGCAGGAACCGCCGCCGTACGAGACTGTTTCAGCAAAACAGCACTGTGAAAATCGCTCTCCTGGACGCCGGTAGACCCGGCCTCTCCTATCATTACCATGGAGACACATTCTGCTCTCATCAGTGAATAGGGCGGACCGCCATTGCTCGACGCTCCAATTGACGTGTTCCCGAGCAAATTCGAGTCGTGCTGTGCGGTGACTTACGGTCAATTTTGGGCCTCTAGCGGGCCGTCTTGGAGTGAAGTTGGCTTCCTTCAATCGTCTTCTGACTGTCCACTGACTAACAGCTACTCCACGAACTTGTCTCAGCTCCTGTTGCAGATCGACGCCCGTGAGATGGCGATTTCGCAGTGAAGTTGAAATGATAAAGCGATCGTACCTCTCAGATGTGAATCGGCGCCGTCCTGTATGTGGTCTCCGAGTGAAGATACCAGTTTCCTGAAACCTTCTGAGTACTCTTGAGACAGCAGATTGGCTCAAGTTTAGTTGACGAGCGACTTCTCGCTGACTGTGGCCTGCTTGCAACAAAGCAACAACTTGTGTGGCGTCTTCTGGCGTAGTATCCATGGGTTTGTGAAAACAATGAATTAAACTTGCAGTGATGTGTACAGATGAACGTCTGATAAGCGACTGATAAGAAATATCGGTCCACGTGGGATTTTATAGGGGATTTTATAACGGAGTTGGTGGTTTCCGTTCAGACTGCATTTTGCTACGCTTACGTTCAGATCTCATTTATTTGGAAAATATTGTACAGATTTTAATGATAATGGTGTCATTGTAAAGTAAAAACATTAGGCTTTCAAAAAAAAAAGGTTTTTTGAAAATCGGTTAAGCCATTTAAAAAATATACGCCTTTTTGTGCGCTCTGAAGAGGTGAGTCGATTTAGCTGCACGGAAGTGTAGAATAAAATCAGACGTCAAATAACATGGGCAAACAGAAATATGAACTACATTCTGTTTCTGTCTAGCAATTAAAGATAAAAAAGTATTAATTCTCATTCAAATCGGCTTTAAAATATATTTCAGGATAACTTTAAATGCTTAAAATAGATTCTTATATTCATTTATAAGTTAGAGGTGTTTTTCAGAGGATTCTATTGTAGCAATAAAAACTTGAAGAGAAATTTGAAGAACAAGATTTGATGTGCCGCAGGATTTCTGGAGATACAAAAGTCTGCGGTGAAGCAAAAAGGAATGAGAAGAATTGCTTTATAGAGTAACATAAAGTAGTGCAAGAAATATTTAACATTTCATTGAAGTTCTCTGCTTTGAACAGTCTTTGTAATCTTTATCAAAGATAATTATTTACTTGTCTATAAATATTACTTCTTCATATTATTACACTTTTTAATATTTTGGGTTTTTTTTTTTGAGTTTATGTCGTGAACTATCATCACTGCTGATTGCTTTGTTGTGTGCCTATTATAACGAAACAAAAACGTTCCTGCGATATTTGACTGAAGTGATGATAATGAAAATCACGCCTACTTGTAACAAAATTATGATACACAAAATTCAATAGAAAATATTGTATTACAGAATGTAATACAGATATATGATTACTTATGATTACTTATGATTACTTATCATATAATCATATGATATATGATTATATGATTACAATGTATTACAGAAATGATCTATTGCATTGCAATATTTTTTATGAATTTATTATTATTTAAAAAAATAACTATCATTTCAGCTATTGCTTGCTTCTCTAATTTTGATCTGTCGACTATAGTTGCAGTCTATGAAAAGTCTACCATATAGTAGCCAGAGAAAAGATTTGAAACCTATTGAGAATTAAAACGACTAAGTTTCAACGTTGGGACTAGGAGTTGAACTAAGATGGAGGCAAAGAATGGTCTTTACTTGGCATCTGCAAACCAAGCCCTCACCTTAATCAGTCAACTAAATAAATTAATAACGGAAAGGAATATAAGATTTAATACAAAAATCTAAAAGAAATTATCTAAATACCTTGTTGCATAGTTTTTCAACTTTTTTGTATGTTCGCAGTTTTGCGCCGTATAATATGAGGCCTTCATTTTTCTTCTATCGGCATTCCTTTCTTAGCTATGCTCAGGTTTTCTTCTTATAAATTAAGTTCAGTAGTAATAAGTAATCATATATTTGTACATTTAAATTATCTATTCTCAATTATTTGTCTTTTTCTTTTTTTATGAAATCTTGTAGACTTGTAAGTTAAATATTACTCAAATGTGTGTTATAAGAAAAAAAAAAAGGTTGTAAATATCAGAACCCGTTGATAGGAATTCTTACATAACGGGACTGTACTGAGCTAACTTTGTTAATAAAAAAATGTTTTTCTTTTCTCGGGATCTTTCTTGAGTCTTGATTGGACTTTCTACTACAGTCACTTGCAATTGTTGGATCTTTAATAATATATTTTATTTAGTTCTTGGTAGCGTATGACAGTCATATATACTTCATGGTTCCTTCAGCTAACCCACGCATTTTAAGCTTTCTTGTCAATGTAATGTATGATTGTTCAATTTCATTTCAGTGTCTTCCTTTGAATATTTTCTAAACCCAGTCCCCTTCTTCTGACTGTTTCAATCTAACTGAGTTGATCTTTATTGACACTAATTGTTATTTATTGCTGAGGTTCAACAGAATGTACTTAATAACAGCATGAACTAATGCTTGATGTAGGTAGGTTTTTCTGTTTAGAAAGAGGTTCCAAGATTTTGTATTCGATTATTCTGTAGTCGTATCAGATCACCAAGGCCTTTCCCTCCTTTATTTCTAGGAATTACAAATCTATTTATCGCTGATTTCGGCTCGAACTGTCTATATTTAGTGAGCGTTTTCCTTGTTTTGAAATCATAATATTACAATTATTATTATTATTATGTTTGTATGTTTCAAACCTTGGGTTTCCCCAGCAAAAACAATATGGCGGGTCAAGGACCAAAGCACATACTGCCAAGTGTAAAGATGTGTGCAAGAATGATTAGGAATGTGTGCTTGTGTCCATAAATTTCCTAACTATGCGTGTAGTGTTGAGTACCACAGCCTTCTGCAGTTGTGCATAAGTGTTTTTGTGAAGTCCTAGTGTGCTGAGACTGTGGTGCAATGTGTGAGGCACCAGACCAGTGGCAGACAGAACGATGGGTACAACACGTACTCGATCCTGCCTCCACTGCTTCTGGAGCTCGTGTGCTAGATCAGTGTATTTACTGATCTTGTCTGCGTGAGTTTTCTGCATGTTCTTGCTGATAGGCACTGCAATATCAATTAGATAGGTCTGTTTGTTGACCTTATCAACAAGTGTGATGTCTGGTCTGTTGTGATGTATGGTTTTGTCTGTGTGAATGGGGCGGTCCCAGTATAGTTTATATGAGGGTGATTCTAATACGCTTTGTGGTATGTACTTGTAGTACGGGACCGTGCTCTTAATAAGTGAATGTTTGTGTGCTAGTTGTTGATGAACGATCGATGCTACCTGATTGTGTCGGTGGAGGTAGTCTGTTTGAGAGAGAAGGGGACAGCCTGATATTACGTGGTCGATCGTCTCATGCGTAGTGTGGCATTTCCTGCATTTGTCGTCATGTGTGTTTGCATCGTGTAGAATGTGTTTCTTGTAGTTGCGTGTGGAGATGACTTGGTCCTGTATTGCGATCATGAACCCTTCGGTCTCCCCAAACAGCTCACTACTCGTCAGCCATCTGTTCGACGCTTCCATGTCGACATGAGGCTGGCTGAGTTCGTGATGATGTCTGCCATGGAGTTCCTTACGAGCCCATGATTCACGCAGCTGCTGAGTGTGGGTGTCAGGGGTGGTGAGTGTTGGAGAAGAGTTTTCGAGGTTCAGGGGTGTGAGGTGTGTGTCAGCCTTGACAATGGCTGAGTGAAGTGAGGAGTCTTCTGCTCTTTGGTGGAAATGTTCCCTAAGTGTATGTACTTGTTTTTCGTGTAGGGTGATGAGGTTGATGAGTCCTCGGCCTCCCTCCTTGCGGGGAAGAGTCATCCTTTCCGTAGCGGACTTGGGGTGGTGCATGTTGTGTTTCGTGAATGTAGTGCGTGTTGCGCGTTGTAGTGCTTCGAGTTCGGTGTTTGTCCATGGAATTATGCCGAACGAATATGTTAGTGTGGGAACGGCAAAAGTGTTGATAGCTTTAATTTTATTTCTGGCGTTGAGTTGTGTTTTGAGGATTTTGTGAACTCGAGCAAGGTATGTGTTCTTCAGTGCATTTTTGATGTTTGCGTTGTCAATGACGCGCGCTTGCTGGAAGCCCAGGTACTTGTACGTCTCTCCCTCTTCCATGGATTGGATGGCCAACCCATGGTCCAGTTCAAAACCCTCCAAATTCGAAGTCTTCCCACGTATTATGTGTAACTTGCGGCATTTGTCAATTCCAAATTCCATCCCAATGTCTTTGGTGAACTGTGTGGTGGCTTGTAGTAAATTAGTAAGTTGTGCATTGTTTGTGGCATAGAGTTTAATGTCATCCATGTAGAGTAAGTGTGTGATTTTATATGGTGTCACAGTGCCTGTGGTAAGCCTATAACCGTGTTTTGTGTTATCTAGTATATGGCTCAGTGGATTCAAGGCGAGGCAGAACCAAAGAGGACTCAAGGAGTCTCCCTGGAAAATACCTCTCCTTATGGGAATGGGATCTGTAGTGATGGAGGTGTTAGAGGTGCGTAGGTGTAATGTTGTGTTCCAACTCTTCATCGTGGCAGCTAAGAATGCAGAGATCTTGGAGTGTATTTTGTAGATATGAAGAGTGTGTAGGAGCCAGGAATGAGGGA
>JAFIDM010000001.1:28623494-28674210 GCA_023159025.1 Thereuonema tuberculata
GTGTTTTACGAAGAACATTCTATGTATCGATAAGCCTGAAGAAGCAGCTAAAGTGTTAAACCTGCGAAATATAGCTATGCTTAAGAAGATGAAAAGATTTTGTTGTTTTTATTCTTAATAATAACTGTCGCATTTGTGCTACATATTGATGCGTCCAAAATATTGAGTCTTAAAAATTAAATAGCATTAACGATATTTAGAAAATCTTATGTAATATAATATATTTTCTAATGTTTAATTTACTCGGGAAATAAGAAAATCTTCACTGAAACTGAAATATAACTTTTCATTTTTAATGGTATTAAGTATTTTTTCAAGAGTTTTGCTGATAACTGTAGAAAAACAAACCATATATATTATTAAACCAATGATGGGAAAATATGATTATTTTCTATCAGTTTTCAGTTTTATACTTTATATTTTATACTCATGGTAAACTTAGAATTTATCATACTTGTTTCAGTTTTCTTTTCAATTAAAGTTATAATAAATAGCTTAAGAACTATTTGGTGACTTATCTTTGCATTCGAATGTAAGCAAGCTATCCCAAGATATTATAGATTTCATCTGAAAGTTTACAATTCATTTCTGATTGAAATAGCGCAAGAAATCTTTGTTCTATAAAACTTTTACTGTTAGGTTTTAGGTATTTAAAAGCAAAATTGGTCTTGAATTAGGTCATTAGCAGACTAATAAGTTAGGAGCAACGAACAAAATACTTATAATTCGAATTCGAAAAAAAAAAAAAACACCCCACAATTTTAATTCCTTTATTTTCAGTTGATCTTTGCGCTGTTTAGTTTTTCTTCTTTTAGGTGTCCTCTATTTTCTTGTTAAGCTTCAACAGCTTGAAATTTTCTATTTTGAATTTCATTTTAACATTGAAAAAGTTTTTGTTTTGTTTTCCTGATGTCTTAGCATGACGCAAGCCACTTTATTCTGGTAATATGTTTAGAATTTCATGAGTTTTCAACACAAGGATTAAATAGATGTTAGATATGTATTAGATTTAGATACTTGCTTGTCTTAAAATTTAGAATGCTACTTATATCAGTTACTTTAAAATGTTTATATTAGAAAACACATTTTAAGGACAAAAGTAAAATGGTCTGAATGAATATTTCAGTTAAGCTCCTACTTCACGAAAAATAAAAATAAAACTGATCTTTTCTAATCAATCAAACCAACATACATGAATCAAATGGAAATATAAAGATTTAATAGCAGAGATAAATGATAATAATTGATGATAAACGTAAAAAAAAAACACTGAATCAGTTTATTGCTTTATTATATTGTTTCTTGATTATACATTATTTAAAACATCTGACAGAACAAAATTTGGAACTGTAGAAATAGGTTTAGGTAATTAGTTCTCCTAAACTTTTAAAGTATAAAAAAAAATCAAATATTTAAAGATTCATAAATGATGTTTTCTTACTCCAATTTACTATTATAATGGCTGACTCATTTTTTTAGATGTGAAGATGGATTTAAAGGCAAGCGTTGTGAAGTCTCATCTCCGTTGGAAAATTCTGGTTTAGGTAAATCAGTCTTTGTTTTGTTTATAATGATAGCTTATATTTCTTTAAAAGTTCAATGTATAATCACACATTACCATGCTGCCTATCTATCTTCCTGTGTCCGCTCACTTTTGTTCTTTGTAATTTTTGTTTTTGTGGTAAATGGTCTATCTTCTAAAACAAAAATCAAATTCTTTTTACAATGTAAGGTCTTCACGGCCCTCTTGGAAACTGAAACCCATTGCACGTGGATCCGAAAATCGGTCGGTCGGGTCCATGTGCAATGGCCTTAAGGGGAGCCTTCGGTCGGTTGAGGGCTTTAGTCATCATCCCTCAACAGACAAGGTTCTCTGTCATTGCTGAAATCTTCCCGTTATTTCTTCTATCAGAAACCTTTGAATATATTACAACTTAGGCCAATCAAATGATCTTCCAACCACTTAAGCCATCTTTCTGTTTTTGATGAACAAATCCGAATCCTTCCTTTACCATTTTATACTCTCCTGAAATTCCTAAACGAGTCTATTCATTGTAATATTGCTAACATATATAATATCTTTGGATTTCTGACACTTATCTTGAGGTATTAAATACATTATTTTCCAATTTGGTTTATTTAGTAAATTTACTAAATGGAGCAGATTTCAAAATTTTCTAAATTTTCATTTAGAGTTGAGGAGTAATACCTATTGTCACCTGTTACTGATAATATCTTCTCATCCTGAAACTTTTTACCATTATTGAGAAGACTCGTGTAAAATGGACATATTGCTGTGTTTTTTTCAAAACAGATTACAATAGAGATGAGATTAAAAAAAACAACAACTTCTAATTAATTTTGCTGAACATTCTGATTAGGAAAAGTGTTAACTGACTGAAATAAATCAAATTAATAAATAAAAATTCATTATAATCTAAAGAATTTTTTAGATCCAATTGCCTCAAAAATTTAATTCATGTAAATAAGGGATAGTTGATTTATATTAAACCCCCCAAGGGAAATAGAAGAATTTCTCTATTTTTTTTCTCTGAATTCGTTTTGTTCAGTTAGCTTATTACTTTTGATCAGCTTAACAAAAATTCAGTGATTGATGAATAACACATTTAACGAATCAAATTACAATAAAATTTCTATATGGATATATTTTAATATTATAATTATTTTGTAATTTATAAAGTTTGTTTTTCTCATGTTTATCTTTTTGTAGATAAAGGTTCAATAGCAGGAATTGTTATGGGTTCGATATTAGCTGCTGTCACGGCTTTATGTATTGCAGGTCTTTACTATAGGAAACAACTTTATTTGAGGTACTTAGTTGATTAAAGATATTTGTTTTATGCTGTCAAAATAATTTTATAAGGAAAGTTCAAATAAATATTATTGTTTTATGACATATGAAAATAGAAGTAGATTATTATTTACATTATTACAATAGTATTCATTATTTATATTATTACAAGAGTAGTCATTATTTACAATAGTAAATTATTTATCATTATTTAACTAATATTCAAGGTTGATTTTGCATTATATGAAGTATATGCTGATGGCTTAATGAGCTTGATCATTATCCACGTCTTCTGTAAGTCGTTATATATGCTCCTTTAAGATCAACAAAATAGGAGATCTGACCCACTGTACATTACCTCTCGAGTTTGGTTAAAATGTGTTTTCAAAGAAAACCAAGATTGTACTACTTTAATTTGTTTTTGTCTACATAAAATTGGGCCACTTCTTTAACTGTAGAACAGATAAAAATAAATGTTGAACAGAGTTAGATTATGGTAATGCGCAGACTTAGATTACTTTAAATTGAATGCATCCATCACTTCATATCCTTCTAAAGTGGCATGGTGAATGTGTACCACTCTTGTTAAGACGAAATTCCATGAATAAAGCCTTATGTGATGTTTTTCATTTCTTTTCATGGTCAATAGAAAAAAAATGGATTGACTTACCAGATCTCAGGAGATATACCATACAAAGTATAATATCTGGGACATCTTAACTTGCAAATGTCTCAAAATAATTCTGAAAGTTTCATATCCGTTCATTAAATTCATTTGTATATTATTATGGTCTGTCAAAATGTGATTATTTTAAATTTTATTTTTGGCACTAATAGTAAGTTAAAACATTTGAAGAATTTATCTATCTATTTACATACTCGTATAATCTTTCTCTCTTTTCTTCTGAATATCTTGTAATTGTGAATAAATAGTCATTGTAATAGTATAGTAGTCTAATTATGACATTGTAGTCATACTATTAATTGGCAAAAAACGGATGTACGGATGTTTGTTTGTTTGTCACCACCAGTGGAGAGCGCGAGAGAGTCGGAGAGAGAATATTTTAAAGTGTATTTTTAATTTTGTTTGTTAGTGTATTTTTAAACTTAAAAATACACTAACAAAGTCTTTTTGAAAAGAAAAATTAGTTGATTTAATGTTGGTGCGGTGTTCAATACTTACTTAAAATGTTATGCAAAAACAAATAATCTTTAATTATTTTAAATCAATCCAAAATTTTAATTCAAAACAGTTATTCAAAAAAGAATACTTAAGTATAAGCAAATTAAGTATAAACTTTTGCATCTATTCATTTAATGAATAATAAAAAAAATGAACTAGAAATAATTCCTACGCCCCTGTAAAGCATTGTGGGGCACTCTCTCATAGGCTCTATTTGGAGGAGCCTATTATTTTAGGGCAGGCGATTAACTTTTTTCGCCGAAAGTGCCAGGAAAGCATGACGATATTAAAAAAATCAAGAATCGTATAACGATGATCTTTCAGTCAGCGCTTTGGTGCTATTTAATTGCCATAGCACAAGTTCAGGAAATAAATGTAGGAAGAATTTCAGTATTGGTTAAGATAAATGTTTAAAAGTCAATATCTCCGAAACCAGTTTCCAAGGAAAACTTTATGAACGATTAAAATTGAACAATAATAATGTTTATACACAAAACATCGTGTAAGAGATTTTTGAGAATTAAATAATTCATCAATCTAGATGTTGAAAAATAGTATGAAAAGTTTTCAGTTCTTTATATTCATCAATCAATTATCAAGAAATGTTCAGCAAGGAAAAGCACGAAATTATAACCATCATGCTGAAAATGTGACGGAGACATGAGAATGACTTATTTTGAAGGTCTCGGTAATAAATGACAAAATCTGGAAATAAAAATTATATTGAATGTACAAATGTCTGCTACAAATAGATCGAATGCAGCAGGGTTTATACATTTTATTTCTTTTAAAAAATGAGCTTAGAACATCTTTTTCGATTTTGTGTTTTTGAAAAATTGCACGATATTTCAAAAATGTGGAATGTTTTTTACTTCCGTGAATATTTCACGGGTTACAACTAGTAGCCTATTAACTTCTGGGACATCATTACAGTAGCCCACTTCGTTTTCGAAAAAGAGATTAATAGTTATTCGTTGAAATAATTTTCTTATAATTTTGTATTGTTGTAAATTAACAAATGTTAAGGCAATGATTCTCACACCAAAAATTATATTAAACCTTTATATTTCCATGCAGCTTATTAAAAAAACAACAACATTGAAACCAACTCTTTAGCTCTATGCTTAGAGAATTTTTTTTTTTTTAAATGAGTTACGTAGAATTTAATTTATTTCGTTAAACTATTCTGGTGTTTATCACTTCGATATTAAATGTATAAAATGTACGAATGTTACAATGTATATTTAGGAATCTTTTTATTTAGGAGTCTAAATAATGAATCAAACAGCATTGATAATCCTATGTATGCCAGTTACACTGAAGACGATTCTATGGACGTAAGTATTAGTTCTAATTTCATTTTTAGCAACTTCACGACTTAAATTGATATTTCAGTTTCCCGGAAGAATTCGACTGAATTTCATGTAAAAATTGTAAATATCATTAGTAAATCGAGTGAATTTGATAAAATCTATATTTAAAAGTATCTGACCTTTATGATTAGATTGGGTGCAAAAGATCAATCTTGAATTTTATTTATCCAGCAGTTATCTATAAAAAAAATTTAGCTACTAATTGAATTAAATGTTAATTACGTTGATGAATATTTTTTTTAGAACTTAAGCAGTTGCTGAACTATCTTCAGTACTTGAAAACTACAGTATTCAATTAAATTACAAATTACTCGTTAAATTGTTGATACCAAACTGAAGATGGTAACCCTAATATATATCTATATATCTGTATTAGAAATAATGTATACTTTTAATAATAATTTTACAGATATCATTTTCTCTTCAATCATGAAACGTAAATAACATTTCACATCGAACATTCTTAATTTCTCAATGTAACCTAGTACTGAAAGTGCGAAAATTACTTGTTTCTACACGACTTCTTTTTTCGTAATTGTTGGCAAACTCCTGTAATTTTCAAACTGGGGAAACAAAATTTTTGATGAATTTTTAAGTTTTGTCTTCTTTCTTTTAACTGTAAATATTCTGTTCTTTCATCCTAAATTTAGTTCTCTGTTCTTGGAGCGAGTACATCTGTATCGGAATTACGCGATGTAAGTAGAGTGGAATTTATTATTATGTCTGAAATGAAAAGCGCTTAATGTCATTAGTTTTATGGTGATCAAAAATAAAGCCAATGCACAATGGTAATATCACTTATAATTTAATTGATGAAATTACAAATAATCAATTTCGTGACACAATCGAGTTCACATTATCAAGCATACTTGATAATGAGGCCCCGATTGTGTCACGAAACTGTCGCATTTGATTATTTGTAATTTCATCAATTATAAGTGATATTTCCATTGTGCATTGGCTTTATTTTTGATCATGAACAATAAGTGTGCACTTGAATCTTTGGTTATTTCATTAGTTTTACTTTTATAAAATCGTATCGCAAATTCTTTATCAACAAAATTAAGACATGATACTACATTAATATTAAATATAACTTCAAAATTTAATTTTACATATTAAAATTGCAATAAAGATTTAACGTGCCCGTTATCAAATAAATAATAAGCCAGTGGGCAGAAAGAAAAACAAAAGATTTCGACTCGGGGCTATCATCGGTGGGAGTCTGAGATGGCAGTTTCGTCCTCTTCATGGACTCGCCAGCCAGCCAAACCCTCGACGAAAGTTCAGAAAACGAAACCAGGATTACACTGAACTCACCCGCCAGAGGGATACCCAACAAAATAAATGCACAACCGAAACAGAAGAAAAAGTTCCAATTCCTGGCCTGCGAATCCATCAGGCACAGAGGAAATTGAAGAAAGCAAAGGCTGTTGGCAAGCCACATTTAAAGTACAATACATTTAAGTACAATAAAGATTTAAAGGCGTTTATTGACAGAAAAAAAACCCGATATTTTCCTTACCCAGTGAGAACCAAATGACAATAAAAATAGCGCAAGTACTAGTGTATTTAAAAGTAACAGGACACTTTCTCTTTGTGATTTGACTTTATTTTAACTTTGCAATCTTTCTACTGTGCTTCAAAGAGAATATTCATAGTTTTGTTAATAATTTATAGTTATAGTTTACATTTATTCTAATTAGAATTTTAGAAAGTGGTAAAAAGATCTTAGAAATCTATTTTTTTAATATTTTTTGACAGATTAGTGTACGAGAGGAGGGTGCTGGTGTCGCTAATCCAATCTACGATTCACTGCATCACTTTGGAGAGGAATTTCAAGAGAGAGAAATTCAATGATGTTATTTAAAATTTATACTTTAATCATGGAAAACAACCAACTAGTTCTAAGAAAGGAAATTTATAACCAAGGTATATTTCTTTCTGATTTCTTATAAGGCCCACCAGAATGAATTATTATTATGGAATTACTCCATACATGTCCGTCAATGTGGGATTTGAAAATAGTCAACAGCTCGGATAGAAAAAAAATACTTGAAATTTTATTATTGCTGTATTATTATTATTTATTACTAATGTTACTGTTGATGTTATTACTTAGTTATTTATGTTTTTACATTTTGTTAATTTTTGCCTTTCCTTCTTCTATTATACATTTTTTTCATTTCTATTTTATATTCTTAAAATTGGGATTTTTTCTATGATAATAATTACCTTTGAATTAATTATTTTACATCATAGTATTATTTTAATTTTCTTACGTATCTCGCACATGAGTGGATACATGTTACTAGATTTTAAATTTAAATAAAAGAAATATTCTTTACAATCAAAGCCATACATGAAAAGCATAGGCATAGATATTTTCTCAGCATTAAATTTAACGCACCTTTTTTACAGATTTGTGTAATGTTCCTTTTTAATTATAACATTAACATCTAAGAAATTTTTATTAAAGAATTTTTATGAAGATAAATTACATTCGAATTGATATTAACGAAACAAAATGGTTTAAGAGAATTAATACTGCAATTAAAAGTATTCGACGCGGAATTGAACATATGATTCCCATAACAATCAACGTACAGGACCATCAATTTCCTGATACAATTTTTTTAAGAGGAGTCAGTTGAGCATAAATCTGGCTTCTTGTACGGCACGAAATCAACTGGATAGACTGATACATCGGTTTTCTACAAATAAGATAACAAGCATATCTATTAGTTTTGATTTACTTTAGTAAATAGTATATACTGTAATTACTCAAGTAATTTTGTATGAATAGCGAAAAACCTTTTAGTAAAGTATCATAAGATGTAACAGCCTAATTCAACGAGTATCAAGATTCCGAAAGATAATTATTAATCATTTACTTCAGCATCACTCCCAATGTATTCCTTTGTAAGATTGTATTATCGCTGTGGTGAACCTCTCTTGTTTGTTTCTTCCGTTTGACCCCAATTAAGTCCCCCGGAAACAATTCCAATGTTTTTCTTGTTGGATTTGATGAAATTTTATATTTCTTCAGAATTTTTTTTACTGAAATTTAAATTTAGCAAGTAGTCTGAATCTTAAAAAGGTTCATTAATATTAACAAACTTAAATAATAATGATGTGCTTATATAAAGCAATGATAATTATAAGCATATCATCATTATCAATCATTTTCAATCAGCTGAAGGTGGTTTCCTTTGGTCGAAAGCTTTCCTCTTCCAATTGAATCCAACATCACTTTTAATTTTATCCACCCATCCTCTTAGAATCATTTAAGTCATTGTAATCTCATGTCGTTACTCTCAAAGAAACAGATGAAGAAAAACTTTGAAGCTATAGGGGAGATCCGTGTATTATGGACCATCGTGTAATACGGACCATGTTGAAATTTATCTGTTCACCACTAGATGGCAGAATCATCTCATTGCCTTTAGTAAATATTATTGTTATCCAAAGCAGGAGGTGACTTGTACATGTGTGCTTTCATTGGACGAGTATCAAATTGTGTTTTTCGTTTTATATGATCATGGATGTAACAGATATGTTAGAATGAATGTATTACTTTCTGCTGTTAGGTAATTATAATAGAGTTTTCACGTTAATAGTAGCAAATGTACTTATTTCTTCACAATCCAGACATGTGTTTTATTCGTGCCATTTTGCATAGCGATATGTGATTAGAAACAATGTCGCTCCGTCCATGCATGTAATATGAATGCCCTGTAGTGTAATATGGACCACTGGTTGCTAAGCATGTTACTATGAGTTTGAAGCACAAATTAGGGCTTGCTTAGTGTAATTCAAGTCGTACAATTTTTTTGATTTAAATTTTTTCAAAATTTGACTCATAAGGAGGGTAACGAGGGGCAAATTTTAAAATCACCATATCTCATAAACCAATCCAAATAAAATCGTGAAACTTCATATGCCTACAATATGACTACTGTTTAGTGCATTATAATGAAAGCTTGTTTGTAAAAATTATTTTAATTAATTTCTTGTTACGTATGTGTAATATGGACCATCGACACGAAAATAAATATATTATTTCCTGCAATTATTAATTACCAGAGTACCAGAGTTACCAGAGTACTTTACCACGTTTGAGCCATGTAGCTATACAATTGTTATGAGCAGCCAACAAATTAAATCTTTTTATTAAGTTTTATGAGCATTCTTGCCTAGGGGGTCCATAATACACGGATCTCTTCTATATATAATGTTATATACGATTCCATGTTTAGTATTGTTAGGTCATCTCATGTTACCTTTAGCATTACAGCTTTTGACCAAACGATGTTATTGATGACTTGTTAATTTACTTTAATTCAATTTCTCATTAGTAACAAGTAATTAGATGCAAATTTTATATCTCCTTCTATCTATGGAGTAAAAATACTTTTCAAATTAAGTAAGGTCAAGCACATGTAAGAGAGCAGTTCTGCAGTTATATCTATTCTATATATAAAAGTTACATAAACTGTATTTTAAACTGAATGCATTTGCTTCTTAAAAACTTAAATTATTTTATTTAAGTTTTTAAGTATTTCTGTTGAAATTATAACAAAAATAAAACTTATTTAAGACTAACAAAAAATATCACATTTCCACTTGTTAGTGTGAAATCCATTAATATTTTTTGAAATGCTGTTTTTCATAAAATAGCACAGTTCCATGATATCAGTAAACTAACTTGCCTTACAGAAGTTTTCCATAACTAGAGAGTATCGAAGAATTTTTTTTTTTTTAATTACAAGAAATTAATATAATTTCAAAAATTGTCATCAATTTTTTCAATTTTTAGTGTAATTACAGTCAATTGCAATTACAATGTTAAATTGAAGGAACAAACATAAAATACAGTATAGTATATTTTTTCCTGTTATTTTTTTTATCGAATCCTATAAAGATATATGTATGTTTATAGCCTAATTAAAGATTCATATATATGCATATACGTATAAATATATCTACATAAGATTCAACAAAAATAACTGGAATTTTTTTTTCTATTTAATATATACAGAAATTTATATTTATAGCTCAAACCTACCTCAAAAATTTTGTTTATGAATATAAACAGAAGGATTAAGATACTTGTATTTGTAGTTGTGCAAGTATTCATTTCATTATTAAATTAACATAAAATCATTCATTACTAAGTAAGCCTACCTGGAAAATTGCGGCAATTTAATATTTACTTTTTGACAACATTTTTAGCAGTCATGAAATAAAAAAAATGAAAACCTTATTTTAATATGAAATCGGGAGGTACGTTACCTTACTATTGAAAGCGGCTTCATCATTTTTACAAAAGGAAATCTGATTTTTGAAATACATTTCTTGAAGAGTTTTCACTTTTGCTTCTGTCCATTCATAATCACGAAAGTAATTCATTATTTTTGTCCCAAAGTTCTTCAAAGGTAATGCAACTGTGCCAATCAAATTTACTACACCCTGAGCAGCATAAACATATTCACAATCAGGACCCCAGCAAAACTTTGGAACTCTGGAAAGAAACATGAATTTAATATTAGTTTTTCATTTTAGATTTTTTGTTTTTCGATTAATAATATTTTATATTTCACTCTTTACAGTTTAAAATTTTATAATTAAAATATTCATTTTCATAACAACAAAAGCTGGAAAAAATTCATCCTATTCATTCAATAATTTAAATAAGTTATTTTTATTGTTAATAAATAAATATCTTTAGATCATTGATGCATTCTTTTTGTATTAGGAAAATGGAGAGGATATAAAAAACTCACTATTATCTTCAATTAATAGAGAGAACTTTCTAAAAGTTCAAAATTATGATCTTAAGAAATTTAATATAGGCTGTAGAAAGAAAAGATGTAAATGAAACTGAATCAAAGAAAGAGGGGTTACACATTAACTTAACTAAAAGAGAGGAAATGAGAATTAGCAACAATTTAAAAAAATGCCATCACTTACAGAACCTATCATTATTACAATCCTGAAAAATTAGGGGAAAATTTTTAAACTATGAAAAATCTAGTACACTTCCCTAATTCATAGATTCACGAAAAATAATATTATTAAGATGGATGTGAGATATGACTGGTTAATATTGAAATATAGAGAAGACTACATTATTTTAATAATCTGTGCCTAAGATTTATTTGTAGTTTAGAAAAAAAAAAGAAAACCAAGTGCTTTAGGGAAAAAAAATCAAGAAAACATCAATATTGAAATTAAATGGCGTAACTGTAGGTGGCCATAATATTAAATGAGAATGATTAAGAACCCTGTTCCTTATATGGAACCAGCAATGCTCCACGTACAGAGATAGATCAGAGATACGATAGTAGAGACTGGAAGGAAAAGCTGAATTGAGTTGAGATCTGTTGCCAGTTGCCAGCTAAATAAATACAGGGTTACGACAAAAGAAATAGATACTTTCATTGTTGTATTAAAAAAAACTAGCTGTGATATTGAATATCTTTTGCGCTGTTAGGTTGAGAAAGTATAGAAGTTTCGATACGACATATGGTTGGTACTACTGCGCGTATTGTTGTGCAGGCGGAAGCATAATATCTCAGATAGCTGCAAACACTGCGGAGAAAACACATTGTTTGCTTGAATTAGACAATACGAACTCCGTAACTGTTGTCCAAACATTTTCAAGCACGTTTCGGAAAGCCACCACCTACTAGACAATCAATCTACGATTGGTACAAGTAATTTGAAACGAAGATTGTTTATGTAAAGGCAAAAGTCCTGGGAGATACCGGGTAGCAGAAGAAAAAGTGGATTGAGTTCGTGCTGGAGTTTTACCAGCGAACTCCACGAAAATCAACAACAAGGGCGAGTTTGGAACTACAAATTCTACAACAAAACTGTGTGGAAAATTCAGTCGGAGGCGACTGAACATGACGTCTTACTGATTGCAGTTATTATAGCATATACGTGAAGATGACAAGGTGAAACGTCGAGATTTCTGCATTGAAATGCTGCCAACATAATGAACAAGAAGATGGTTTAATCAAGCGGATAATCTTCAGTGAGGAATCAACTTTCCACGTGAATGGCAAAGTGACTAAACAGAACGTTCGAATATGGGAGCCTCAACGTTCGAGCGTGTTTGTGGAGCATGTGCGGGATTCTCCAAAAGTCAATGTGTTCTGTGCTGTATCCCGCACGAAGGTTTAGGTTCCCTTCTTTGCAGAAAAAAAAAACAGTAGCAGGAGCTATATATCTCGATATGCTAATTAATTGATTGATGTCTCAAGTGCATGAGGATGGCTGAGCTTCTTATTACAACAGCACGGAGCACCGCCCTACTGGCACATATTTGTTAGAGATTATCTCGAGAACACACTTCCACAGGATTGGCAATACAACAAACGACAACCGCGTTCTCGCCCTACGCCACAAGGAGTCCCGATCTCACACCGTGCGACCCTTTTTTCTTTTGGAATTTGTGAAAGACAGGATTTTGGTTCCCCCCCCCCCTCTTACTTCCTCCTCCACTTTCTAATGATATTTAAGAAAGCAAGAATCTAAGATATCTAAGAAATAAGTTTAAACGCATCATGTGAGTTGTGGCCAATGTCGATGCAGATATGTTACGCAACGTTTGGGATGAACTAGACTATTATTTTGATGTGTGCCGTTTGACAAAGAGAGCACATATTGAACATTTCTGAATCCCAGAATTAAACTGGAATAATTACTTTAAAAACATTGTAAACTGATTCTTGATAACATTAATAGTTTTAGATTAATAAAAATTTGAAATTTGAAAGGGCCTATTTCTTTATATAGTAGCCCTGTATTATCTTTTGATGCTGAGTATTTTGAAATGAACATTTGATAAAAATATCGAATTAAAATAATTCGCTTCAATGCTCAAATTTAAGAAGTAAAAAAGAAAAGTTGGAATGGCGAACATCTAGCCAGTCGTTTTTGCCATTCGTGAATGAGACCTTTTTAAAAGAGAATAATCTCTTTAAAAATTAAATGGAGGCTAATAGCATCTAAGAAATGCACAATGTAGATTAAAAGAATCTCGTCATTGTTATTAGTGACTACGAGATTAAACCCATTAATCACTTGAAAGTTTCTAATGCCCATAAAAGTGAACATATAAAGAGTCTTTCATCTACCTTTACTTAAAGTCCTTTTTTTCTAATTTTTTGATCGAGTTCTGCGTGAGCTTATTTGTTATATTCCCATTTTTGTCATTCCTTTTACAATTTGGCTAACTATGTAACTATCTTAACAATTTAAAATTAATAACGATTCTAGTTAACCAATTCACCATTTCCATAAATGACTGAAGAATGCACATCCATACTTATGTGCCATTCAAATTTTTAAAAAAAGTTCTATGATTTTATGAAGTTTTTATTCTAATTTATTTTAGAATGACCAGTTAATAAGGCATTAGACATATACCAATAAAAGTCCTAAAATTGATATCATACTTTTTAAGGCTCTTAAGTGTAAATTCAAACTTTGTTTTGAAATAAATTTAAGATTTCATGTGGGGTTTTTTTCCGTAAATTTATATCTTTCAATAGAACTTAATCCTTCTTTTAAATTATTAAATTTTTTGTTTCCTTTTTCACATTATTGGAATATCATTTTTAATACACTCATGGACAAAAAAAATTAGCGCACCAAGAAGGAGTCGTCAAAATGAAACAAAAATTTACATACGTAACGACTACTTTGATATAAGTAAATGATTAGAAAATCAAAGAAAAAGGATAATTCATTTCAGAGAAAAAGGCAAAAGAATGGAGGAGTTAATACTCCGTTGGACCCCCTCTAGTGCGAATGCACGATGCGATACGATCGGGCATTGAGTCATACAAGTTCTGTATGATGTCTTGAGACACATCGTTCCATATTTGCTGTAACCTTGCCTCTAGTTCGTTCAAACTCGTGGGATGCCCAACTCATCGTCCCAAATGATCCCAGATATGCTCGATTGGAGACAAATCTGGGGATCGGGCAGGCCAAGGAAGGGTAGTAATAGTGCGGAGACAGTCTTGTGACACCCTTGCCGTATGAGGCCGAGCATTGTCTTGTTGAAAAATGGCTCCTGGGAGCCGTTGCATGAGTGGCAACACATGTGGTTGCAGGATTTCATGAACATACCGCTGGGCCGTCATGGTGCCACGGAACAATACTAGGGGTGACCGTGTATTGTAGGCAATGGCACCCCATACCATCACACCAGCTGTGGGAGCGGTGTGTCGCTGTACAGCAAAGGCAGGATTGAAGCGTTCACCACGGGCTCTCCACACACGAACACGATTGTCATCACTGCCGAGATTGAATCTGGATTCGTCGCTAAAGACGACCTGGTTCCATTCCGCTGCAGTCTAGTTTCCTCGTGCGCGGCAAAACTCCAAACGGAGGCGTCGATGGGTGGGCGTCAAGGGCAGCACAAGTAATGGGCGCCGCGATACCAACTGTCCTTCAGCCAGGCGCCTTCGTATGGTTCGAGAAGACACAGCGGCCCCTAGTGAAGGTGCTACCTGTGCCTGGATGGCGGCCGATGAAGCAGTTGGCTGTACGCGTGCATTTCTGACTATGTGGCGGTCTTCTCGACGACTGGTCTGTCGAGGGCGTCCTGAGCCTGGTCTTCGTGTACATGACATCTCTCGGGTCCACTGGTCACAACACCTCCTCACAACACAATCAGAGCGGCCTAATTGACGAGCTACTCGCCTAGCTGACCACCCAGCTTCCATCATCCCGACGATTCTCTCTCTCTCAAACTGCGACAACTGCGTATACTGTCTTCGAACACGGCATAATGGCATGTCTACCTCAGCTCTTCCTTTGTAAATGATTCAGCACACTCAAACAAGCTTTGGTTACCTGTTTTATACTCCACAGAGTACGATGTTCAACGCCCTCTACCGGCTATACGTAATGCGCAATCACGCTGCATTTCTAATCATTTGCATATCTCCCCTACGTGTACCTTCATTGCAAGTTTCGTTACGATCCCGCAATTATTTCTTGGTGCGCTAATTTTTTTTTCCATGAGTATATTTTTTTCTGCCTTTTTGATGCTTTTTTTTCTTTACTTATTCTGTTTAATCTACATATTTTCTGAAATTTTCTTATAGCATTTGTTTTAAAACTATTTTTTCACTGCAATTGAGTTTTCTTATCTACTTAAAAATCTAAATCTCTTTTCAATCTATTATAATTGTCATTTCTCTCTTAATTCTGTAAGTTGTCTTATTTCAGCTCTTAAGTTCAAAGTTATTAATGAAAATAAAATGATGTAAAAACCGGAACGAATAAAATGTACGTTACGGACAGTAAATTTTTGTATTAGGAATGTAGATGCTCCTCACTTGACGATGTTTCGACTTTTGAGATGGTGCAATAGCAATGCATATTTTCAAACTTTTTGATCCGTTCGCAGATAGCGATTTGCTATACGATATTTAACATTAATGGTGAGTTTCTTTAAATATATCAAAAAAATATAAAATATATCATATATGTTTTTTAAATATATTTCATTAATATATATAAATCTAAAAGACAAAACTTGAAGCTGCCCCTTCGAGTTTCGTAAAGCAAAGATTTCAATCAATCATTTGCAATTTAGAAGGTATAGAGTATAAGAATATAATTAACTTACTAAACATATAAAACTTATAAAGCCAAAAGCCGAATGCTAGACAGTGATTTGTGATTTGAAAATTCCAATATCAAAAAAACAAATCACTGCTTTCGAAAAGCCAAAAAACAAATCACTGTTTCCATGGAGATATAATCTAATTATCTCCACTTCATCAGCGGCGAAATTTGGAAATAATTTAGAAACTAAAACGCAATTTTATCAAGACATTGCTCTTTCAAAATTTAAAATTAAATTTAAAATATATAACAAATTTACCTAAATATTAATATTAAAAACTTTTGATATTTTTTGGCTCTTCGAAAGCAGTGATTTGTTTTTTTGATATTGGAATTTTTAAATCACAAATCACTGTCCGGCATTCGTCTTTTGGCTTTATAAGTTTTATATGTCTAGATATATATATATATATATATATATATTATATAATACATGTTCTATACATATATTATTCTATACTCTATTATTCTAATAAAGTAAATTTAAGCCTTTTTTTGTATAATACTGCACATCTATTGGAATAGTAGAAACTTGCATTCATTTACTTATTTTTCAAGTATTGATATTTACAGTAATTACAATAATTAGTTCTTTACTTACTTATTAAGTAAAAGTTGTTATTTATTTAGTCTTTTATAGTATTTTTCATACATATTCATATTCGAATACGATATCTTCTACTTACAATAGATTCATCAAAAAGTAATGCATCTTAAAGTGAGGAGCATCTGTTTACTTAATTTAATGTTTTATTACTTACGGAAAAACTGCTTTAATATCTGTTAGATTGAACAGTTCTGTAGGATTAAGGTAGCTACCGCACACAGTAAGGTTTGTATGTTTCACATAAAACAAAAAAATTATACACATTTCTTCAGATGTCCCAAAGCCTCCCTACAAATTGTAATGAAAAATGTAATAAACTTAAATTGTAATCTTATTTTTGTTTTGATAAGCAAGTAATTAACAGTATACCTCATTTGAAAAAAGTAAAAGATTGCAAAGGGCATAAATATACAAATGATATTAATTTTATTTATAAAGGGTAAAGAAAAAATTAATTACAATTAGGCAATGCTATGGTCTCTTTATATCCTAATTAATTTTTATTTATTTTAGAGAAGCTTGATCTTGAAGACAATGATAATTATCTGTAAAACTCTATATTTCCTTTTTTAATTTTCTGAATGCATTAAAAAAAAGAGTAAAGGCGTTCCACTGCAGAGCCTGGTTGCACGATCCTCGATCAAAGGAGCTAGTTGAGATCGGATAATCATTTCGAACCCCGTCCACCTTTTTCTCCCTCCCCAAAAATAAGAAATAGAAAGGGGAGGGGAGTGTTGAAAAACAAAACCTATATAAGACTGGTAATTAAATTCGGCCATTCAATCTTCAGGGTAAGATGTCAGAGGACTCATACTTCTTAATCTATCTGGGTTTGATGTCTAGGATGCCACTAAAAATCTGCCCACACTCAAAACAGTTCCAATATCAGTGAACTGACTCAAAGAATTATATTCTTTCAATTTTCAAAGCTGCTTAAGGCAGTTAAGTAACATACAAACAAAACTGACAGAAGTATTGAATTTGCATTCTAATCAATGGAAAAATTTCCGAGATTTGATTTTTAATTTTGGAGATTTGCAATTTAGATTCCATCATTCCGTGTTAAATGTGTAAGAAAAACCTGAAGTTGACTGTATAAACTTTCCGATGTCGAGAAATTGAAACAATTTAGAAAATTATTTAATGATTTTATATGTTTGATTGATTCTATTCTAACATCAAGTTTACTTAATTTTAAATTTCCAGTTTTCTTCTTTGCAATTCAAAAGAAGAGATTTGTAAATGAATATTATTTGAAGTATTTTGATTTTTTCAATCAGATCATGTTTTGTAAACTTTTGTAAAGCATAAAGTGACTCTTGTACATTATAAAGTGCTGCAAATATTATTTACTAATCCGGCGATTAGAAATTAGAATAGAAGAAAGATGAAAGAAGAAAGTATACTTTAAATAATAATTCACTATCTTACCACTGTTGTGTAATTTTTTGCAGTTGTATCATATACACATTCAATTACAATTGTGTCCCCCTAGAAAAAAAAGAAGCCTAAATCTAAATCCTTGCCACCGAAAACATGTATGATTCTTTATGAAAATTGCAGAAATTCTAAAGCAAGTCATTAAGAAATCAAATAATAATTGGTGCTATAAATGTATTTAACAAAATTTTATGTCTCAAAGCTTTTCAAAATTTACTAAGAGGCATAACTCTGTTAACATTTCTTTGAAAAGCTCCGAGATTTTAATCTTAACTGTGTCTTTAAATTTTATATATTAACAGAAGCTTTACATGTTATATGATTTTGATATCTTGATAGTTGAATGGGATAATATTAAAATGCTCTATAAATTAAATACTCTACAAAATAAGTAACTTTAATTGTAATTTTATTTAAAAGATTATAATAATTGGATTTCAAATTTTTCCTTGAATTGAATATGTGTTATCTTACGAAATCCCTTTTTCTTGTGATTCCACATAATTGAAATTAAGTTGACACTTGAAAATATTCATTACTAAAAATATATTTTTGACTTACTGGCATTATGTCGAATGTTTTGTTGAAAAAAGCAGTTTCCTGAAAAAAGAAAGAAAATGATTTTAAGTAAAAGGCAAAATTATTATTTGTACATACTTTCAAATCCACAAACTGAAATGTAGGCTAATTTAATCTTCCTGTAATTCCTTATTAAATTAATGTTTTTAATTATTCATCAAATTATTTAAAGGTTATTAGATGAAATTCTCTAATTATGTATATTATCTCAAAATTTCAATAAATTTTCAGAAATGTGTGAAAACATTATTGTCAAACTTAGACAATAAATACTATTTAAAATGCCTAGTAAATTTAGAAATAACTATAAGAATTTGCAGACAGAATGTAAAAACTGTTAGTGTATGTGAAAGAAACCTAGAATATCTTAGGAATAGCTAGAGTAAATACGGGAAAACAAGTGCTCATAAATTGAGAGAATAATAATATAATGCGGTAACAGAAAGAGAACTTCAATGCGACAAGCATAACTTCGATGCCTAGTAAAAGTTAAGAATCAGACAGAAAATTTAGAAAAGTTGAGAGGCAGCAAGTTCAAATCGGAATCCAAAGTATTATAACTGAAGGAAAGGTTGAATAAATGGCAGAGAGAATAAGATAAATTGAAAATTGCAAGTTTAATTTGAAAACAACTAGTAAAATTTAAGGACCGACTAAATAATTTGAGAACATGCTTAAAAGCTATGAGCAGTTACGAGAATAGTATAATAGTACAAGTGACAGTTACAAGAATGTATAGTGTAAGTATTATATTATATTATATGAAGTATTATATTATAGTACAACTGGTGTTCCTGTGAGAAAGAGAGTGTTACTTGCAAAGAGATAAGACGCACTTTTTGGCAGCAAGTATAACTTGAAGATATCTAATAAAATTTAGAGACCCCTACTTGAGGCACTTGGGGACACCTTTGAATAAATGGAGGACAGTTAGTACAAATGGGATAAAAATAATATAAAAATAATATGGCGAAACTATAATATAACTCGGGAAAAGCTGGTACAGAGGCAAAGATAAGCTAAATTGCACAGTCTACAGTAACTAGTAAACTACTGATAGCGAATAAAATTTTCTAGATAAATGACGTATTTAGGAAACAGTTGCTTTTATTGGATGAGAATTAGCTTAAGATGGGATAAGCTACTATAACGTATGGAAGGAGAACCTGACTCGAAAAAGTGTAACTTGCCGATGCCATGTAAAAGTAATTGACGAGCCTTAACAACCATTACTTATCATCATATCATTACAAATTAATATAAAACCCAAAATAAATTTAGGTTACACTGACATTTGGTACACTACATTATTACTGGAATTGGCATTGTGTGGCATTACTGCTGCATATGCAATATTTGAATGGATATCAAATGTGAGATTTGTTGAATTAGCTATGTAAATCTAAGTTCATATTACTATGTAAGAAAATGAAATCAGGACTTCAGTAATTTTTTTCTCTACATTACAGGTGACTAAAGAAAGAAATAAAAAAAAGTTGTAGATTTTTGTGTATTTGGTTTGTTACTTAGAGTCAACCCAAGCAAATAAAAACTTTTTTCTTATTTTTCTGTGTTACATACAGGATATTGTTGGTTCGGTAGCCCAATAGTGTATTGCTGGGTTGCAGACTAGAGGAGCAGGGTTCACTAATCCGGCAGTGTTTCTCCTTCATACGGACCTTAGGGTTCACCCAGCCCTCTGCCAAATGGGTACTGTTCTCTTATTCGTGTGTTAAATGCAGACTGGCGTTGGGATGATGATCCTAACTAGATCCCTTGTTCAGAATCGCCGAGAATCTACATCTCTTGGGCACAAAGAACATCGATGGCCTATAATGGAATACCTTTTATCTTTACATTATTTCAGTACTAACCTGAAAATCAAAATCATAATTTTCATCGGCAATTGGTTCTAATTCTTTGCCATCACGAAATCTTCGTCCTCGAACCTTTCTTCCTAAAATAAATATAATCATTAAAAAAAAACTATGTTTTCAGTATTCAAATTTCTTCAACCTGTATTCTTTTACTGTAATTAAAACTATTGCTACTTTACTATAATCAATATAAAATTGCTCAATAACATTAAGATAGATCAAAATTTTGATGCATTAAGTGAATTTTTAATTATCTCCATCTCTGTTCATTAAAACTGAGTTTTAAGATATTGATAGGAAGGAGGTTTCTTAAGAAACAGTAGCAGTGACAAATAGACAAGCATTTTAACTTTATTTTTTTTTAGGTAATCAAACTTTAATAGTTGGGAAGAGGCCATAGTGTTGCATGATTGTAAAAACAAAATAACACTAAATCAAGATATCTTAATTCAATGTTATCTTAATGTTTTAATATCGTAATAATTAAGATATTCATATCAAAGAAAACTATTAGGAATTCATCCCCAATGTAAGTATTTAAAGCATCCGTCTAGCGATTAAATTCACTTGTTGAAGAGTTTCTTCTTAACCTAGCATAAGTAAACAAACTAATCAGCGCAGAGAGAGGAAAAAACAATATTACAAACAAGTAACATTCAAAATATAGATTAGTATTCATAATGTACTGAAAATGAACAGTTTCTGAGATTTAATCCACAAAATGAAAGTGAAAGATACCTTTGATGACGATTCCCGAAGTTGGACAAGAAAGACTTCGTTTCTTTCACCTCCATTTATATGTTTTATGTGGGTTAAATTTCATAAACTACATTTTCAGTAAATGCACCCACAGTAGAATCAACAATACCTTCATAATGTACCTTTTATCAATAAATTTTTAATTCAGATTTTTATTTAATTTAGAAGTTTTTAAATTGCATAGGAAGTTATTGGTTTTTGTGTAATTACAAACTTAAAAGAGTTTGTTCTGCTGAATTAATTTCCAGTAGCAGTTAATGGAATGTTTTATATAGAGATGAATATAAATTATATTCCATAAATGCCTAAAATTAGATTAGAATACTCATTTAGATGAGAGAAAATTTAAAACCACCACCTTTCCTGCCTATACTAGTTATATTGTGAGTTGCAACAACCATCTGGTTATCAATTGATGTGCTCTGTATATTTGCTGTTATTGACTTTCAGCTATCTTTATCTTCAATTAATTTTATCTAATCTGATTTTTTTTTAAAAATACCTGTGAATATATCTCGAAAGCATATTTAAATTTGTAGGCAAACATAAATCCTTTTCTTTAACAACATTAGTAAAAAAAGACTGACCTCAAATGTGAATTTTACTTAACGTTATGTTTTCTTCAAAATATCGATATTTGAATTGTAGTAATTATCATTTTTAAAATTTTTGAGAAGTATTAAGATTTTGTTTGATGATAATTTTAGAGATGTCACTAATTTCTAGTAATAGCTTTAAACGATTACCAAAAAAATGATTCCGGAAAAATATTTTATATTGGTCCTTATTTAAAAAAAAAGCGTTAGTCAATGTTGTCAGGATATTGACCAACTTGATGGATATGAATACAAGTAGTTTGAAAGGATACGTTAAGTTAATTACTACCGAAAGGTTACTTATAGTTAAAGTTTGGAGCTTTACTGTGTTAACAAATGGCAATTTATTTTCTTAGATTTTATAACATCATTATCAATCTCTGGTGGTTTTCTTCCACGTAATTGTAGGAAGCTGCTCTTTATAATAATTATTTATAATGGAAATTTATCCGGACTTAATATTTTCATATCTAGTTGAAGCACAGTTAACAGAATAGTTAACAAAATTCCTTCCTGAACTCATCTAATTATAATTATGGTAGCTTTTAATTCTAAAGTTTTTTCTTCATGATAACATTTCTTCATAATCTCCTTTACTCCATAATAACGCTATTTCGAGCGATCTTATTGATCATTCTTCTTCAGGTTGAAAAGAAATAAAACTATTTCTTTCTTTGAACATAAAACAAGCAATGAATATACAATGTTTTATGTTCAAAGAAAGAAATAGTTTTATTTATTTTCAACCTGAAGAAGAATGATCGATAAGATCGTTCGAAATATCGTTATTATGGAGTAAAGGAGATTATAAAGAAAGTTAACATGAAGATGTATTTATTTATTATCGTAACAGATAAGTATATGTGTAAATAAGTTTGTTTGTTTGTTTGTTTTTTTAAATATATTTTAATTATATTCTCCAACAACAGCTTCATGTGTATTAAGAAGGTAAGTGCGCCAAATTAGGCCCTGTAAACCGTGAAGGCCAACTAATGGTTTATAAAGAACTGGCGAATAATTCCCTCTAGCGGGATGCACATCCTTGATGCTGTGCTGAGTGTTAAGATACATCAACCACTGTTTAGTTTTTCAGTGAGCATCAGTGTAAAGAGGAAGAAAGCTATGCGACTCGATATGATTTTCCTGATACTTAGACGTTTGATGTAAAGCTGTAAGTTTATAAGCCATTTCTCATTGGGTACTTTTGATGTTTTATTTGGTTTTCTTTATTAAACAATATTTTCACTTAATCGCTTGTTTCCTTAATTTAAAACTTTATCAGCCCTCATCTGCTTCAGAATTAAAAAAAAAGTAACCGAAATTATTAATTAGAATTATATTTTCCTTTTCTCCATGAATTAATTTGTAATTATGTTTAATTTGCAAAAGATTGATCTAGCAACAATCAATTATCAGCGAATCAATCCTTAGGATAAGTCTTATTTGGCGCACGCACTATAATAATTATTTTTAAATACTATTCACAACATGTATTTGAACTAACATATATTAGGAAGAAAACAGATGAATCTTACTCACCAGCTATATGAGAATGAAACATAGCTGAAAGAAGTTTAACGCCAGATTCAGGAATAGTCTGAAAAGTAAGAAAGAGATAATATCGTAAAAATTAAAGGTAATAATGTTACAGCCAGCAACTGTATATATTGCTCCTTAGTCAAGAAAATCTGATGACAAACTTGACATTTTTTTGAAAAAATTTGAAGCTTCGCCAAGATTACTTCTTCAATTAAAGCTGAATCAGTATCGTAAGATTCTTCATGCCAACAGTATTTTGGGCTTCTAACTTCCCAATTTAAACGAGATTTTAAGCGAAAAATATCAAAAGACGAGAAACACAAGTTGACGAGAACTGCTTGGAAAAGTGTTCACAAAAATAACAAAATCGTAACAATATGATAATAACAAAATCGTAACAATATGATAATAAAAAAATTCAAAGTAATATCAAAAAAATTATCCGGAAGAATCATTCCAGGAAGTGTCAATAATAGAATATCATCAATATTATTGAAATATCCAATTCTTTCTGATCGATGTTTAACTGTTGAGACCTATTTTTAGGCCTATGACATTTTATTTGTTGCATTGTGATATAGATGAGATCCCGTCTTGAATTGTATAACTATTTGGCATCAGATATTTTTTACATCCACTCCAAAATTGGTATTTTGTAGAAATAATTTTAGAATCCATAATTTCTAATTTTCCTTTTTAATCAATAAAGCGGAGAGATGGTAATGCCTGTTGCTTGGCGGTTGTGTATAAAATAAAAAGTGATCTCAGCAATTATATCTCGAATTATTTGTTGTTATACTTCGTTTATTATACTCATTTATATGTTATACTCATGTATTATGGAGTAGCCCGGTAACCGAGTGAACGAGGGCGCTTGGCTTCGGGTTGGAAGTGGCGGGTTTGATCGGTGGAGGGCTGGCATATATCCACGCTTCATTCTCTTCCAAACGGGTTCTAGGGTCTACCCAGTCCTCAATGGAATGGGTACCGGCTTTCTTTCCCGGGGTTAGAGGCGGGCGCGCGTCGGGCTGACCACCCGATCTCAACTCAAGCTGTTGGTCACAAAATGCCGTGAGGCTTATCTCCAGCGACTCCAAGGGCCAAATAGGACTGTAGTTGGACACTTTAACTGAATTATTATGTAAAGGTGTTTACAAAAGATTATTCAGTTCTCAATATAAATTTCTGAAAAAGACAAATTTTATATAGTAACTCATACCAGTGGACTTGTAAAGATTTGTTTTAACTTAGATACTAAATCAGAAAGTAAGTTTATTCATTCGTATTTAAAAAATTTGAAATATCTATTAAAGTACTTTTTTTATTGAGTTTTGAATAAATATAGCGAAGGGATTGTAGCGTCTGTTAATAAAAGAAAATGATCTCATCAATTACTCGACTTCTGTTAATATATATCGTCAATATATTGTCAATAAATGTAATCAGGAATTATTGGATTTTAACATTTGAGAAAATATATCAGTCAACAATCAACGAAAGACTGCTTCTTGCTTTCTTGGACCTCATCCAAACGAAGAATTTCTGTTTCGTAATCATGTGCCAATAAGAGATGGCATTTCTTATTTACTTTAACTATATTATGTTTGCTACTAACAAGTAAGAAACATAAAAAAAAGTTATTGCTCATGCATTTTGCTTAGTAGAATTAATACTGAGATGCATTTTATTCATTTTAAGACAAGGAATTATTCATGCTCTTTGACTCTTCTGATACATTACTATAAAAATTTATAAGAAATCTTATGTTATACCGTTCATTTATACTTTCCTCTTTTCCTTTTGTAATAGACCAAATTCAATATTATTAAACATACACTGCCCAAACATTTACGAACCATCATTAATATCTATACAGATTCCAATACAAATCTCTGAAAATGGCTTGAATTTTAAATAGTTACCTCATAGTAGAGGACTTGTAAAGATTTATTTTAATTTAGATATTACATCAGAAAGTAAATTTATTCATTTTTATTTAAAAACCTTGAAATTCCTGTAAACATAGATTTTTTTTATTGGGTTGAGTTACAATAAAGCTTCCGCCGTCGACAACAAATTTTAATGACATTAATGACACAAATAACTCGTCATGCCTGACAAGTTTGTAATTGTTTGGAATATGCCAGTGCTCTTCAGTTTTATTACAACTGTGACAGCTTACAAATCTCATTTAAATAGTAAATTTGTTATGAATGAAATGGATGGATTGAAAATGCATATTCGTTGTGCAATGTTGTGGTAGTGCAAACAGGGGAGATACAGAGTCCGCTGTAAAAATTATAGTGTGCGTGGCAAGCTCATAATTGATTGGTCAGTACGAAATTGGTTCGTGAAGTTTTCGTTCTGGAGATGCATCATTGGAGAAAGAAACAATAGTAGGACGATCCTCTGACTTTCATGATTTGTGGAATGCCAAAGTACTGGGGATTTAGCAGACAAAATAAAAACGTCACAATCCACTATACAACGCCACTTAGAAAAGATGGGAAGATCAGGAAGCTGAGCGTTTGTGGTCCACATATTCTTACTGAAAAGAACAAGGCAGATCGCTTATTACTAGTGACAAATCCTTTTCACAACGACAGAGAAAGTCTCGTTGGCGACAGAGAAACAACCGTTTCTTGATAAAGTCGCTTTTTTTTCAAATGTTTTTCCATATTTTGATAAACTTATCATTCCTAATGCTTAGATTTATTTAAGAAACAAATTTAAATAAAGTTAGCGAAGTGTTGGAATACCTGTTTTCACTTGAAAATTTAACGGAAACTTCATTCACAATTCTAACTTCACGTCCGAAAATGTAATTAACAGAAACGAAATCTTTATGCTTAATTAAATGAACTCTTCGACAATCATAAACTTCGCAACAAGCGGTCACAGCTCTTTATTAGCCTACTTCAAAGATGTAATACCTAACAGATTTCATATTTCTAACGTTGTAATGGGTCTGTAACATATAAGATTTGTCTTCAGCTGTGCTGTGAAATGGATATCCAAAATTTCAAACCCTAATATTTATAATAATAATATTATAATAATATTTACAATGAATTTGCTATAATTTACAAGGATTTTTTTCAGGACACTACTACCTTAATTATATTTAGGATTGTAAGGTTATCCTTTTACCAAATAGAAATACAAATAAATTAAAATAAGATTAAATTTTATAATAGAAATAGAAATAAAAGCAAATTCACTTTAGAAATCATAATCACGAACCAAATATGCTTTACTTACAGCCTTAGTGCATTCTTGGGAACAGATGCCTACATTAGTATAATTCTTCTGTTTAGGAGGAATCAACTGAAAAGGTGTGATGTTTGTTCCCACAGCTACCTGTCCAGCTTCTTTTGATCGTAATGTATATGTGTAAAACAATTTAATTCCTGAGCTGTCTTTTCGTTCTAATGAAAGACAAAATATATTTATTTGATTCCTTTGTAACGAATAGGTGAAATTAAAAGATTTCGTTTTAACTTTAATATTAGCTGCGGATTTCCATACAGACTATTTAGATCTGAATCTATTAGTAGTATTCAGTAATTCAATACTCACTGTAATTCAAGTAATAGTGCAAAGTAATATTAAACAAATATTTTGTTTTTGAAATTCAGTGTAAGACTTTTTAGTGAAATTTCAAACCCTTAATTTAAATATCAAAGTTGAAAAGAAAGAACATGAAAGTACTAAAGAACACTTGAGTACATTAGATTTATTACTTTCAAATAAAGTTGATACTTAATGACACTGACAATGTAATGTCTCAAATCAAACAACATCTTTACCATCGCAACTTTTTAATAAAAACAAGTTAGAAATGATAATTATGAGTTAGTTAAAAACTTTTGAGATTAAAAATAAAAGAAATACAGAAGTTTAGGAATTACTGTACGCAAAATTATAAAGCTGTTTCCCTTCAAATGTGGATCTTGGAAAATATAATATTTTGTTAAGTAGAATCATTAAGGGTGAAAACTATATTTTTTTAAAGTCAGTCTTTCGGAAGGTTCCATTTATTATAACTGAATTTATTATTTATTATAAGTGAATTTTAGGATCAGAAATTGACACATATTTTCACTTGAAAAATTAACGGAGACTTCATTCACAATTCTACCTTCGCGGAAGAAAATGTAGTAACTAACAGAAACGAAATCTTTATGCTTAACTAGATGAACTCTTGGACAATCATAAACTTTTCAACAAGTGGTCACAGCTTTTTTTTAGCCTACTTCAATTGATGTACTGAATATGGCTACCAGATTTCATATTTCTAACATAATATCGGAAATGTAACTTATAAAATTTGTCTTCACCTGTGCAACGAAATTGATATCTAAAATTTCAAACCCTAATTGACTTAAAGAAACATCACAGTTGAAAAGAAAACTAAAAATCATCAATTTTTGATATCTTAGACTCATTACTTTCAGATAATCATCTTTCGTTTTTGTTGCGGAGTAGTAGTAATAATTAAAATGTGTAATTATTTAAAGAAGAAAATAATTACAGTAGAAGAAAAGATAATTGCTTGAAAAGTTTTTTTTTTCTCCTGTTAGTGTAGAAAGAGTAATATTGGATCATTATTTGAATATTTAAATATTGGAATTGACGTGACGTAATAAAGATTACAAAAAGGAAGTGACGTGTGATTCCGGGGTGACAATGATTAAGTGTCAATGACTAGTGGACAATGATTAAGTGACAATGATTATGAGACGATGACTGAGAGACGATAAGCGGTAGTCGATTAGAAAAAGGCAGAAGTAAGGTGGTGAAGTAAAAGCAGTCGTTTACGCGAGAGACTATGAGTAAAAGTCTCGTGGTAGCGGCAAGACAGAAGAACTTGCTCGACGGCTGAGAACGAGATTATTAGTTCTCCGAGGGCAACGAGTAACGAAGGCTCAACAGGTTAGGAAGAAACAGGAATGAAAATACCGGAGAAACGAAGTCCGAAGATTCAACAGTGTAGAACTGATTAATAGAAATAGAAGACTTGAAAACTAACGAGTCAACGAGTAAAGGAAAGACGTTTTGCGAGAGAGGTGACGGTTGCAGATACGAGCGACTAAATTGGCGGTGAAGATACTTTTCGTCAGACGGTTTCCGAAGATATTTTATCGGACTCAAATTACGTTATTCCATAGGAAAGAATTTAGGGGAGACCGGGACCAAGTGGACCTAGGGGTAGAGTGGACCGTTGACTTTAGTAATTCGTGTAGACGCTAGAATGTGCCAAAAATCGGATAGAAGGTTGGTGCCATTGTGGCGCTGCTACCACAAAAGCGTCAGTGAATTCGGCTTATTGGTGACAGTGAGGTGATCGATTGTTTTGTTTTTGTTCAGGTAAGTAAATGTTTAGTGTTGTTTTTACTTTAATATTGCCGTTCAGCGATGCATTGAATAACACAACCGTAATATGCATATTAAAGGCGGCAAACTAAAGATCATTTTAAGCTATTGTGTGAATTGAATACTTAAAGTAGTCGATAGTTACAACTGAAGGAAACGCCAAAATGGCGATGGGGCAGAGTGGACCGAACGACACGGGGCACATTGGACCAGTGGTCCACTCTGCCCCGCTGTTTTTACAATAAAATATTTTGGCACTATACATTATTTTTTTTCTGTATTATATATTTATTAGGCCTATTATATTATATTATATTATATTTTTATATTACATATTATATTTTTTTATATATTTTTTTATGTAGGCTATTATGTATTGTGTGTAGCCTATATTATTAAAGGATATTACCCCTTTAGTAATTCCTCTCAGCAAGTACCGTAATAGGGGAAGACTTCGTGCGAAGGCATCTTAATCTTCGAAAATAGCCAATTTATACATTTAACTATTATTAAATTCTAATTAAAACCTATGCAAACTGTCACGTTGTGGAATTGGCAACATGGCACGATTAAAATCCTGGTCTCTGAGGGAATATATTTTGATTTTTAATAGTTGTATTGTTGTAATTATCTATTTGAATTTTTGTATTTGGTAAAGTCTTGTTATATATTATTATTGTGATATTTCATGGTTAAATATTATTTTAATGGTTTGAGCTTATTTAGAAAACAATTTGTGCGAAAGAAAAATAAAAACTTCGAAAAAACAGTTGTGCATTGATTGAGTGATCACGTGGTTTTATCTGTTTCGTTTTCCCATGGGAACAAAAAGAGAAAAGTTAAGTATATTCTGGCGGGAAAAATCAGATCAGTTGATGAATCTGAAACACACGGGCAAAAAGTACACCCAATCAGTCTAAACATTTCAGGAGAGGGAGCGTATTCTAAAACACACACAATTACACCCCTAAGTGAACTAACACAATTTTCAGTAAGTGAAACTCTAAATTAAATATAAATTCTATACATACTTTGTTACATTAGAAAGCAATAAAAAATGACATAAATAACAATTCAATCTTAATAATCTTAATAGAGAACAAAAAAAGGTCAACGGCAATACTGACGGATACGCCAGTAAAAAAAGCTCTGCAAGAAGAGCAACGAAAACCTAAAGAAAGAAAAGAAAGAGTAGCAACGAAAAACATGACTCGGCCAACAGTCTCTAAAAGCAACATAAACAAACAAAAAATAGAAGCAAAGACAAAGGGATAAAGAGGAAACAATTACAGATGATTAGTGATGATGAAGATGATGAAGATGCTATGTGGCTCTCCTGTTTGAAGAACTTTAAAAAAAGCAAACCATGGCAGGAGTGGATTCAATGTACGTAGTGCAAGAGATGGGCCTGTAGCTCCTGCGTAGCCAATGATATTCGGGGTTTATTTTACGAATGCCTCAACTGCAAAGAAAATTTCTCTAGTGAAAGTGATTAATTAATTCAATGTAAACCTATTTGATGATATTCATTTATGACTTTCAACTGCATAATGATTATTTTAAATTTTCACTTGAATATGTAATACCATAGATAGTCTATGTGAAGTTAAACTTTATTTCATGATATCCTAAATGGCACGTTACTTTATATTCTATAAAAAACTTACTTTAAATGTTGTTATTCTTACCCGGACCAACGTGACCCATGGGGTGGTCCAGCCTGCCCCGTGGTCGGGGCAGGTTGGACCACTCTACCATTTTTGCTTTGCGAATTAATACCAATTTTATTTATGAATGTAATGAAATGAAATCAAGTATTTACATTCTTGAATAGTTCCCGATTCTGACAAAAATAAATGCAATGGAAAATCTTTTAACAAAAAAAAGAAAAAAATTCCACAAAAAAAAGTGGACCCCTCTGCCCCGGTCTCCCCTACTAGTATTTAATTACGAAGACAAAAGAGAACTTTTGTAAGATAATTAAGTAATATAATCCTTGCGAAGAGAGCATTCAAGATTTCGTTAAAGGAAGAAAGTATTACCTACCTGTGGATAGCGAGCGCGCCCTTGACTGTAATAAGTATTCATTATTGGAAACAATCCAATGGAAATGGAAGAAGAATAGAACTTTCCGATTCAATTGAAGAATAATATTAATTAGAACTTATTGCCGTTGGTAACAAAGGAAATTGGTGAATATTAATTGTAGTACAACGTTATAACCAGAAGGCCGACCGGACCCATCATTACGAAGGGAGGCGGATGCGATTGGAAGCAGAGCCGAGGCGGCATTTACAAGCCTACGATAAGTTTTAGGATTCGACTACGATTCAGGACTGGCAGTGGCTATTCGAGAATTTATTCACATAAGGATGAATAACCAGCGCAGTCAGCATTACTGTAAGTAGACTTTATTATTACCTTTTGGAAGGGAATAGAATTATTCAACACGAAGTACGAACTCTCAGGAAAGGCGTTTTGTCATCGCAGAGTGATAATAAACTTTGAAGGCAGTCATTAAAGGAGAAGATTCAATTAGTAAAGAATACCAAGTACTTTTAGTGCAATTAGTGAATTAAGGAAAATACTTAAAGAATTGATATAATTTCACATACGGTGAATTATTGTGTGAGCTGCCATTGTACAATCACTCGATATTAATCTAAAGAATATATCAGACTGGAAGAAAGTCTAAATGCTATTAGCAACCATAATTAGATATTATCATACAAGTGAATTATGAGATATTATAAAGTAATGTATATAAAAGAATTAGTATGCAAGAAGCATGGAGAGATATCTAGTGTTACTTTATATCAGTGCTACTAAATAGTGCAAGTGAACAGTTGCATTTGATTTGTGATTTACAATTAAGGGAGTAATACAGTAATTACTCTATTATAATATATCCAGTGTATATAGAGGAACTTAGAGTTGAGACTATAATCAGAAAATCATATTAGATGTGCTTTGAAGTTTGAACTGTATTATTCAATGATAAATCCGAGAGATTTATTTATGAGCCCAGAATTAAAAGATTTTAAAATTTTACCACTACTGTATTGTTTGCTTATTACTTTGCTAAACCAGTATGCCTGCTGTACAACAAATTGCGTTACAATTATCTTTAAGATAAAGATGGCACTGAATGAATAAAATGGAAATATTTCAAATCTAACAAAATTTATTACGAGAAGTTTTGAATAAAAGCAGTTAATTATGATAAATTGGGTTAATTAAAACTTTTGAGATTGAAAAAGAAATGCAGACAGAAATTTAGGAATTATGCAAAATTATAAAATAGTTTTCCTTCAAATGTAGATCTTGGAAAAAAAATTTTTAAGTAAACTCACTGAGGCTGACTACTATTCCGTCACTTGATGCTTAATTAAATGAACTCTTTGACGTTCATAAACGACATAACAAGCAATCATAGCCCTTCATTAATCTATTCCAAAGATGTACTGAATAAATACCTACCAGATTTCATATCTCTAACGTTGTAATGGGCCTGTAACATGTAAAATTTGTCTTCGTCTGTGCTATGAAATGGATATCCAACATCCGGAGGATAATTCTCTCCCTATTCAAATAAAAAAATAAACAGAAATAGATTCTGAAGAATAGAAATTTAACGTGTGGAAATACTTTTGAAAACACTCAACACTCACATTAATGAAAAGTAATTACTGTATTTAAAATAAATTACACACAATCGACTTCTACGTTGGACCTACAGCCTTTTTCAATTAATAACATTAATTACAATTTTCAATATAAAGCAACCCAATACTAGATTAAAAATATGCAAATTAAAAGAAAGACGTCAGAGACTTACAGGACAAGCGGGGGGGGGGGGGGGGGGGTTCATCCACCTTCATCAGATATCTTGCCAAATGCCATTTTAACAGAAAGAGCCTAAGAACAGTAAGAAAAAAATAATAATAATGGCGAATTTCAATCTTCTTTCTTCTTTTTAATTTTCCTATCGTCTTGTTCGATTCACTTGTATTGCATAACAGTTTTGATAGACACGGAATCATTGTAGGGCTTTCCAATATCAGAACATACTCTTTATATTTTCTGGAAAAGTCATTCGTTGAACTCGACAAGATGATAGGGTTATCAATATTAAGCTTGTGTTTATGTCTCAATCACAGGCGGAATTGTTAAGTAATTTACGCCCTTTCTTTTAACATCCCTAACGTGCTGCTTATCTCTCGTATCCAGTGCTCTATCCGAAGTAAAATGGATAAAGACATCTGTTATTGAAATTCAAACTGTGTTTTGTAGTAGTAATACATCAATAGCTAAAACGTACCGGAACTTGTAGTTGAATAGTTAGATTGTATTCAATAAATAAGGATATAAGATAGACTATTGTAATTTCTACCGAACAAGTAAATTGTTGTGAGAGATAGCAGTGAAAATAACAATCGAATACATACAGAGATGAATATAACTTTTGTAAACTAACTTACAATACAAGGATATCAATAGATCCTGCTTCTTAAATTATTTACAGATAGAATAACAGATGTTCGAAAACGTCTCTTAACTGAATCTTGGAGTTCCTTGAGTCCGGTAATCTACAGGAATCATTCGCTAAATCAATCCTCCGTTGATTCGACACCAAGGTTATTGTTAGTCTGTCCCCATTTCTGTGGGGTAGCACAATAGACTTACAGGTCGCGGTGCTTTATTTCCCTGCCACCCACAATCACCAGAATCAACTAATCAAGGTTACTGGTAACAAACGGAACTTGTTTCTCCGTTGTTCTCTGCTTATTTTCTTTGCCTCTATTCAGTTGATCCTTGGATATTTCACTAAATTTAAAGTATCCTGTTGGACATTACTTAAGTCTCTCAAGAGAGACTAAATTCAAAGTTTTCAGAGGTACAGTAATACCAACACTGTTATATGCCTGTGAAACGTGGACTATAAAAAAGCAAGACCAAGTGAAACTAAACAGTTTTGCCTCTAGATGCCTAAGAAAAATCATGAAAATAAAGTGGTGGCTATTTTGGACAAATAAAGATGTGTGGAAAGCAGCAGAAGAAAAACCACTCTCAGAATTAATTTTGAAATCCAGGCTCAGATGGTTTGGACACATTACACGCATGGATAACACCCGTATAGTCCACCAAATATATAATCGACAAGGCAGTGGTTACAGATCACGAGGACGACCACGAAAAGAATGGATAGACAATATTTCAGAAGATCTCCGTTATATCGATTATGACATTCCAACAGCTACACTACATGCACAAGTTAGGACTGGGTGGAAACACATCATTTTGGACGCGGATATGGCATACCATGGGCAATTCGTGTTATGACGTAACCCATGGAGCCATGCCCCAAAGAAGAAGATTACGTAAGTGTGGATGTTGCAGATATTTTGTGGATCTTAACTCTATCGTCCTTCCGTCTTGTTCTTATTTTATAAACTTTTACTTTTCACGATCAAAACCCTAATTGTCATTGTGGCAACAGCGCCAATACTGCCCCAATTCGGCGGTATATTCTACATTCACATTATTACCTCACAGACTTGTACGTATTATCACAATCGACACAGAACAATTAATACTAGCCAATTATTATTGAAACTTTCTTACGTCATATACTACAATTATTCATGCATTGGTTTCCGCAGACTATATTTCTATATTGGCTAGATTTAATATTAGTAACGTCACGGGGTACCAGTAAATTGTGCCAAAACAAAACATGAACTTATTACAGATTAGAATAAAGTATTGGTGTTACACCTGTCTTTATCCATTTATCTTCGGGTAGAGCATTAAACACGAGACTTAAGAAGAATGTTAGGGCTGTTAAAAGAAAGGACATAAGTTACATCGCATGTAAAAGTAACTTATAAATACAAACTTAATATTGATAATCCTTCATTTCCTCAAAGTCAGAAGAAAGATTAAAATTCGTGATTATTGTTAATTTTTCTTTCTCTTTTATGTTTCCTTCTAACAGGATTGGATGCCTTTGGCAAGATGTCCGATTAAGGCTGATCGCCAATTAAGACCTATGGCCCAATTGGTCCGATCAAAGACCTTGCAAGTCTTTCTTTTAATTTGCTTTTTTATTATAATATTGGGTTATTTTATATTGGGAACCATAATTGATATTGCAAATTTGAAAAAGGCAGTAGGTGTAACGCCGAAATCGATAATGTATAATTTATTTTAAATACTAATCTACTAACCAACCAACCAATATAGTAATCAATTTTAACTTTTGTGCGTGTTGAGCGTTAATTCAAACATAAAATTTAAAGACCAATACACAAAGACTAATTAAAAATATATATTAAAATACTAAAAATACAAAGTTTTTCTCTGTCCCGCAGAGCTTAGACTAGTAATTATTATTTTATTGAATGTTAATTGTTTCATAAGAAATATATTCTATTTATTCATAATGAATTACCGGCATACGTTTGACAAAATCTACGATGTCTCTATTATAATAACACAAACTATATGGAGTGTGCAATCAATTTGAATAAGAATGAACTAAATGCATATTGAAATTTAAAATTGTATTAAGAACTTTTGCATGGAAGTTTTCCATTAAAAGTATGATCCTTAATAATCTCTCATAAAAGTTCTTTTTCAGACATACAATAATTAACGAGATTTCTGTAGCAATTAACTGAATAGTAATTTAAATAGGAAAGTTGTTTATTCTAGAAGGTTATTCATTTCTTTATGAATAAGGTAATACCCTCATTACCTTCTAATGCATGTATTCTAGAAGTGTGTTCATTAAATGATGTTAATGGAATGTAAATAAATTCCATCCTTTAGGATTTCCAATAACAGCTTATTACCTTTATACATATTACGAGAGTCGATTATTTTATTTCTCAAACTCAAGCGACCGATTGAACCTTTGAACCTTTCGTTGAGCTTGACTGTTTAATATTGAACATGTAATTATGTCTTGAAACAAGGCTAGTCCAAACTCTTATCCAGATTTTGTTTGTCCTAAAGCAAAATATTTTTGCATTGTGCTTTAATCATGATTATTCTGGGTAATTCTGTATATATATTTATAATCTATTACATTTTTTACAATTTATTAAAAATACCAGTTAAATGATAAAAACTTAAAATTTCTTTCTTAACGAGGAATTGATATCAATTTTTTTCCTTCCTTATTTAAAATATTTCTACCTGTGCACCATACGTAGTACGAAACACATCAAGACGTATTTGTGTTTTAGTCATGTTGTTGATCAATGGTGGTGGCAGTGGTGGTGAACATTTTCTTTCTAATGCATTGCTTGCTGAAAGTGGTGTTCATAGAATCAGTAATGATGCATGCTTATGTTAAAGAGATGAGTAAAAATTTTCACTTACAAAAAAATCTGAAGGTTGAGATTGAGAGTTCTATAGAGAAAGGCGCGTATCAGAAATCATATTGAAATGGCTACTTTTGAAATAGGTTCGAGTGGCAGGATGCCCTTCACGAAGCATAGTTATTACCGTTCAATGTGCTTGTGATTGCCCAAAGGATTCGAGAACAGTTTTAAAATCTTTGTACTTGTGTTTCAAGGTGTTGTTCAAGGTGTTTCAAGTTGCGTTCATAAAGGATAGTGCTTGGCGACATCAAGCACTTCTCGCAAGTACACCCTGTAAAGAAAGTATAAACTCACCCAAGTATTTCAAATAACTTTTCGATATATGATTTGTTTACTTCCAATTTTTTTTCTTAGTCTATTTAAAAGAAATTGATTCATGTATCACTTAAATATCTCAAACATTTTGAGTAGTTTTTAAATTAAAAAATAAAATCAATTTTCAACTGTACAGAAAATATAAACTCGCTAAGAATGTTTTGATTTTGACACCTGCAAAGTGATTGGAATATCCCAAATTTGCATAAAGATAACTAAAAGTGGCTAAATTATGTAATCCATTCATTTTCGTAGCAACATATGCCACTACTTTATCATGCCTCGTGAAAATTCATTAACTGACAAAGAATTACGAAAAATTCATTTTCTACTTGGTCAAAAAAAGTCAACAAGCCTCAGAATTAAATCGTTCACAGACTTATTCAAAATGTCATCAAGAAAGGTGATAGTTATGGAACCACAAAAAGACCAGGTAGACCTCCAAAACTCGCACCTCGGGACTACCGGAGAATTCAAGATCTTGCTGCGTCTTATGAGATGTCCACCCGTGAAATTGCTCGTGTGTTGCCAAAGACTATATCTCACCAAAGTGTATGGAAAAGCTTAACGTCAAATAATCACATGAAATTTGTAAAACTGAAAGCTAAACCCAAACTCCAAACCAAGAAAACAGTGAAATGGTATCAAAGGTGGAACGAAATATTTTTTCCTGATGAAAAACGTTTCTGTATTGACGGCCCTGACAAATATTCCGCATACTGGCATGATGTACGCAATCCGTCGAAGATAAGATTAAGCAGACAACAAGGTGGGGGTGGAGTGATGTGTGGACAGCATTTGTGGTAGGAGGTAAGAAAGATATAGTGTTTGTGGAAGGCAAGATGGACTGTGTAAAATATCAAAACCTTATGTACGGCCTTTTAATACCATCTGGACCCCTTCTAGGAGGGCCAGATTGGCAATATCAACAATACAATGCTTCTATACATGCGTCAAAATCCACCAAAGCTTGGTTTAAAAAAGAAAAAAATTGATATCGTTCCATAGCCCTCCCGTTCACCTGATCTAAACCGAATTGAAAGCGTGTGGGGTTGGATGGCAAACATTGTATATGGCCGAAATAAACAGTATCATCACTTGAATGATCTAAAGCTTGCAATTTGGAATGCTTGGGACGAGATAAATATGTCCGATTTGAAAAAAATTAATTGGGACAATGCCTGACAGAATGATAGAAATTATAGAGAAGAAAAAAGGACCAACACGTTATTAATTTCAATAATTTTCGAAATATTATGTTTTGAGTTTATATTTTCTTTATAGTTGAAAAGTGATTTTTATTTTTTAATTTAAAAACTACTCAAAATGTTTGAGATGTTTAAATGGTACATGAATTTATTGCTGTTAAATAGACTTATGAAAAAAAAGGGAAGTAAACAAATCCTCTAATAAAAAGTTATTTGAAATACTCGGGTGAGTTTATAGTTTCTTTACAGGGCGTATAAAGGTTCGTTAACATACCCATACAAAGATATCTGGTAAACTTTACTACGGGTCTCCTGCTTTTATTAATTCAACAAACATTTTAACTCCTTAAATTCTTTTTCTGTATTTTGTTGCCGAAATCAGGAATTTTTCTTGCAATTCTTAAACTATTATTTTGTAAAGAGTTGAAGCTTAGGTTGAAGAGTCAAATAATATTTCTTTATTCTATTATATTTTAATTTGTACGTTTCAACGTTTGCCTCATTTCTTATGATTTGTTTTATTTTTCGGAATTTTGAAGAGTTTTGTCAAATCATCTCATCTTACGAAATTTTATTAAATTGTCTGTAATTTTCAGCGTTTGCATTTATGTCTTTGATGTTTATTTCTGTATCTCAAGTTTCTTAACTTCAAGAAGCTACTAACAAAATGCCATGTTTTAGCAAAATTCATCAATTAATTTAGTTAATTACGTCAGCATGATAAATTTTCATTGTACTTACTTCTCCTCCGACGGCCCAGGCATTTAAATGAATTATACATGCATCTTGAAATTCAAATTTCGGAATATCGAAACAGCTATAACCTTTCTCTGGAATAGTCCAACCGAAATTCTTGATGATGCTTGTTGGACACTCATATAATAGAAAATGATGAAAAATATCTTCGTTTCCTTTTTTAATAATGGGTTCAAACTAAAAAAAAATAATGATCTTAATAAATAAAATAAATTAAATTATTAAATATGTATTAATAATTTAATAAATCTAAATTCAATTAATTATATTGTAATCTGACAAAATTAGGAAAGTTGTCAAGAGACTGCTTTGGAACTGTCGATAAACTATGCTTTATTTTCGACTCCTCCTCCCACCTTATCACACTTTGTCACAATCTTGTAAACCCAAATATTGCATCACAATATCTAAAAACTAATATATTTTAACTAAAAGTACCTGTATTTATAAGATTCAGTTCAGAACACATGTTAATCAGTTCAACGACATGCAATTAAATCTAATCAAACGACATGTAATAAAATTGATAAAGAACCTTGTCCTTTAACTGACAAACTGTTGTATAAGACCGAGAAACAATAGAAAATCGTGTCTGTTGATCTCAAGGCAATTAGTTAATAACCTAAAATAAAAATAAAGGTTTTGGTGTTATAGATATTTTTTATATGATAGGAAGTACAAATAATCGAAAGTCTTGACAAATCCATGGGCATGCATTAATTAATGCGTAGGATGCACAGTAATTAGGGGCTCGGCGTGCTGAGACATGGACTGGTCGTTCACTACATTGCGCACCATGAGATGTTTCATATTTTTCTTTGGAGTATATGTGTTTTAAATTTTATAACATTGTCTTTCTTGTAATATAGGTGAGATTTTTTGCAAACTCTATCAGACAATTTATTATGTACAGATGGACAAAACTAATCGTATGGCATCTGATGAAAATCTTTGGCTCCCGGCTGGAGATGTAAAGAGAAATGGCCAAGTAAATCGAGATATATCCCATCATCATCAAATGGTACTACAACTAAGCCTCGATTTGTTTGCCAATTTTCATTAGGGGAGGTAGAAATCCATTTGGTATTATGTCGCAAGCTGCTCCTGGTCTCACCACTACGTTCTTTTGATGTACACTTTACAATAATATAGTACATACTGCTACTCGCAAACGTGTACCATTCATCTACCATTACCTCAACATTGCAAGACTCATCTGAGAGTTGCTCTACATATTTCACCGTCTATAGAATGCCAGACGTCTTAAAAAAGTTTTCCAAGCATATTCAAAGTCTCTGGAAGATATACTCTATATTACATATGGACAATATCAAAAATAACGTCTATTTCAAATTGGTTTAATTGGGTTTACACACACGAATGACAAGATGAGTATCATAATTTATCATTTCATGAAAATACAAGGATTTAAATTAAATCAAAATTACAGATTACTAATTAATTAATAATTAATTTACTAATTAAGAAAAAGCAAAGGTTTATAAATAGTAAAAGTCAGAGGCCTTTAAATTTTTACGTAAGAAGTCAATATTCTTGACAAGGAAACAGTATTAGAGACACATAAAAAAATCTCTTGATAGCATCGAGTACAATCGATACACCATCGCAGGAAACGGTTCTTGTCAAATAATTATTAATCTGAAATTAAACAGACTAGATATGAAAAAGAAAAACATTGCATTGTTAAATGGAACTCGATTTCAAATTGTTACTCAACATTAGAGATACATCTAAATACTGGGATCTTGAAGAAATTTGCTAAAGTTCCAGGTATTTACAATTGCCAACATATTCATAATTATATAAGATAATATTTATTAATATGTAATAACTTTTTGTGATATTACTTTAGGTGACTGCTTCTAGATTATTTCTAATACAACACATGTTAAATTAATTTTGAAATATTACAATAGATAGTTCCATATCCCAGTCTTTAATTGTAAGAATAATTTTTTGTTTAGTACAAGCTTCTAACTAAATAAACCCGTTTATTTTGGAATGATAGCTGCTCTATGAAATAGGCTTGCATCCCTCCTCTTCCTTTTCAGAGATATTCAATCATCCATTGATGACCCAAGAAAAATCAAGACACTGATTTAACATTCACAGTAAGTTGAATTTGTCTAAACTTTAGTTGTTTTGTCTTCAATTCCCACTGATATTAATTTAAAGCTTCATAAATTTTATATTTGAAATGTGCATTTATATTTTTCAGTACTTTAAACATTTAAGTAAATAGTCAAAAAATAATTATTTTTTATCAATTAATTATTATTTATAAATAGAATTTGTGATATATTCTTGTTGTAAGTTAAGAACATCAAAAATGTGTTCTTCCATTGAGTTCTTAATTGAAACTTTTCTTTCTACTTTTCGTTTAACTGAGCATCATGGATTCAAATGGGTGAAAAATTTGATTTTAAATTCTTAAAGCATAAAAAAAATAAGCCTGAAAGATTTGGAACTACTAACTTTTCAGGAATCAATTATTAATTGTGCGAAAAGTAAAAATCATATTAAAAGACACTGAAATTTCTCTTACCGCAACCAAATGAGATTTTTTGTCGGACTTGGGAATTGTGAAATGTGTACACCAATAAACAGTACCTGTCTTGTCTTTTTTAAGTGTTATCTGCAATAAAAAGAGAATAAAAAAAGCTGTAGGTATCAGACTCAAAACTTCAAATTTTAGTCTTCCATTCTCGATATCTATATCAATAAATGTAAAACTTAACATTGACGTAGTTACATGAAATTTTCTCACTTGTTTAATCCTTTTATTATTTATTATGTATCCAAATATGAAATCAGATGTAAGTTATTGTGTTATAGCTTGAAATAAAATTATGAATAACAGCTAAGAATTATGCAAAGTTATATTTCAAACTAATCTATCAAAAGTCAACATCACAGAGTCACAGACAATAGTTTGTGCAAATTATTGTACTGTTACCTAATATAATTTAGTTATTTTTCCCTGAAGAATCGATGTATACAGGAGACAATTTGCATTACACCCGTGCAAAAAGAAAAACGAAACAAGTAGAACAGTGAAAATCGGATCCAAGGCAATTCCAGAATTCCTATTAGAGTAGGTCACTGCATTAATCATTGAACTGCTCTCATTAAAGTTATAATCCACAAAATGCTGTTTCCTACTTCTGAATTTCTTTCCTTGAATAAAAAAATAAATTTTACTTCAGATAAGAAAATTAAAAATTTGACAATAGTGTAGATTCACAATCTGACCAAAAAAGTGACATCGCTCAGATGAACTGAACACTTGATGTTTATAGTTTTTTTTTTTCTTTCAGCAACATTAAAGTGAGGTAAACAGCAAAACAAACGAAATTTCAATTAAATTTCATATTTATTTAAAAAGGGGGGGTTCACATGATATTTGCGTATGTGAATGACTTAAATGTCCATACTGTTTTCAATTTGCTGATTAAGGTCTTTGTAATAAAAAGTTTAAGCAATTTCAAAGGTTGTGATGAATAGCTTATCGGAATTTGTATTTTTATTCAGGGGTTGATGCAAGCATTAATTTTTTTTTTTTTTCAAATTTTTCCAGAATTATCTGTACTCTAATCTGCCCTCAGTATATATGCAGTCTTCTGTCAGAAGGACAACATAAAATCTTACCAGTGAGTATTAGATCGTTGCTAGTCGCTATTAAGATTTCAACATCATATATGAACAGCTAAATGAGACGCATAAGCAATCTTACTCAAATACCTTACCAGAGCATAATATAATATTAGAAATAAGCAGCGTAAAATAGCAGTCAACTGTTTTTATTAAGTCACATAATCCCTTTTTTTGAGTCGAGCTGTTTCTCTGGGACGGCCGTTTCGAGCTTGTTGGGCTCTCCTCAGCCAGAGCTAATCAGCTAGTGCAAGACTCAAAAGGCGTACGAGGGGAGGGCGTTAAAGGGTTTGTTTTTTATTTCTTTATTATTTTTTTCTTTTCTTTTCTTTGTGGTCAAATTCATTTTGTGGTAGCCTGAGCGCTATCCAAGGATTTGAATTCCACATTTGATTCTTGTTTTTTATTTTCTTACTTTTACTTATTGAGGGGTCACTGTCTCCATCTTGTTTTTATTAATTTTATGTTAAATGTAATAAAATCTTTCTTTATTCCTTTAGCCCAGTGAATATTAGTTGTTGTGCTACCAATAGCTTACCAATGGAAATGAAGATGTCCTTCTCTTTGTAATCCTCTGTTAATTTCAAGTAAGAATAAATGGGTTAGAGAGACGCTATACTACATTTGTGAGCCAAATAGCGATTCATAAATATGCTACATACATACATAGCTATATAGATCTTTAAAAAAAGGCTTAATATAACAATTTTTTTATGCACGCATATCCAATTTCAAACTAAATGAGCATAGTAATTTTTTTATTCTGCTGATTCTTTCGGAAATATTTTTCTGAAATACCTTCCAAGCACATTACAAGACTAGTTATTCATTGATTCTATTATTACACATGTTTGGTTCCATTATACATCAGCTAAAAATATAGTTAACCAAATTTTTCTGAGCACGTGCTGCACAGCAAAATATAGCGTTTTCTTAACATCAATTGCGTTTTTTGGAACATAGTAGTAGAACTCTGTAACAGTTCACGTAAGCCTTGCAAAAAAAATGAAATAAAGAAAGAATAACAAAGAAGAAATATGTTATAAGTTATAGAGTGGATATTATTATTCAGTAATTACTAAATATAATTTATTTATCGCTTAATTTCAAACATCTCATGTAATTATTTAATTACGATGTTGGATCTTTATTGGATTGTGCTGTAAAGAAAACTTTACATAATGATTAAGAAACATTAGGGGCTTTGGAGATGTCAAGCATCTTATAATTTATAAATAAAAACTAAAAATATTGAACAATACTTACATTTTTTGCAACAAAATCAATAGTTTTGATATCAGGTGTATCAGGTCTTGGATATTTTAGATTAAGAAATCGAAGGCTTTTAATTCCTTTTGTCGATCCGAGGTTTTCTGGCACATTGAAATTCTCATCTGGTGGATCTTCTTCACCAATAGCCCAAAATACACGGACGGTGCTAAACTGAATATAAAATAGTTTTTTGAAATACTAAATGCTTATTGAAGGTAACGATGTTTTTGTGCTCTATTAAACTTGAATAATTCCTTTATTTGTCAAGGTTACCGAAAATCTAATGAACAAATAGTTATGTTTAGTCAGATAGATTTTTTTTTTATAGATCGTTGACAATATAAGTAAATAAGTTTCTTTGAGAATTGAGAATTCTGTTATTCACACAGATTGACAAGATTGGAAATAAAAACTTTTAGAAATAAAATTGCTAAATTGCTCATTTGAAATTATGATTTCATTACCTGAAGCAATTAGTAAAAAAGGAAAAAAAAAAAAAACCTTCAGACAAATTAATGACTCAAGAGACATCTCTTGAATTATTATGATAATGAATTAAAGGCTTATTTTAATTCTCTCAGGAAATTTGTGACAATAATTCATAACAAAATCTATCTTCATTCTTAAATATTAAAAATGATTAAAAAAAGCTTTTTAACTTCTAACAACTCTTCAGATCTATCTACTATAAACAATAATTGAAAGCTATAATTATTGTACAAATTATTTTGGGTACAGATTAAAATATACAGAGTACAGGCCTAAAACAATTTATAAGAATCATAATCAGCGTTAGACAAATTAACAAAAAATATAGAAATTATTTATTTTTAAAAGATCCATGATACTTTATCTCAATTCTAATGGATCTTTTTTTAAAATAATTAAAAATTTAGAATTTCATTTTCATCATTTTATAAGGAAATGAAATAGATATCAATCGAAAAATTATTCTTTTGAATAACAAATGAAAAAATTATTAATAAATATTTTATTTCTTTTTTTTTAATTCTTTTCTAACTCTCATTCATTTCTTTCCAACATTCCAAAACCTAGAAAATCTTTTATAAATTAATCTATAAGAAAATCCATCTCATATAAAGGAATATTACAAAATGTTATCATGAACTTACAGAAATCGGGTGATCCTGCTCGTCACAGGTTTCCAGTTTTCTAGTCCAACAAATTATCGTATTGCTTTCTGTTTGTTTTCCACTTAAAAGGGTATAAAAATTATTATCATCCAGTAAACTTTGATTTTTCGCATCTCCATGACGATCCTGCGAAAAGAAATTATCATCAAAACTGGTAAATAATTTCTATGATCACTTATTGTTTTAAATATTAGAAAAAGAAAACTTAGTTTAAGCATTATAAGAAGTCTATATTTACAGAGCTTATTTCCAATGAAGAAGAGATTTCTAAAAGTTAATCTAAAAACAGTTTATAATATCTTGGCCTGACTGAAAAATAGAAACAATAGTTTCAATAAAGTGAATAAGATACTAGAGAGTTATCTTCATAGAATTTCAGAAATGTTTTGCATATTTCAAAAAAAAGTTTCCTTACTTGTAAATAGGCTTTATTTGTGTTATCGTCGACCCATCCTATCACAATATCTGTCCCATTCAATGATTTTGTTGATCCAAAACCGAGGGCAACCCATCCTTTAGTTTTTCCAATCATAATCATCTGTATAGTATCATCAGTGAAATTCCATTTGATTGTAACATTTTTAGCCGATCCAAATGAATACTGACGCATCCAAGTACCATTTTCGTCACAGTCGCAGGAAACACACGTTAAAACAACAGCTACCGGTATCATAGAAGCGAGGAAGTTTCGGTACTTCATTTCGATCTAAAATTCAAAAGAATATTCTAGAAATTAAGTAATGTTTATAATCTTAACAATAGCTTCCTTATCGCACATAAGTAGGAATCGCTTAGCTGTTTTTTTTTTATTACTAAAATCCAGTGATTTAGTATTAAAAACAGCTCAGTGAATCCTAACTTATGTGCGTGAATGTTTTTTATTGTGATGTTATTACGATTTCCGCACGGTAAATTTGTTATAGTTATTTATTTACGTTATAACGTTGACAAGATGTAAAAATTACAGAAAAATCTCTTTTCGAAAAATCTTTAAAATCACATTCAACAAAGTTTCGTTTTTTTTTCTTAAGAAAATTGATAAATAATAAAGTCATTTTTTACTATAAAGTAACTAGGAATTTTAGTTAATTTAAAAATTAAAATTAGTTGTCCAGTAATTTTACTTCTAATTAATTCTTCAAATATTTTAACTTAATAATTCCTATATTGTAATACCCTAAATAATTTATGACTTTTTTGTTTTTTGCTGCTTCTTCTAGAGACAAGAAACAGTTCAGGTCTTTTACGCAATCAAGGACGTACTGTTTCGACATATGCGACTTATCAGCTGCGATAGTTCAAAATATGTAAAACTTCCTCCCTCAAGTCTTTACAAATGGTATCGAACTTTTAAGAGATTTTCTATTTCTCTATTTCTTCTATTATATTAATCCTCCAAACATCTTTACTGTGTCACTATTAAAGAAACGAGGAAGGAAGTTAGGACGATTTGTAGGTACAAATACAAAAAAAAAAAAAAATGGGGGGCTTTCCAAAGCCCCTTTACTGTTTTTGTTGGTCGTTTAGGTAATCCTGACCCGCATAAATCCATTGGATATGCATCGGTTTTTTTTTACAGGAATCTTACTGTATGGGATTGCTCCTATTCCGGTTTCAGTCGCCATATTGGCCATGTACTGTATGTCTCGACGCCTTGTTCTGATAAATCCACTTTCCTTATGACCTCTGATTCGAACGCAACAATGTTGCATCACGTGCACGTGCGAGATAGCGCGCACCCTTGAAATCGACCGAATAAACGTGAATCAACCTTCGTAGATTATTACTTTATTTATTCATAGAATCAGAAATGGCAGCTTTCTTAAGCTAAAATAATTTAATAAAATGCAAATTCTTTCGAAAAAAATAGCTGGTTTTGAGCTTAAATGTAATTAATTCATTTATCACATTAAAATCAAGAACAGGAGAATATGATTCATTCATATTTAAACTGTCATATTTTAAATATTCAGATTTTTAGTTTATTTTTAACACTTAAAGAACGATTTCAAACAGACTTGCAAATCGTCCTAACTGACTTCAGCGCCCCCTTCATTATTTATAAGCAAAATCTCTAGTGGACATCCGTTTGTGAACTTCAGACCCAGTAAATATCTAATTCATTTTATTTCACCGTGAAATCACTCAGTATAAGGCAAACAATTTGCTAAGTGGAAGCTTTAAGAAAACTTATTATCTTTTTAAAAAAAATCAGTTTTAAAAATAATTTTAAAGCTATTTTCTAATTTGCAGTTATTTTCCATAATTAATTAATTAGTTAATTAGCTAGCGAAATTGTTAACTAAAATAAACAATACAATCAAGAGAATATAAACATGTGTAACATCAACTTACCGTTTGAGATTGTAAATGAAGAGAAAGGATACAATATCAACTATTTAATTTCAATGCCAATTTCAATGTCATTATTTTGTTTAGTTCATTAATCTTCGCACTTGTCATGGCGTATTTTAATTGTTATAACTAGGAATAGGCAAAAGAAAAGACAGGAAACGAATTCCAATTAAGTTGCTTTGTTTTTTTATCCATCCTACTTTGTAATAAGCAATATCCGGTAACGCATCATTACGTTACTCAAAACTAGCCCGGAAATAAAAGCAATTGTTAGAATTTTCATAAATAGTAAAACGAAATCCAGGAAGGATGTGCTTCTATTTCAGCTAATTGTGAAATGAGTTTGATATGTGTTGAAATAATATATCTGTCGAAATAAGTCTATATGCTTATTATGTTGAATTTTGAATTTCTTTGCAAAGTATGTAAGTTAAGACTAGAAGATGTCCTGTAGTCTATTCTGTTTATGACTCAACCCAATAAGGAATTGAAAATCAAAATTGAAAATTAAGCTTATATCAAAAAAATTAAAGATATATTTCTAACTTCTTTTTAATACACAACTATTCACTATCATAGAACATTTGTCTATGTTAATTTTAATTAAGTCAGTTCTTATTTTCTTGTATGTATCGGAATGACGATTAGTCCTTAAGTTTAATGTATTCTCAAAAGTTCACTTTCTTTAAAAGTCTTTAAAATCTGTGATCAATGTTCAAATTAAATTGCTTCTTTGATCCTAGATAAACAATTAAAAATATATGATCACTATCGCATATCTTTCGAATTCACAACTTGTTCTTGGTTTCTTGTAATGTATAGTATGTCATGTATCGCTTTCTTGTTCTTGTAAACAAATGAAAATAACTTACTTATTATCTTTAAAAAAATTAAATTAAATTAAATTTACTTATTATCTTCTTAGGCATCTACAGGTTAATTGAAGATATCACAATACATAATCCTTGATCCATGGAAATACTATATTCTGTTCCCGATATGAACTTCTCTTTATTTCAAATATGGCGAATGACGTTCCATTTATGTTCAGCACACAACAAGCGGAATATTTCTTCTGATTATCTATTAATGAAAAACTTAAAATAACTTTAGATCATATTCTTCCCTATTTTAATGTGTCTTATCTGTATCAACGTGTAGAATTGAATAATACGTATTCTTTATCCAATTCATATACAGACTAAGTTTTTACCATCCCACGATTTGCAATGAGTCCATCATATTCCGCCATCGCGTTTTTTCTTTTCCGCTGTATCATCTACATCGCTAGGCAACGACCGCAAAAATCCCTAAACAATCTTTTCCACTCCGGAAAAATAATAGCATCACTTCTTTTCCAACACTTCAATATTACATGCGCTTATTATTTCACTATTTGTTCGTGACGGTGGTCACACCATTGTCTTAATAACAAATATAAACAATATCGTTGTGCATCATTACTTGTTATAATATCAATATTTCACTTGCTTTCCTTTTCATCTCTGCTTTATATAAATTAGGATTATACACTAGTTAGTTCAATATTGCCTTATTTAATAATTATTACTCTTATATCTGAACAATATGTCTAGTTTGAAACGATATTCAGGGACCAACCGAAAAAAAATCAATCAAAATCCTCGGGCAATTGACTTCATCACCTCTTTCATCAGAGATATTCACCACGGTTCTGGGATGACTGACCTAACGCAATTTTTAAGAATCCTCCGCTTTGTAACTTATATACACTGTTACCATTGCTTTTCTATGATGAGCTAAATGATTATATTATAACTTAAACGTATGACTTATAATAAAATAGTATCTGGAAGACTGAGCTTTGCTGGGTAAAATAAAACGAAAATAAAGTAAGAACACTGTAGTCAATCCTCTGGTTATTTAACCCCGTTTCGGGGAAATGGGACAGCTCCGCCGTGAATACACGCGACGTTGAAAGGAAAAAGTTTTAAAAATTATTATTAAGTAAAATTATTATTTTTTTACATGTAAAACTCGCAGAACACGAATTAATTAAGAATAAAATAAAACGAAAATCAAGTAAGAACACTGTAGATAATAATCTGCTACCAGGTCCCAGGTTAATCATTTACTCTCTAAATAAGTTTTCCTGAAGTCGAGACCTAGCTAAATCGCTGTCTCGCACCCGATAACGGTAGATTCATTCCCTTTCATCAAAATTCTTAGAAATTTACAAGAATGCTCGCTTTATAGTATTGATTGATTGATTGATTTGATAATAGAGATGACGACAAAATGGTTAACATTAAACTCTTTTCAATGCAGTGATTGTGTTTTTGTTGTTGCTGTTAATATAATATTACTATAATTACTATAATATTTAGTAAATATTAAAATAATTAGTTTGACAATTAATAAATTATTATAGTAATATTTCATATAATCTGCAAACAATAGTTTATTAAAATACTTTCCTAAAATTCTTAAGTTTTTTTTTTTTTAATATGCATTATGAAAGTTTCTATAATTATATTTTTAAGATCGAATACGTTGAGAGACTTCCTAAGACAAACACCTTGCCTAAAAGATATAAAGTGTTATTACAATTTTTATATTTTGTAGGTATGACAGATATTGTTCACTTCTAATAAAACATATTCCAATCCAAAAACCTTCTATTCCGTTGGTTGTGTCAATGAAGGAAAAATATGCAAATGATCTGCATTCTAAGTAATATTTAATTCAATATTGCAGTCGCATTTTATGAATTAGATCAAATTAAAAGGAATTTCGAATAATACTAATTATGAAAAAAACAGTTAATCTTTCATATTATGTTTTAATTTGTTTTTTAATCTTAAAATAAAACTGATGAAAAGCATAGCAGGAAATTTCTTAATCTTATCTTTTAATCTTATAAAAAAAAAGTAAACAGATTAAACAGACATTGTGAAAACAAATTCAAATTAAACAACTGATAAAATATGTAAACAAAACTAAATCGATATCTTAAATGAGAGCAAGTTCAAAACCTATTGATAAACAAAGAGAGGAAATATAAATAAAGGAGAAATTTACAACTTCCTTTGCAGGCTAAAAAAAAAAAAATTGTAACAGAAAATCAAGACCAATAAAATAAAGTATTATTAAAACAAACCAATTGAGATAAAATAAATGTCATCTCTGTTTAATCGTCAAAAGAATATGGCACCTCAAAAATTAAAATAAAGCAATAAATACATATTAAAAATAAAATGGGGAAAAATTCATGTGCTGGCCTCTTTTTTTAATTAATTAATTAATTTTTCATTAATAGATATTTCCTGAACCAAATAATGTTATAAGTGAAATGTTAATTCATTAGAAAGTGAAAAGTTAAACTCGGCAGTTTAAAAGAATTTCAGCGAAATTGTTATGCCAACAAAGAACACGTGTCGACAATGATAGCAAGTATTATGTGCGATACTCTTTGTTGATGAATTATCTAAACAATAGTAATATCGAATTTAAATATCAACAAAAGTGTGTATAGAAAAACATTAACTTGAAGTTATGGTCCTAAAGGATGCATTCGGATAAAATGTTTATCCGTTATCGGAATTTTCCCATTAAGATTAAAGTTATCCATTAAGTTGGAAAAAATAAAAGTGATTAATCTGGAATCATCAGGTCCTGTAATGGAATTTATTTTGGAAATTCGGGGAGAAAATTAGGAGAGCGCGTAAAAGAACACAAGCGCAATTCGTAACAACCATCCGGAAGTTTCAGATTGGGCCCATCATTCAATATCATCAGGAGCCAATCCGGACCCAAT
>JAFIDM010000001.1:28680039-28721412 GCA_023159025.1 Thereuonema tuberculata
TTCCAGTGCATCCTTCATTAGGGAGTTTCTTCTCAGCCAGTGACCCAACCAGTTTCTTTTTCTCTTCCTGATCAGTTTCAGCATTGTTCTTTCTTCACCCACTCTTTCTAGCACAGCTTCATTTCTTATTTTGTCTGTCCATTTCACATGCTCCATTCTTCTCCATATCCACATTTCAAATGCTTCTAGTCGTTTCTCTTCACTGCGTCGTAATGTCCATGTTTCTGCCCCATACAATGCCACACTCCACACAAAGCACTTCACTAGTCTCTTCCTTAGTTCTTTTTCCAGAGGTCCGCAGAAGATGCTCCTTTTCCTATTAAAAGCCTCCTTTGCTATTGCTATCCTCCTCTTGACTTCTTGGCAGCAGTTCATATCACCACTTATAGTACACCCTAAGTATTTAAAGTTGTTCACTTGTTCCAATGTCTCATTCCGAATACTTATGTTTATCTTCTTTGTCTTTCTTCCGATAACCATAGTCTTTGTCTTGTTTACATTTATCTTCATTCCATATTGTTCACAGCTGTCATTCAGCTGCAGTAGCATATCCCTTAGTATCATCTCCTCTTCTGCTAACAATGCCATATCATCAGCAAATCTTATGCAGTTTATTCTTCTTCCTCCTACTATCACCCCTCCCATGTTCTGAAAACAATTCTTCACTAACTCCTCTAAGTAGATGTTGAACAGCGTAGGTGATAGAGGGCATCCTTGTCGCACCCCTCTCTCTATTCCACTTCCCTCTGACAATTTTTCTCCTATCCTGACTTTGACTCGTTGTTTCATATAAAGATTAGTTATTAGCCTTCTCTCTTTCCGATCCACATCAATTTTCTTCAAGATTTCCATAAGTTTATTCCAATCCACTCTGTCAAAAGCCTTTTCCAGGTCCATAAATACTCCATATACGTGTTTATTTTTTTCTAGATATCTTTCGCCGATTGTTCGCAGCAGTCCAATTGCATCTCTCGTACCTTTTCCTTTCCTAAAACCAAACTTCTCTTCTTCCAACTCTCCTTCCACCTTAGAATATAATATGTTATATGATATGTTATATGAAAAAATGATTCGCCATTCGTACAAATCGCCATTCGAACTGCTTCCTGGAACGGATTGTGTATGAATATCGAAGTTCCACTGTATATATTTAAAGAACTCCATGTGTACTTCCATCTCACAAATTGATTTTTGCGATGTACACGCCACGTCCTCTTCTTGTCAGACAGATATGTTAATTTTTAAAAGTTAGAGAACGCATGATACATTTATAAAAAGATACGCTTATTCTTAGTTGAAAATGTTTAATCTTATTATCAATTTCAGTTTTCAAAAATTCTTTACCAATCTTTTTCAGGTCACATGGCAGTATTATATATTCATTTCAAAGTATTATAAATTCATTTCATTATATATTGCAACTTTTCTGATATTGAGGTTTTGAGATGGCTGTTTGTACAGAAGGTGTATGACACATTTTTAAAATTCTCAAACATGTATTTGTTAAACAAATAAAATCTAATACAACTTCAAACTCTCTACTATCCAACTGTTTTATCAGAAACATCTCAAAGAAAAGCAAGCACAATCATTTAGGTCAGAATATTAAATGAAAATCCAAATTGATATGGTGCTAAGTCCACATCGACCAGTGTCGAAATAATTCTTAAACCATATATTAAATATTTTTTAAGCAAAAGGAATTTCCTATCGAACACTTCATTTTTGTCCACAGCACCATTCTAAGAACATTCTTGGAATCTGGAAAGTCCTGTTAAGTGGGTTCGACTAAATCAGAGTTACAATTGAGTCATAATGTGAATTAAAAAAAAACTTCGGCACTTCCTCAATTCGCTTTTTTAATTATTTTGTAAAATAAAATTTACTATTATTTGAGATTTCCGCTATTATCTGACAATTCGATCAATCACTTGGACGTACTAATTGTATCTATTTATCTCCCTTAATATGCATTTTCTGTTTATATAATGTTCATATCCTTTTCCTTGTACAATTATGATGGATTGCCAATTAAATTTAATGCTGATTTATAAAACAGTGTATATTAATTAAATAATAAATCATTTTTGAAAGCGGATCCATTAAATAATAACACAAAATCTGGTCTCTTATGCAAGTTATTATTAGTTTGCTACAACTATTTTTTGATTGTTTTATTTGGCTTAAAAGAGACTTGGAATATTCATATTGGATGCCATTTCCCATAAGAGCCTTCGTGTAGGTAGTCCACCGAAGTGTAGGTAGAGGGACGTTTCAATGATCATCGGGGCTAGTAGAGACTGGATGGTCAACCCAGCCTCTCCCACCTTTACACTTTACAGAGAACGGGGTCAGAAGGAGAAATAACTTAGGAAAAATCCTGACCTCCTCCTTCTATCTGTTGATTCCAGCTCTTTCAGCTCGTGGCCTTAACCGGACCCGGACCCACATTTTTCCATTATGATCAACAATTATCGTATGTTAAAATAGTAGCTGTAAATATTTATACAGATTTTGCAGAGTTACAGTAATTCTTTCATATTTTATTAAAGAATTGTAATATCTGAAATGGGCTGATTTTTTTAAGATCCAAAATTTATTCTATTTTCTTTGAAAGATTTATTTTTAAATAAAACAAAATTGCATTAAATAATGAGGCATCTCAAATACCAATTCCCTTCAAGATTACTTGTATATCATTCCCTCTGGGATTGGTAAATCAACTGGTAAATAACTTAACTGCGGGGTTGAAGGAGTCGGGTTCAATCTCCGATCCCAGCGGAGGTTGGCGATTTTTCCATGATGAATTCTTCTCCAGAGGAACCTAGGGTACACCCAGCCCTTTTGTATAATAGGTAGGCCTACCAGATTCCGGCGGGGGAGGGGGTTTACAGGCGGGTCAGCGTAGGACTGAGAACCCGACCTCATCTCGGTCCCGGATCACTGACTTCCTACGCCCCATGTGTCTTGATGACTCCCTCTTGGGATATACCGTTACCTATGCATATTTTCATCATTCTCTACAAAATGATAAACCACCCTCATTCCGTATATTATTGATGAATTTCATCCGATTGATCTCTATGATCACCCACAAAACGAAATATTATGAAAACACTTTTATATGTAGATTGCAATGTTATATCAATGATAAGAAGAAGTTGAAGAATTTAAGTTGAATTCAAATGTGTAATAGATTTTATTTGCATCGAAAAATTTTACCTGACTAGCAGTCAGGTAAGTCAATCTGTGTTTATTCTCCGTGAATTTTATTCAATATTTTTTTTTTAATTGAAAAAAAAGTAAAATTAGAATATCCCATCTTTTTTTTTATTTAGGTAATCACTATATTTAACAAATAATATGTCATCAAAAATCTTACTTATCATCAGAAAGGGCACATTGCCAGTGAAATATTGGCATATTTTTATTCTAATTGCGCCAGACAAATTCGTAGCAGTAGAATTTATGATTCATAGCGCTATAACATTAAAATTAGAATTAAACTGAATTTAAACTCTAGAATTAAACTGAATTTAAACTCTAGAATTAAACTGAATTTTACAAAATATTAAATAACAAACTTAACGATTTTAATTGCATTTCTATTAAAACTCTCTTAATTAAATAAAATACTGAAATATTCTCATTAAGTATGTGGGGGTGGGGGGGTTAGAAAAGAAAAAAAAAATCCTTCTGAATTATCTTCATATCATTTACGAAAACTGAAGAGGTTCTACAATAACCTTAAAATTTTACTAATTAACTGATTTTACATTTTAAAAATCCATTTTTACGATTAAATGTGCATTATTGAAAAAAAAATGAAATAATTAAATCAGTTAACAATTGTTTTGAATAAAAATTCAATATTTAAAATAAGAAGTTAGATCAAGTAAAAATAAAATTAATTAATTTCAGTCATTAATTAAAGTTATTGAATTTATTATTATAAATTTATAAATTATTTATTGTTGCTTAAAAGTAAAAAAAAAATAAAGTTTATTAAAGTTTTGCTAAGTATAAATATCATAAATAGAGAGAAAATCACCACCGGACAACAAATATGCCTTCGCACATTGAGCCAACATCAACGGGATTTTTAATTTTATTGTTTTTTAAATCTCGGCGGCCCATTCCCTGGATCGAGAATGCTTTTAGGAAAGCTTTCGCGCAACTGAGCCAAACATCAAGGGTATATTCTGCTGATGATTCCTAATAAGGATGAAACAGCTGTTCAGAATTCCCGTTGATGTTTGGCGCAATATGCGAAGGCATATTTGTTGTCCGGTGGGGATTTTCTCTCTCCATTTATGAATACTTACGGACGTTAAATTTGCTTTTCATTGAACTTATAAATATCATATGGACAAAACAACATTTACTTAAGTAAAAGTTTAATAACTTTAAAAATTCAAATCTTTAGCGATTGAAATTTAGAATACATTAATAGATGGATACAATATATAGTTGCTGCAACTTAAAAAATACATAAATTCTATAGTTTTGTTACGTGTTGTAAATTTATTATATTACATTATACGTTCACGCCATCAGAATCTTTTGTTATAAATGATGTAGTTTTAAAAAAATAACAAAATACATATTTAAAAATACCATACAGCGAAAAATATATTTAAACTTACCATACTTTAATTGCAGAAATGGTAATGTGACCTCCTCAAATTGCTCTCAATAATTTTTTGCCGATTCTTCCACGAGGAGATTTACTTCGAATCTCATCTAAAACCCATTGCACATGGATCCGAAAATCGGACGGTCGGATCCACGAATCGGACATATTCTCTTTCACATGGCCAAGAAACTCTCTTTGACGTTGTCTATACTATATGTAACATTCAAATCGTTCGTATAGGTCATGGGAAAGAGAAAACGTCCGATTCGTGGATCCGACCATCCGATTTTCGGATCCATGTGCAATGGGCTTAAGGTGATATCCTCGTATTCCCTTCTGAGTTTCTCCTTAAGTTAATTTTCAGTAAATTTGTTTTCCTGGCTGCAGTAAACAGTCTTTATGAGAGAATCCCATATGAATAGTCCTTTTTGATGAAATTAGGGTCTCTTGCTTTAGATGGGTCTGGGTTACTCGGCTTGTAAGGGATGGTTTTACTAGAAAAATTTGTTCTCATCAGGATACAGCCGATAACAATCAGGAAATAAACCATTTTCTAACAGATGTAGCTCTCGAGATTAACTTCAGATTTTTATATTCAACCTGAAGAAGTTTTTTGTGAATAAGAAACGAAATACTGCACACAGGCAGTAAAGAAGATATTTATGGTGAAATGATGTTCTAGTTTAATTAAAATATATGTATTTATTCATATGTCTTTTAAATATGTCTTTTAAAATTACTAAACTAATAGTTTTATTTTAGAATGCTTTTTTTTAAAAAAAGGCGCAAGACATTCAACAATATTTAATTAAAGAAAAACAATAAGATTATTTTAACTTAGTGTTAAATAACTTTTCCTGCCTAATTCTCATAAATCTACATAATATGTACACTAAAACTTATTTGTTCGAAACGATTTTTAGCATATTTTAAAAATCATCAAAAACATTTTTCATTGCTATAATCAATATTTAATAGCGTATCCAAGCGATTAAGTAACTGTAACTATGTAACAGTAACTTTATGAATAACATTATTCAGTACAGTGCATCAATATTGAAAAGGGTTCAAAAATTACTGTACTTTAGAACCTATAATTTATAGTGCTATAATTTACAGTCCGTAGTATAGTTTATTATTATTGTTTATTGTGTCATATTCACTATTACTATTTAATGTTCAGTACATGTTTAATACAATAGAGTCCGGATTTTCCTAACTTTCGTTTATCCGAAACGGACGCGATCCCATCAAATTCGGATAAACAAGTTTTTAGTGTATTTTTTAAAAAAAATTACAATTATTCGCATTTTTAAAATAGTTTTTGTTCGAATAAAATAAAATTTGCCTATGACTGATTATTTATTTCTTAAGAGCTTTGTGTATTATAGTTATTATTACTGATGAGCTATGAAAATTAAATAAGAAAAGATGACTTCGGATATTCCCGAGAATTCCCGGGAAATGCGATTTTCCAGTTCTCGAAGATTCCTAAATGTCGGCAATTTGGAAACACTAATAATAGCCAATTTTCTCTTGTTATCAATCTGTTCAAAACCTTTTTTTTTCCACTGCCAAGTCGAAACTGTATCTTAACAAATTTCTTTCGGATAGTTCATGAGGTATCCACACTAGAGGCGTCATTAGGGTTGGTGTCACCCAGTGCGGTAGCTCATTGTGTCACCCCTTCCCAAAAAAAAAAATCTTATAAAACTATCTTTTCAACCAAAAAAAAAAAGGAAAACCTTGTAAAAGCATTTTGGTGTCACCCGGTGCGGTCCGCACCCTCCGCACCTTCTAGTGACGCCACTGATCCACACATTGCAACGTTTGACTAAGAATCCATTGTTTCGTTCAAGAAAGATTTTCCTTTGGTGGAGATGGAATCATGGTGTGGGCATGCATCAGCATTGGTGTTAGAAATATTGTTAGAAATGAAACAGTGAATGCTGTAAGATATCGGGATGAAATTCTACAGCCTATAGTGGTACCCTATGCTGGAGCAGTTGGGGCCAACTTTCTTGTAGATCAAGAAGCCACCACCGTGCGCATCTCGTCAAAAACATGCTCAAGAGGCTGGAATCGAACGATGGACTTCACGATTCCAGACCTGAATCCCATCGAACACGCTTGGGAAGCACTAGAAAGACGTGTTGCCAGTCACAATTACCTCCCATAACACTTCCTCAGCTGGCTGAAGTTGCCCTGGTGCGCGAGTGGCCACGAATCCCACAGGAATTGCTGGACAATTTGATCCTCTCAATGCCTCATCGCTGTCAGTGTGTTGAGGCAGTCTGAGATGACAATACAACCAATTGAATAGTCAATGTGCGACACATTTTTCACGTTTGACATGCGAATGTTAACCCCCGTCCATGTGTCACATCCTGCTCAATCCCGATAAATGGATTCTGCACCTCATTTCCATATTCAGACAACTTCCATTTTCGTGTCATTTGATTCTCTAATGATGTTCATTAACAAATAAACTCAAATGCCTCTGTTTTTTGGGTGTATTATATTTATTTCGCAATATCCTCTAAATTTTATGAGCAGTGTATTTATACCATTGCGCTGCATTCAATAGAATATAAGTTATTCCTACATTTATTCTATCAAAACAGAATGTAAGCTTACATTTAATTCTGATATAGACTATTTGTTTTGATAAAGATTTGCATTGATAACGTTTTTAAGAAAATTTTAATTAAGAATTTTTCAAAATTTTTACAGAATGCTCTTATAGAAGCCAAAGAATATAAAACGTCTATCCAGTTTTTGTGTTTAGCAACTAAATAAACCTGAAAATGTTTCAAAAAGAAAAAGCATTAATATATGATTTTACTAATAATTACATGTTGACATTTCTTTTACTTTTCGTCATGCTGTTTACTTTTCACTTTACATTTGATAGATTCAAAAAAAAAGGACTTTATCAGATCAAACATAAGTGGATTAAGCATTTTTTTTTATTTGTTGTGCGTTTTATCTTTATTGTGTATTAATAACACTTAACCACGTTAAATTTTGCCATTGTGGTTGCTATTCATGTTTACCCCTGCTTCTCTGTAAAGGTTTGCTTGAATGTTAGATTTTTGCAGATTTTTGAAGATAAGAAGAAACTGCTCGATTGAAAACCTTAGCTGAGTTGTGTTGCTTGTACTTTGTAAGTCATTGGTCAATCTCATGATCACGTGTTGTTCTTAATAAAGATGAGCAATAAAGATGATTCAGCTGAATCAAACAACTTCTACTACGTGGAAAAATATCTTTATCTTCTTCAATATTTCGTTTTTTTGAGCAAAAGACTTCTTTAGAAAAGACCTCTGACTTCCTCCTCACAAACGTTTAGAATTCAACATTTAAAAAATAACAATCTGTTTTAAATAATAAAACATACTTATACTTTAATTAAAGAGCATAAATTTGTTCAAAAAAACTAATAAAACAATCATTTATGCTGTGCAATTAAAGTATAAGTATGTTTTATTTTTGAAAACATAGATTGTTATTTTTTAAATGTTGTATTCTTAACGTTTGTGAGATTACAGACGTAATCCTAGAGAAGTCGTTTGCTCAAAAAGAAGAAATATTGAAGAAATAAAAGATGTTTATCCAGAAATAGTTGTTGTTTAAATTTAATTATATATATAGGGTGATTCACGAAGATACGCATAAACTTCGGGAGCTCATTCTACATGTAAAAGTAAAGGAAAAAAGTTATATAAACATAGGTCTGGAAATACTTCGGTAGCGAGTTACGACTAGCGAAAGATTTCGCCGTAATTTAGTACCCATTGTACGGAACAGTACACACATGGGCTACAACTTAGTTGTTAGCTCTCACAAAAAATCAAAACAATGCAATTCAAATTATTATTGATTTTTTTGTGAGAGCTAACAACTGAGTTGTAGTCCGTGTGTGTATTGTTCCGTACAATGGGTACTAAATTATGGGCGAAATCTTTCGCTAGCCGTAACTCGCTACCAAAGCATTTCCGAACCTATGTTTATATAACTTTTTTTCTTTAATTTTACATGTAGAATGAGCTCCCGAAGTTTCTGCATATCTTCGTGAATCAGCCTGTATCTTAGAAAAGAATGAAGCAGATTTATGCTTAAAATGATTCGTATTCCTAATATAGTATTTGCAGCAATACGAAGCGTCATAAATGTGTTCTAAAATCTTTTGTCTATCTTTTGAACTAGGAAATACTTGTCTTGTCTTGTCTTTAACCATTTAGCCGTATCCGGCTCTTGGCGATTCTATGGGTCATCTCTCGCCACTCTTTCCGATCTTGTGCCTTCCTTCTTAGCTGCTCTAAACTTAGGCCTGTGATTGCTTTAATCGTGTCTATCCATGTGATCATCGGTCGGCCACGTCTTCTTTTCCCACTCATCATTTCCAGCATTATTGCATTCTCAAGTGAATCAGATCGTGACACATGTCCAAAATATTTTAACTACATTCTATTTATCTTCCCGCCAACTGAAATTTCAGGTTTTATGCGTTTCAAAACCTCCCTGTTTGTAACTTTTTCTGTCCATGGAATTCGTAATAGTCGTCTCCAACACCACAGTTCGAACCCATCTATTCTCCTCCAATCAGCTTTCTTCATTGTCCAACTTTCGCAACCATACAATGCAATAGGAAACACTATGGCATTGACTAGTCTGCGTTTAGTCGAAAGACCGATGTCCTTGCTTTTCCACACTGTGTTCATACTCAACATTGCTCTGTGACCCAATGCGATTCGACGCTTAATTTCAGGACAACAGCCTTGACTCTGGTCAATCTTGGATCCAAGGAAACAAAAAATCTTTCACGCATTCAAATTGTTCTCCATCGATGGTTATTTTATTATCCTTTATTTCAGCAGTCGTTATGATCTTTGTCGTTTTGATATTAAGAAGAAGACCCATCTTTTCACTTTCTCTCTTGATCTTTCCTACAAGTTGTCTCAACCCTTCCTCAGTTTCTGATAACAAAGTTGTATCATCTGCGTATCTAAGGTTGTTGATAACTCTACCACCAATCCTCACACCGATCTCTGATTCTTCCAAGTCTGCTTTCCTCATTACCATTTCAGAGTACAGATTAAAGAGGAACGGGGATAAAATGCAACCCTGTCGCACACCTCTATCAATAACAAACCACTCAGTGTCTCCATATTGCGTTCTAACAGTAGCTTTTTGATCAGTATATAGAGATCTTATCTCTATTAGATGCACAGGAATGTTTAGTTCTTGCAATGCCTCCCATAATTGGTTATGTTCAACGCAATCGAACGCCTTTTGATAATCAATAAAACAAATGTAAATGTTTTTCTGATACTTATAACATTTTTCCATAATCCTCCGAAGGTTTGAAATATGGTCGCGAGTACCACGACCACTCCGGAAGCCAGCTTGAGAATCTGGCAGCTCTGCTTCTATGAACGTTCGAAGACGTTGTTGGATAATTTTGAGCAAGATTTTGCTTATATGAGGAATCAAGGCTATTGTGCGATAATTTCTGCAGTCTTTTGAATCTCCTTTCTTTGGTAATGGGATGAATACTGATTTTTTCCACTCTTCAGGCCACCTCCTAGTTTCCCAGATTTTCTGGCAAATTTCCTTGATAACCTTTGGTGGAACAGATCTCCACAGTTCAGCTGGAATACAGTCAGTGCCAGGAGCCTTATTGCTTGGTAAGTGCTGCAGTGCCCATATAACTTCCTCAATCAAGATGGCTGGTTCATTTTCTACCAGATCATAGGAAATACTTAAGTTGAATAAATTGCTTGGAGCGGACCTTTTTTTCACTTTTTTTTTTAAATACAATATTTTGCAAAGCTAATATATAATATATAATATAATATATAATACAATATATAAGCTAATTCAGGTAGAACTTCAGAATTTGATACATTGTTACTTTCATTTAATTCAAATAAAACAAGATTAATGAAACGCAAAAAAAATACGTAAAATTGAATCAACAATAGGAAATTCACTTAATTTCTATAACAACATTTATTTATTGAAAATTACATTTCATTAAGTAAATATTACAAAGTAAAATTAAAAGTATAACATTAACATTCTGCTATTATGCATGATTTCAATTAAGTTGAGGTTACTGCTTTTCGAAATCCTCTGAAGTGACTGAATACTAAAAAAATGAAACATTAATTAGAATAAAAGTAAAATTTTGGTCTTATGAATCATGCGTTTGATAAAATCAAATTATAAAAGTTTTTTAATCAAAAAACTTGTTTCAGAAAGACTAAATTCATATTCATTTTAACTTAATTCGTTATTTTTTTATCATTAACTACATCACAGGAAATGGAAGTCACAGAAAATGAAGTATGTCGTTACCTCTCCAGCCAAACTTCAACTCCGACAGACATAAGTGATACTTTTTTGGAACTCTTACGACTCGTAGAGGAGAAAATAGGAATTCCAATTTTCGGTTACTTTGTGCCTCAAAGGAAGTAGCCGAAAATTAAACTTGTACCGGATCGTTATAATGCAAAAACCATTTGTTTTTTGGATTTTTTTTAGAGTCGATATATACAATAGTTTAGCTATGAATTTTAATCAACTAGCTACTTTGATATAAAGGAAATTTGAAGAGAGCACAGATTGGAGGAGATATAGCTTAAATACGATTGGACAATTAATTTGAATCAGAAGTGTCGAATTCTGAAGTTAAAATTCTATAATTTCATTTCACATTTTCTTTATTGAATTAGATAAGACCTAATTCAGGTGATGTATAAACACATTCCAATATTCAAATTTTTACAGTATTTAAGAATATTACTGAACTGATTAGAAGCAAATATCTTAAAAATTAAAATTTGAAATCATAGTCTTACTTATTTTATGTTTATATGAAATCTTAGATAGGATATTTAACAATGTTTGTGCTTTTTTCTTAAATTAAAAAAAAACATGAATCTGTAAGAGCAGAATTAGATTATACATTGATTATCAGAAATTTTATTGTCGTTAAAAAATAATGACTTGGAAAAAATGCTTTAAACTTTTATGGCTAAATGTACATGTGCTAGACAAAAGTATAAGACCACCTCACATTCGATATATCGTTTTTAGAAATTTTTAAAAAAATTCTACAGACCATTAGTGCAATAAATTAATGTATTTGAACAACAGTAGCTGCTTTTAGCTTAAAAAAATAACATTCAAATGGAAAACAATAAATATTTAACCACAAAAGCCAAAAAAAATGCAAGTTTTCTTGTGATAAAAATTTAAGACCAGTTCCTTATTTAAGGAGTAAGGGTTGAAATGAATTTCCAAATTAGGCAACAACTGTGGCATTCAATGCTAAGGGATATTGTGATTTGGAAACCATATAATCATGGCACGAGGCTCTGAACTCAATGAAATGGAAATAAGACAATTTTGGAATCTTCACGGCCAAGAGAAGTCACAGAGGACCATTGCAGATAACCTCAAGAGGTCTAATGGTGCTTTTGTCAATATATTAAAAACGTGGGGTTCATGGTAGTATTAAGAAAAGACATGGGAGACCAAAATGTTTGATGGCTCGCCAAAAAAGATATTGTTTCATTAGCAATACGCAAGAAGTTGTCTGTAAGTGACGTGAGAGGTGTTGCACAGCTTCCGTGTTCCACAAGAACAGTTTCCCGAGTACTGCATTTATTACAGCATATTCAAAATGCAGACGCAAACCATCACTGAGTCCCCAACATAAAGCTGCACCTTCGGAGTTTGCCAGTAAAACATTATCTTGGTCCCACGAATGGATTTCGGTGATCTTTTCTGGTGAAAAGAAATTTAATCTTTAATCTGTCAGGCCAGACAGATGCAGCAACAACGGCATGATCTACGGCACAAGACAGACATCCAAATGAGTCGCTAAAAAGGACGTGGTTCTTGTATGATTTTGCCTTGATTTCCTGCACAAGGGAAGACTGACATCTATTTCTTCCTAGCAGAATGAAATCACAGATAAAATGAAAACCAAGGCTGCACTTGAATAAATAATAATGCCTTTCGAGTTTATCATCGGAGGGAATCAGGAACGGCCGTCTCGTTCTTTTTGGGACTCATCAGCCTGATCCACCTACCCCGATGATAAACCCAAAAAGGTATGAACATTAGTGGAAGTCAGCCTCGCACCCCATAGTGATCCTCGACCCAAAAACAACAATAAAAATAAGTACTCAAGTACAAACAAAAGTCTGGTACCTTTGTACTAAAAAGGTATTAAATTATAAAGAAATCAACAACTGAAAAGGTATAATAACCTAAATTAATAAATTTAATGAAAATATTTATTAAAATGAAAACCAAGGCTGTACTTGAATTCAGATGTACACTTATTAGAGGACCAACTGCTTCGATATCAGCAGGTCTTGGAGGAGAAAGAGCTGTTCATCATTCCGCCAAATGTTACAAAACAGTGGTTTACAATCAACGGAATCTCGGTTTTAGACTGACCCGCGCATTCCCTGGATCTTAATCCAGTAGAGAACTTGTGGAGTCAGCTAACACGTATTGTGTACGCCAACAGACTACAATATTCATTGGTTCAGGAGTTGAAGATTTCCTCCCACATATCAGCTGGGTGGGAGAAAATTGACCATTCACACATACTACAATTGGTCGAACCAATGCCAAATTTCATCTTTTAGGCCATTTCAAACAATGGAGGATATACCAAATGTAGTGAAATGTAGCTTAATTAATTTCATGCTAAGTGAAGCATGGTCTTATATTTTTCTTACAAGGAAAAATGTATTTTTGTATTCGTTTTGAAAGGTTTATTTTAAGCTAAAAGGAGCTACTATTATTCGAATACATAAATTTATTACATTAAGTCTGATTTCTGAGTCTGATTTCTAAAAAAAGACAGAAAAAGAGGTGAACTTATACTTTTGTCTAGCACTGTAGTTGTCTTTGTTTAAAATTTTACATTCTCTAAATGATTTCAACAAAAATAAGAAATTATCATAAAGACTTTAAAAAAATTAAATGTAAGTGAAGTTTTAATTGAAAAATTGAACTCATAAATTCTTACTTGTGAAGATAAGAGAAATTATGTGAGTTGCACTTGGATTTCAAATCTTTGCCTGTTAGTAATATCTACAAAAGGAATTTCTTGATTTATTATAAGTCCTTATAAAATAATTATTACTAATTAATTTAAAAGGAATTTCTTGATTTATTATAAGTCCTTATAAATTAATTATTACTAATTAATTGCAGTTTGTTTGAAAAAAAATATTAAAAAGCATTAATTTTTTGTAGCATTAATAATACTGGCTATTAAAAGTACAATACTGCGAAAGACAAGAACTATCAAACATCTGTATTATTTGTATTATTTTACAGATAACTTGGATGAAATGATTACATTTACAGCTCAGTTGACTTGCGGAACGTAAAGAAGTCAGTATCTTGTGTAGCTACCATGGGCGGCAATAAAGTCTGTTACACGGACCATAATGGAGAGGAAGAGACTTTGGATGTTCGTTCGCAGTATGTATGTCCAGGCGGTTTCGTCACGGTGCCAAGTTCATCTATTGTAGCCGTGGATACTCTGTGGTGTGCCAGTCGTTGTGCGATCATGGACCAGAAATGTACAAATGGGAATGTCCGGTGAACGCAAAGGCCACGGAAGAAGTTGAGCAGGGTAACCATTCAGGAATTGTTATGTTGCGTGCCACGTGTCAGGCGCATTGTCCTGCTGGTATGTATGTATGTAGTGAATGTGGGTGGCAGAGAAGCCAAGCACTGCGACCGAAGGTCTATTGTACTATCCCACAGGAAATAAGGACAGATGGAGAGAAAGACTGAGAAAACCTGCCCAGCGCGGATCGTCCACCATCACGAAACCCACATGAGAACCGAATCTCGGTACTCAGAGGTGAGAGGCCGATGTCCTAGCGACAAAGCCAACCGCGCGGCCGTCCTGATGGTAAGTGGTCCAAGGCCCTGAAGATAAGGGTCAACAGCAGGCTCTAACACTTCAGAAAAGTAAGGTGGCTATTCAATGTACCGGTGTGTACTAGGCGCGAGTGGGACTGGAATCCAACGACTCCACATACCATACGCCAGTTGCCGGACCGGTATGGCGATGCATAACGCAGGACTCACTCAGTCTTTCGCCGCGGTGCCACCAGACACGGATAAGATCATCATAGTACTGCAGATAGAAGCTGTTTTTTTAGGAAAAAACGATGTCATGCCATTCGTTCCTCCATGCCCGACGTTCTAGGCACCATTGCAGCCGCAGACAACTGTGGTATACAGTTACAGGTAGCCGATGCAATGGGCGCCTTGCAAAAATTTCCTGAAGCTGCAGACGACATCGAACCGTACTTGTGGGAACTGTGCAACACACCCTAATTCTTAAATTAGGGTTTGTGATGTGCTGTACGGTTAGTAATAGCCATGCGCACAAGATGTTGTCATCTCGTATGATAGGGCCATTGGGATCCTTTATATTGGCGAGTTCGTCCCTCTTTGACCCACCGTTGCCCTATTCGCATCACTGTGGCCGTGCTTCTCGGAATAATAATCGGCAATCTCGATAAGCTATAATACTCCTCGCGATCAAAGTCGGAAACCCGTTGTATGGCTGCCGTATTCTTCAACGAGGCATAAAGTAGAAGGCATGAAGTAGTGTGAACACAAGAACGGTGAGCCAACACAATTCCAATATTGCACGGTGGTTCTCTGTTCTCCTCTTTTATTCTGCTTCCAGGGGCGTTACTGGCTCATCTTATTTGTATATGTTCTGTGCTAATAATCATTTACATGTGCTCACAGGATCTACGCATCAAGCAAATTTCGAATCGATCGGATGCGTCCTTTCTGGTGTTGCCCTTTTAATGATCAGTAATGTATTTAGTTCGAAATGTTTATTATATTCTAAAAATAAATTATTTGTAAAAAGTATAAAAACGAAAGAAATAGTTAATGTATTGAGTTCTGTAGGTTATAGATAATTACAGATAAAGAATTTCAAACGAAAAACAATATAATATTGATAATCATACTGACATGAAATGATAAGTCTGTTTTCACAAAATGAATTGCACTGAAACACTTAACATACACTTAAAACACTTAAAATACACACGAAATACTGTAAAAAATATGGTATTAAGTTCGACGGACTAAGAATCTTTACATATAATGATATTATAAGCGGGAAACTCATTCAGAAACTTAAGCTTGTGAAACGAGTTTTTAAATAAAGAGATGCCGATTGATAAATTAAACCAATTCGTATTTGCCTTTAATTTTTATTCTATCATTTTTTTATCATGGATAAGTAATGCTAAAATTTATCCAGAAATATGTTGATACTTTTGTTAAATTTTCAGGTAACTTATTTTCTATTTTTAAGCTTTTTTTGTTTTATTTAATTTATCTGCTCTTTATTTTTTTATACTTTCTTTTGCAGTTCGGGTACATCTTACGGTCAAGGCACAGCCTGCTACCAGACTGATGCGTCTGAGCAATGTATTTAGTTCGAAATGAATATTATATTCCAAAAATAAATTATTTGTAAAAAGTATAAAAACGAAATAAATAGTTAATGTATTGAGTTCTGTAAGTTATAGATAATTACAGATAAAGAATTTCAAACGAAAACTTTATCTTTATAAACCATTTAATTTGCTTTCATTTATATAGATAATCCAAAAATTTTGATCCTTTCGTACTAAAAACTCTATATTTCACCAAAGGTAGAAACCGACCTGGCTCACACTGGTCTGAACTCAGATCATGTAGAATTTTAATGGTCGAACAGACCACCACTCTTAGATTCTGCTCCAAGAAGTTATTCTAATCCAACATCGAGGTCGCAACCCTTATTGTCGATATAAACTCTTAAATAAGATTACGCAGGTTGGAATCCTGGCGTCAGGCTTGGATGTTTCTTTCTTATTTAAAAGACCTCAAAGCTATCTGACATGATAGATAGCTATCCTTGACAGCAACAATCTTGACTTTGTGTATAAATTACAATATGGTTTTATAATAAAGAATATACTGCATTCTTTAGTTTGTTTATTTTCTTATCACTTTTGTGCGGTTCGTTGTTCAATGACAACAAGTGCTTTTTGTGTTTGTGTTATGATGATAGTGAGAACTGATCTGACAACTCTTTATCACTTTGAATTTCTTTACCATTTACAAAAAAAAAATACTGTTCATAATATAAAAGTCTTAAATCTTTACTGCTATTTGGAAATGTTTGTTTCTCCTTAATTTTAATTGAGTCTAGTCGTCTTTTCATCAAAATCTGAAATACAAAATAATCGTAATTAAACTTGGTCCATTCAGAGCACTTTGTAGTTTAACTAATAAGCGGATTGACACCAATTTGTAGATAGACTATTCAAAGAATGCGGATAAGTTTTATGCAAAAAAAAAAAAAAAAAATAGCAAAAAGGTTCCCATAAATGGGTGTTTTACAGCAAAGTACACGAAAAAAAAACAACAAAATAACCAATCAACAAAAACACAATCAAAAAGCATTTATTCGTTCCATACAGGACATGCCTAAATCACAGACTGTTCAGTGATGTAAGAAATATTACTCGACGTGTTCTCCATCTTGAAGCTGTGAAATTTGTAATTGATGAACAGTGTGCTAAACAGCTGATCGCATCTGATCTCCCGTGATGCTAATAGCGTAATACGGTCCTTTAAGTCAGGCATAATTGCAATATTTGCACGATGAACCATTTTCTTTAAATGGTCCATAACTAGAAATCACATGGATTGAGATCCTGAGAACGTGATGTCCACGCAATAAGAAATAATCTACTAATCACCTGGCGATCTGTGAAATGTTGGCGCAAACAATGCTGGATAAAGCAATGCTGCAGTCCCATAAGTGGGGCGCACAACTTGCATAAAAGTTGTAGACGCAAAGCACTGTCACTCTTGAAGTTATGGTATGATGACAAAATTTTGGAGCGTGTCAGATATCTCAGAATCGTCATAGAACATGTCACATGGCCATTAGGGGCAACTTCTTCGAAGAAGAATGATCCGATGATAAACGTGGACGTTAATCCACACCGCACGATCACTTTAGGAGAGTGCAGGAAAAGTTTATGAAAACACTTGGATTTTCCAAGATCCAAATGCGACAATTTGGATTAAGATAAAAATGTGCTTCATCGCTCCACAGGGTGTTCTAGGTTACGACACATCAATTTCCATTCTGGTAAGAACGGTCAATGCAAAGGTGAGTCGATGGTCGCTGTCAGCAGCAAATAGCTGATGGTTGTGGCTAATCTTGTATGGAAAAAAAAATGCACTATCTGTCACAGTACCTTCCACAGATAGATCCATCTTCTAACTGCCGTGGCACTGCATTTGCACTAATGGCGCCAGAAACATGAGTTATTGACTATTCGACAACGCCCTTTGCAACATCTTCAACGATTTCTTCAGTGACTGTCTGGCGACCTCTGCCAGGTTGAGCTGCATATATCCAGTTTTCTTGTATCATGTTTACCACAGCTTGTTTTTTCCGCAACCTTTGAATAATCTATATAAAATTCTGGTGTCACTCCTATTATTGGTTACAGCTACAGATTGCTCTGAATTTAATTACGATCACCTTATAGGTCAATCATAATTGTTACATAATTGTCTGACACCCAATTGTGCTCATACAAATGCTCTTGAGAGCATCAATTATAATATAGAGAATATTAAATCAGTTTAAAAGTAATGTTGGTGCTTTACTTACGAATTTCGACTGTTAAAAATAGAAAGATTGTTTTATAGGAGAATTATAGTACTACCATACAATATTCTTTTCAATCATAATTATTTTCTAGAACTCTGATGCAATTTTGTAATACTGCCATCATCTTAGGAGCTACCATCTTTCTTCTGAGTGGTTGTTTTGCCTATTCGTTAAGTCTTCATTAATTATCCACTTTTTAATTGCAAAAATTCTGCTCAGTTTAACTTTTAAAGTACTGAGTTTGTTTTTGAAAAAAACAAATATAGACTAAATGCATCTTTCAAAAAGATCATTTTTCATCCACAATCATAAAGAGGAATATTGAGGATAGACAAATGTAACTATTTAGTTTTGCAATCGACTGAATAGTATAAATGAAGAAACTACAATATTCGCACTGTACCCATTCTCATTTCACAGTTTTAAAGTTGTTGAGAATAAAAATAATGCTTTATTTTATTGTTAATTTTTAGGTGAATAAATTCAAACTTTGATTCAGTATTCATTATATTTCTTCACTGAAAATGAGCGAAGATTTAGTATTTTACATTAAATACTAATATGGGATGTTAGACATTTTTACAAAATATGTGATAGCTTTTGATGCTTCAATGAAGTGACAAAGTAATCTTTGACTTTGAAATATTTTATGGTTATTTTTCTTCTAAATATTCATTTTTCCTTAATAATTCTATCATCTATGAAGGCCTTTTCTTATCCTTTGTAAAAGGAAAAGAAAGAAACAGAAAAATAATTTTCATATTAGTGCTTTGAATGCACTTAATGATAGCATTGTTTTTAGGAATTATTTTCTCACATTTTTTGTTATTATTTGAATGTTAAATTGAAACTAATATTATAGTGTCTTCTTTACTAATATTACTTTCGTTTGCTTATGTTCATTGCTTCATCATCCTCAGCACAATATGTACTGGATAATTTACCATTTAGATTATCAAATTTTACATGGATTGACTAAATACTTCATATGTTGACTGAACAAGTGACTTTTGCTTGACTATTTAAAACAAAGTATTCAACTTACTTAACTTACTTACAAAAGTTAAAAAGGTTTTTAATAATTTGTAGAGCTAGTGCTTCTTTTTCTCATCAGAAGTTAAATATGTTGCCACAAAAGTCAGGAAAGGTTTTCACATATGAATTGACTGACAAGAAAAAGTTTAAAATCCCTAACTTATCATAGGCTGTTGACTGACTGTGCTATTTAGCCTCTTTTTAACAGGCTAGACATATTACAAGCTTACTTGGTAAACTATAATAAACCAAATTTGTTCAGGCGAAGCTTTAAAAGTTATCTTATTTATTTACATAAATATTGGGCCCAAATCATCAATATATGTTACAAAAATTTTGAATTCCATGTATTTGGCTTCTCTGGGTTAATGTAAAAACTTTTTTGAATCTTAAAGTAGTCCCTGATTCAATTTTTCAGCATTCTCTGCCCTTTAAACAGAAATATTGTTAACTGCAATTTAAAAGACATAAAAATATTATATTTTCAATAATGATTTTTTTTGGTTTTTTACAACTTATAAAAAAAAGTAATTCAGCAATTTAAAAGCATCGTGATAAAAGAATTAATAAATTGAAGAAATAGTTAAATTTATGACAATCATAACTATTTCTTCCATTTACTAATTCTTGTATAAAGATGCTTTTGAGTTCCTGAATTACGTTTTTTTTATAATAAGTTCTAAAACACCAAAAAGCATTCTTGAAAATATAATATTTTTATGACAATCATAATTTAAATTTTAAGTTACAGTAAAACAAAAAAAAATTAATGTTTTAAATAAAAATAGTTGTTAAAGTTTAAAAAAATTTATCCATGCTTACCACTTTCCTGCTCTAAATATGAAAGGAAAAATATTTATAAATTTATAAAATAATGCTGTTAAAATATTACAAGCTAATCTCTTAAATTATAATAAGCCAAATTCTGTCTCTTCTGATTTTAGTATTGTATATAATTGGAATAATCGCTTTGTTTGGTAATTTCCCGATTTACCGCGTATCTGCACTTCTATTACATGTTTATAATAAGCAATTTATCGTGTGTATGTTAACTAATATATCAATTATTTTTTAGGCATTCACCTGTAATTGTATTGTAATTTTGTATGATACTTATGTCTTAGAAATCTTACTGTATGCTGTGGTTAAGGAAACAATGAGGTAGTTCAAACTTAACTGTTTCTAGAGCTTCAGCTGAGATATTAAAACTCCGCATACAACGAAACGACTAAGAAACTCCTCAATAATAAACCAATTTAGTGTTGCGGCAGTTCCAGTAGAATCTTCCATGAATGCAACCAAACTTGCAAATTGAACAAGTTGGCATTATTTGTATGGTAAAATACATATCTGATGTTTAAGGACCTACAAATAAAGATGGATATTGTCTGGACATAGCAGAGTGAATATTTGGCAATGGATGATTTAAATTTCTTTCGCAATACTTCACCTCTAAAAATGAAAGTACAATTACAGCGATTAGTATCCTAATGAATAACAGGTAGGCAACCATATGGCCGGTGCAAGAATTATCAAATCTCAGTTTTTCACTATATTTTTATCCATGAAGACTTTTTGTCATTAATTGCTATGTGTTACATTGATTATTACGAACTTCATAAAATTCATATTAATCTATTATTTATCTGAATATTATATATTCAGATTTATTATTTATTTGAAGTACTATTCAAGTCATTTCTGTTTGTACAACAGAAACCCTTCCTTTTTCTTTATTACCTTCCTTTCTGTATGTCATACAACAATCATTTGGTAAATCGTAACTGATTGTCATTTTAATATCCAACTAAAGAGTATAGTTTTTTGATGTAGCTTTCTGAGATCAAGATGCTCTTGATTTTATATGATGCAGTGATGAAAACAAATTCATCTTTTCCGATTAAAACACAATTTCCACTTTTGGTAAACGGCATCGGTTTGTCGGATTTTTAAATATGACAAAAAAGAATAAAATTATTATAAAAAATATTAAATAAACATAAAAAGAAAATCCATTTAACATTTAAAAACATGAGAGTCGATAAACAATAAGAGATGCATCAACAAAGGAGCTACTGCATAACAATGATGGAAGACTAGGTGTGTTGTTAAAGGAATTCGATGAAGAAAGAAGTCTGCAATGACGCTTGGTCTGGAGAAACAAAATGATGAAGCAGTTTCGTTGAATAAACAAAATTACGATGATTGAATCGGATGAAGAGTAGACCTATATCTTCAAGAAACTACTATAATGGTTCAACATCTAACGTTATAATATGTAGGAATTAATCATATTAATATGTTGCGATATTAAACGATTTTGAATGTGAAAATGATTACTAAAATATGTGTCTTCTTCATTTCAAAAACTGTATTACTTTACATTAGCCGAATTGGATAATCATTTGAGATACTTGTCTGATGTTATTTACTGCAGATAATTATTATATCTCTGGATGAATATAAGTACTTTATGATTTATTATGGGTCATTCCATATCAAATCATCCAGAAATTTTAGGAAATGTCACCCACCCTCACAGAAAACTTTGAAATTTTGTATAATTGAAGTTTACCTAGATATATGAATATTTCCAAAATTTAAATGTTGCAGGTTAAGTAATTTTTCAGTAATGGTCTCCAGAAGTTACATGGATCCAGGAACTCAGGTGTTCCATGGACGAGCTCCTTGATAATTTAAAAATGCAATAGTTCCTACAGTTTTTGCAGTAGAACCTTGATTTTTTTTTAAATTAAAGAGGAATGTTTATATTGTTATGTTCTTGCTTCTTTTATTGAGTAATCATAAGTTTTTTTTTAGAAAAAAAATGTAAATAAGTTTTTTCAAATAAATTCGATACCTGGGCATAGTATTTTTTTTAAGGTATTGCTCCATCATAGATTCCTTTGAAAATTTTACAATATTATTATAAATCCTTCTTTATGTCACACAAAAAAAATCAGTTTGTAGAAATGATGGGAAGTGTAGAAAAAACGCTATATTAAAAAAAAAATTAAATTGATAATTTCTGACTATCATGTCACCTGTAAAATGAGCACCATAAAAAATACATATGAACAGAAGCGTCTTGTTTCAAGTAATTTAGCTGAAATGTATTCTCTCTATAAAAAGAAGTATCCTGAAGACAAAGTAGGATTTTCAAAATTTGAATCTCTTCGACCAAAACAGTGTATACTCGTAGGATCATCAGGAACACCTACCGTATGTGTCACCACTTACAGTCAAAATGTTAATTGCTTCTAAATTCTATTTCTATTAAAGTAACATACCATGATCTAATGAAAACAGTAACATGATATAAATAACCGAGCCTGTATGCTCCTTCTGTGCAAAAAATGCCCCCCCCCCTTCCCAGTTCTTTACTTCAAACACACTTAAAAAATGAAATAGAAGACTATGATCCTGATGTGATGGTTCAGTACAGTCAATGGATATCAACTGATAGAATGACTTTAAATGTTCAAATCACCACTCTATCAGAATTCTGCGACCCACTAATTAAGAAAATTGAAACACTTACTCCACACTCTTTTATTGCTCACAGTCTGATTATCTGAAAATGAAGAAAGAAACACTTGATGAAGGATCAGTGTTAATTTTAATGGATTTCAGTGAAAATCTCCATTTTGTTGTTCAAAATGAAGTACAGGGGTACCATTGGAACAATGGTAGCTGCACTCTTCACACTGTTGCTATATATTACAAAAAAGATCAACAGTTTCAAGCAAAAAATTTTTGTATCATTTCTGATGATCTAGAACATGATGTGGCCCTTGTGTATCAGACTCAGAAGACTGTATTGAATTTTTTGAAGTTTGAATTTCCTGAAATTCCACTTGCTTATGCTGAATATTTCTCTGACGGATGTGTTGCACAATATAAAAATTGTAAGAATTTCAGAAATATCTGCTACCATGAACACGATTTCAATATAAAGTGCAGCTGGTCTTTTTTTTGCAACCAGCCATGGCAAATCTTCCTGCGATGGTATTGGTGGCACTGTCAAAAGACTTGTCACAAAAACAAATTTGCAAAGACTATATAAAGATCAAATACTTACTGCATCGCAGGTATTTGAATTCTGTCGGGAAAACCTACAAGGCATTTCAGTTCTCTGTTTCAAAAGATGAAATGGTTCAAGTCAGAAATTTTCTTTCCCACGCTTTGAAAGTGCAAAAACTGTTCCTGGAACACGATTTATGCATCACATTATACCACTATCACCAACCAAGATTGGAGCAAAAAGGCTAAGCTATGATACTGATTTTAGTATCATTCATGATTTCTCTGCACTTCCGCCACTGATGCCATTATGCTCTGTGCAGCCCAACTGCTATGTTGCATTTGTATATGACTCTTCTTGGTATCTGGGGATTGTTGAGAAAGTGAATGGTGTAGAAGGAGATGTTACAGTAAGGTTCATGCATCCTCATGGACCATCCCCGTTCTTCTATTGGCCTGATAATGATGTTTGTGATGTCCCATTCTCACATATTCTATTTGAAGTTGAAATCACCACAGCAACAGGCCATACTTATTCTCTAAACAAAAAGTCTTCTAGATTGGTGGAAGAAAAGTGGTCCTCATACAAAAAAATATTAAATGTGAAGCATTAAAGCATCTTGTCATATATATATTTCCAAATGAGCTTGAATGCAGATACATATCTTATTTAATGTACGAGTATATTTTATAGTTTGTAGTTTTGTTTTATATTGCAATTTTTTTTACATTTGTATATTTTTATGCTCACTTATGTTGTTAATGTTTCTTGAGTAGTTAACAGTATTTCTATTATTGTGATATTTTGGGAATGTTAATGGCTGAATGAAAATGTTTTCAAAATTCAAGATGAATTTTTTTTTTGTGAGTACCATTCATTTCTCAAAATTGATTTTTTTTTGTGAAGCAAATTTACTATTTGCAGATCAGTTTCTAATTTTTTTCAATGATTTTCAGAGGGGAGGGCAAGTGTCCCAATTTTTTTTTTTAATTTTACAAAAAAAATTATTCAACAAAATTTTATTTGGCCAATTCTTTCACGAATTTTTTTTTGAGAGTACCATTCATTTCTCAAAACTGATTTTTTTTTTGTGAGGAAACTTTACTATTTGTAAATCACTTTGTAATTTTTTCAATGATCTTCAGAGGGGGACAAGTGTCCAAATTTTTTTTTAGAAATTTAAGCAAAAAAAAAATTAATCTATAAAATTTTTTATGGTCAATTCTTTCATAATTTTTTTTTTGTAAGAACAAGTCATTTCTCAAAACTGATTTTTTTTTGTGATGAAACTTTACTATTTGTAAATCACTTTCTAATTTTTTCAAGGATTTTCAGATGGGGGCAAGTGTCCAAATTTTTTTTTAGAAATTTACCAAAAAATACATTAAACTACAAAATTTTATTTGGCCAATTCTTTCACAATTTGTTTTTGAGAGTACCATTCATTTCTCAAAACTGATTTTTTTTGTGAGGAAACTTTACTATTTGTAAATCACTTTGTAATTTTTTCAATGATTTTCAGATGGGGGCAAGTGTCCAAATTTTTTTTTAGAAATTTAACCAAAAAAAAAATTAATCTACAAAATTTTATATGGCCAATTCTTTCACGATTTTGTTTTGGTAAGAACAATTCATTTCTCAAAACTGATTTTTTTTTTGTGATGAAACTTTACTATTTGTAAATCACTTCCTAATTTTTTCAAGGATTTTTAGAGTAGAGCAGAGTAGACCAAAAAAAAAAACAAAAAAAATTATAAAACAATTAAAAAGAAATTTTATACGGCCAATTCTTTTATGTTTTCATAAACTACATGTCACAACGCATATTCAGGGAAAAAATTGTCATCCTACTTGTTTCCGTTTAAAAACTGCAGCCAATTTTCAAATTTTCACAATTCGCTTTGAAGTACCAAATTGCATCAAACTTTCTGCTATTATTACCAACAGAATGTATATAAAGCAATAAAAATTGGCAAAAGTTCATGAAATTAAGTATAATAGCAGTACACAAAATCTCAGTTCTCAACTAGGTAGTGGGTGACATGGCCTGGATGACTTGACATGGAATAACCCCTATCTTATTATTATTATTATTATTATCTTATCTTATATGTTTGTGGATCAAACATATTTAGAATGCGGCATCGCCATATTGAATAAAATGCATAGCAATATTGAAGCTATAGTTAAATAAAGTCTACAAATTGATTCAATATAAGAACTTAAATGAGATTCTAAGATTGCTGAAATTAAATAAAACAAAAAACATCTTAACGTTCCTTGTTTGGAAATAGTCACGTCAGTGACTATGAGAACAACGATAATAGTGATTATGAAAGGCATTTACACTTAATGCAATGAAAAGACTCATTAATTCTCAGGTTCCAGAAAGAAACTGTGAACTAATTTACTAAATATACTATCAAGTATATACGTATTAGTGGACATAACTAATAATGAAAGAATGAATTATGAACTTTTTAATGTTTTAATAGAACTTTTGTAAGACATTCAAATTGAACTATATTTTAGCCGAAATCATTTAATGGAGGATACCATTATAATCTTAACAGAAATAAATTTAAATTAACTATATAATTTGCGTTTTTTGATTATATAATAATTATGTTTGCTTGTTATTTTGGGTTATTATATACTCTGTTATCAAATAATAAATATAGAATCAGGGGCGAATATAAGGGGGGGGGGGCTCGCCCCCCTCCCCGAAATAATGAATTTTTATGTATTTTTTTATGCATTCTATTCTTTTTGTTGTCAGTTGGATAAACGATTAATAAAATAATTCAGCATTCAGGGCATTCAGCGCAAATTATCCTCTGAATATGAGCAGCAAAACTGATATAAAGTATCATGGGGTGTCTACTTAAAATTACTTAACCTAACCTTATATTAGGCTAATCTTGGCACACACCCCCAAAAAAAAAAATATATATATTCTGTATTCGCCACTGTATAGAATAATTACAACTATAAAGGTTAATAAACAACAATTATTAATGACATTATTTTAAGTTTAATTTCTAGACATCCGAAAAAGTGCTAAGAACGAGCCTCAGTTTGTAATTTGTTGATGGGAGACATTTCTTTTTTCACTGAAATGATCCGATCTACTTGAAATGTAAGAAGTCATCGTGGCTATTTACAGAAATTATAAAATATGAAGCTTTTAATTGTATACATAATAAAGAAACAAAACTAAAGAATCATAAACAATATTCTGTTCTCTTTTAATATTCTGATATTATAAGAAAAAAATACTATACATACGGATTAGGGTCGCTGCTGTAAAGGAAAGTTGGGACGTAAGAATTTTAAAGATTTATTATAAAGAATAGAACACCTTTTAAATAAATAATAATTTTGAAATTAATTACCTAAAAATCAAAATTTATAATTTAATTATTATTTTTAGAATAGTTTTTTTATTTGAAAATGAAATGTTTAATAAAAATAAAACATTAAAAAAAAATATTTTTATGATTCGAAAACAAGTTTGCAAGATGTACATGGTGAATGACCTCATAATTTTTTGTAATTTTAATGGGTGTATAATAAAATTATTAAAAAATTATCGTACTCTAATGATTTATATAAAAATTTTAGGTCTTCTTTTACATTTTGAGATATTTAAGTGTATTCGTCGAAAACTTATTGAGATTTTGAAGAGATTGATATCTTCTTTTGTTAAATACGTGGAGGCATCAGGTTTGATTTTGCAACTATAACACTTAAAAGTTTTCATTTTGACATTTGCAAAGTAAGGTTAATTATAAAGTAAACTTCGGAATCTCGAGTCCTTAACATAATTCAACAAAGCCTCATTATTAAATATAACGTGTACTACTTACTTCAATTAAAATCATTTAACAAAGATTTATTGCAGAGTTACAATAGTTTATTCTAGTGGTTCCCAAATTGCTAAAAATGCGGATATCTGCATTTCAAAAACCAATCCATAGACCTTTCCATTTTTTCCATTAATCAGAATTTTAAATAAAAATACAGATTGTCAAAGGGCTAAGTCCATTTTAAGCAAAGTGTCGAAATATTTCTGAAAGCATTATGAAACCATAAGGAATTTTCTATCGAATTCGTAAACTAGGAAAAATCCCGACCTCCTTCGGTGATTGAGTCCTGCTTTTTCAGCCCGCGGCCCAATGTCTGTACCACTGAACAATTGCCCAAGTTTTTTCATATACTGATCAAAACTTATCATACGTTAATATTGTAGCTGTAAATATTTATGCAGTTTATTGCATTATTAAGGTAATCCTTCTTGTTGTTTTAAGAAATTAGGCCTAAGTACGTATATGTTGTCCAATAGCTGAATTGGGCTGATTTTTTTAAGATTCAAAATTTACTTAATTTACGTTGTTTTTTGTTTTGTTTTTTGCATTAAGTAATGAGATATCCATGAATCCTCCATGATGCCCCACAAAACAAAATAATATGTAAGCACTTTGACGTAAAGAGTACAATGTTACAAAGCATTAATGATTAAAATACTACTTAGAGACGAAAGAATTTAAAGTTCTCTCACAAAATGAATTCAAACTAATTAATGAAATAAACGATAAAACAGAAGTTGTTTTCATTTTGTTTGCATCGATAAAAAGTATTTCGTCATGAAGTCCAATTCTGTTTATTCTCCGCGGTTTTTATTCAATATAATTGAATAACTTTTTCAATTAAAAGAAAATAAATAAATCAAAACACATCTTTTATTTTATTTAGGCAATCACTATGTTGTTTATCAAAAAATATGTCATTCAGAAACTTATTTATCATCAAAGAACACACATTACTAGTGTAAGCTTACTATTGGTAAGCTAATATTTTTTTTTTTATTCCAACTGAGAACAAAACACAGTAGTAGAATACCGAATTATAGATCCATAGTGCCATAGCAATAAAATTAAAAGAGTATTAGAATGAGCAAAAGATGTAATTAAACTGAAGTTTACAAGATCTTCTCGCATCTTTGATCCCCCTTTTCCTTTATCAATTTTAAATATCGATAATAATTATCAGAAATTACAAGTAAAAGAAGCCCTTTTACCTTAAAAAATTATCCATCGAATTAATGAACCGAAAATTTGAAATTCCTGCGTTACTGATTTATTTCATTGTTAACTTTTTAATTGCTATGATGCCTTTATAGGTTTTCTGTATGTGTATTAAAGCTTTTTGTTATCATTCACTTTATAGTTTTATCGTGATACAGTATATTGTTTTTTAAGAATTGTTGTTAATTATTTTTGAAATTTGATATAGCATGTTCATATATTGTTTTAATGTTAGTTCTATTTCACTTGAAAAAGTAGCAAAAGTTGCTGCAAAATATGTTGCATCTTATATTAAATAATAAAGTTTTCCTTTGCAAGTGAAATAGAACTGAATCTTTAAACTATATTAAAACATGTTATTATTAAATAACATATATTAAGATTTTAATTGTATTTCTAGTAAAAAAATCTAATTAAATGAAACACTGGAATGGTCTCCTTGTTTGTTTTTTTGTTTTGTTTTTTGTTTTTTTCGAAATTATTTACTTACCATTCAGGAAAACTGACAATTAAAGAAGTATTTAAATAGCGGTAAACTTTTATTAATAATTTCCCGATTTTATGTAAAACAAATGTACTTTTATGACTAAATGCAATTATTGAAAAAAAGGAAAGAATTAAATCAAAATTAATTTCTTTTCAACAAAAACTTGATATTTAAATAAGAAATCATAATTTTATTTATTAATTAAAATTATTGAATTTAATATAAATTTCACATTTATATTATATTTATATTAAAAAGAAAAATTTATATTTAAAAAATTTATATTTAAAAGAAAAAATAGAAGTTTATAAAAAAGTCATGCTAAGTATAAATATCGGTGTGCAAAAAAACTACTTAATTCAAAATTTAAAAACTTCAACAATTTAAATCTTATGTGTTCGAGATTGTGCGCAATTAATAGATATTTATATAATATATCCACAAGTTTCAAAGTTTTGTTAAGCTAAAAAATTAAAAACATACTGTATGTCTAAAAATAGCATTCTGAGGAAAATGAATTTAAACATAAGATATTCTTAAACAAATGAACAAAGTTGATAAACTACCATCAATTATTTCGTGCCATTTCTTCCACGACGAGATGTACTCCTAACCTCATCTAAGGTGATATCCTCCTATGCTCTACTGATATTCTCCTTAAAGTTCAATTCGGCAACTTTGTCTTTTTGACATCTGAAGCTTCTTTGTGAGGAAATCCCGTATTGAACAGTCCATCGGATTACTGTCTGGGGACGGTGGCGGCCATTAGGGTCTCTTGACATAGATGATTCTAGGTCACTCGCCTTGTAAGGGAGGGTCTTGCTGGAAAGTTTTGTCCTCATCAGGATACAATTGGCGACAATCAGGGAGTAACCCATTATCTTATAGGTTGATGTAGCTCTCAGAGTTAACTTTAAAAAATACATAATTTTGTTTATTTTTAAGATTGAATTACAAGTCGTTAATTTATTACAAACATTTTTACATTAAATGCGAGATCAGAATGACTTGAACAATATTTCCCGGAATGCTTTGTTTTGACACGTTTTAATTTTAGCACGTTTTTTTAGCAGTAACAGAACTAATGTAAGTGAAACTTGCAGCAATTATAGATTATGTTCATCTGTAAATGCGTGCAGAATCTCAATTGCCTAAGGTAGGAATATTGAAAGTATTAAGCTTTTGAATTACGTGAAGTTGTTTTCCTTACCACCCTATATATTTAACTTTTGATTATACTAACCATTTATCAGTGCTATGAATGAAATGAAAGTCAAAATATATGTATATATTATAAAAATTCTTCATATAAAAAATCTACATATATGTAAAAAAAAACCTAATTAGGATTAATTTTGTAAATATTATTTAAAACAGAAGAACGAAATTCAACAATGTTTCATTAAAGAAAAATGTTATGTTAGATATTATATTGGGTTGGTCAAAAAGTTGGTTTGGTTTTTAAGTAAAAATAAAAGACACATTTTTCATTATCACCAAAACTTTATTCAACAACGTCTTCAACGGTTTGTTCCACTACCTTCTGCCGTCTTTCAAACAACTTCATAATTCCCTCTTCCCACAACTTTTTATCTTTTTGAGCAGAAACAATGTTCCAGGTGCCTTTGGTATCTTCCAGGAATTGACTTTTTTCCAGTAAGAGAATTTTATAAATACAAATAAATGGAAATCCGAAGGTACATGGTCAGGTGAATACGACAGATGAATCAGAACTTCCCAGCCAAGCTGTAACAGTTGTCCAAGCCTGGTTATCAAAGAAAAATGCGATCTTGCATGCTTATTGTCTTATTGTCTTCAATATTAAAATGGCGACAAAAAAAATCACCAATTTTTATCAGTTTTTGTTTAAAATGCACGCTGATATGACAGCTGTGACAATACAATTTTAATAAAGTGGTGTCGAATGACTTTAAAGACCCCTTTAGCACTACTAGAGCCAACCTATGCAAAAACAGCGAACGAACATTTTGGCCAACCCAATATATTAAGCGTTAAGTATCTTTTCCTGCCTTCATATTCATAAATCTATATGAGTTATTTAAAAAAAAAATCCATTTTTCTCAGATTCTGAAGAGTTACTACTCTAATAAAAGAAAATTTATCTATTGTTAGTAATTTCTTTAAAAATTCTTTTTAATATACAAATTTGCTTAGTAGTTTCTTTTCTTTAGGTATTTACATAAGAGTGATATGGAAGATCTTTTGCAATAACATTTACTGTTGTATTTGAAATTTTATTAACATTTTTCTTATTGCTTACACGCCATCAGTTTGCTATCTTTGATAACAAAAGAAATCTATATTTATGTAAAAACACACAGCATTTATTTTTCAATTTCGAAGATTTTCTCGTTTTAATTTTTAATCCAGTGACCAAGATTTTTATTTTTTTGACAATTACGGTTGCTTCTCAAAAGATGCATATTTTCTAGTTATTTAGTTTAAACTAGCCAGTTTCTTTAAAAATAATTTTAAAAATAAATTAACGGAGAGAATAAACAAATTAAAAAAAAACAAAGAAACACACCAATAGCACAAATTGATTGACTAAAGATAAAAATACTTGTAAACAATTGGGAAATCTCATTTGATGAATTAAAAAATTAGGAACAATTAAACAAAATTGAAGCCAAAATAATTTCGGAAGAATGAAGATAGGATTCTGCGTTTTTTACACATATTATATCAAGAAATATACTTAACATTTACTGATATGTAATATTAATAACATATTGAGCTGTTAATTTTTTCTTTGATAAGTTTAAATGCATTAGGGGCCGTTAAACTACTCCGTCGCATGTTTTTAGTCATTTAAACCCCCTCCGCCACACTTATAATTAAAAATAAGCAGATGCCCCCCCCCCCTTGTGCTTAGGTATGATTTTCCGAATCATTAACAGTAAATACCACTGAAATACTGAAATACACATGAAATACTGAGGTAAAAATTTTTTGGTCTATCTTACGTAAGTGTTGCCCTGATCCCCACCTCCCTCTTGTTAGTAAAACAAAGCAAAGCGTGAACCCCTCTACGCTCCCTTAAATGCTTACGTAATACTTGAATAGCCCCTTACACGCATTAACATTACATTAAATAAATCTAATTATAGTAGTTGTTGAATGATTGGAAATACCATCTTAGTTTACTAGATGTCACGGTATAAACAAATATGACAATAGCCTAATCATTAGAGAAAATACGAGGGGCGATTCATAAGTTTTTTTTTCATCTGTCAAACATGCGGTGACACTGCAATTTTAAGATATACGTTTGAAAGCGTGTTTGATGTTCTTCTGATTGACACCAATGATGTGGTCTCAGTGGAAAAACGTCATGGGAGAAAGTGGAAAATTCTAGTATTTTCTCGTACGATTAAAATTTTCACATATTCGAAACCATCGTTTAATAAGGCAATGCAGTGTAGCCAAGGAAGAAAAAGGAACATAGTAATGCTCAATATACATTGCTAACACCCCTCCAAGTAATCTCCAAGATTGTCCACCGTACGTGGCCAGCGTTTGGAAAGGCGGAAAATGTGGGTCATTAAAGTCTTGAAACTCTCGCCGAAACGCAGTCAAAATTTCATCTTTGTTCGCAACTGCAGATTGAGTTTTGGAATCAAATCAAAGTCGCATGGACTCAGGTCTGGTGAATACGAAGGGTGTTCCAAGACTTCCCACCCCGTCGACGTAACAAAGCCTGTGCATGAGCTGTCATGTGACATGTGGCATTATCGTTATAATAATATAAATAATAGGAATTTTTAAACAATTTTTGTGATCTGTTTCAATTTATGTTTACATTTTGGAAAATAAAATTTAAAATTATTAATGCATTATTTAAAAACGGCTAATTCTTTCTGAAATAAAGAGTGCTAAACTTACCATGTATCAATACTGAAAATAAAAAGGGTCATGCTTTTTACATAGTACTGTGATTAAATTGCTTTAAAATTTTTTAATCAATTTTTTTTACATTGCTAATTTTGTTTACAGTAATAAAGAAAATTAATAATAAAAATTAAGATGTTTAGAAGATGTTCAAAGTCAGCAATGTTAAACATGTTCTATAGTTATACTCATTAATTTACTTTATAATAAACTGTTAATCCTTATAAATGTAAATGTTCTTATAGAAGACATATCCTCTGCATTGCTGGTTGAAGTTCTTTTTTGAGTTGAAAATAGATATGAAATGTAGATATGAGTTTGTGGCCAATATTGTAGAAGAAAACTTCAGACAAAACTGTTAGTATCGTTTGAAGCTGTGGTTAAAAAGCGAAAAAACTAAAAATGATGATTTTTAATATTACGATATATTCTGAGCAGGCTTTAAAAATAGGCAATAATTAATATAAATTGCAGAAAAACTATTTAAGTAACTATAAAAATAAAGCTGAAAGAAACTAAATTGTGAAAAAAAACCTTGTTATGAAAATAAGTAAATTCAATTAATGAAGAATAAGTGCTTTTGAAAGTAAAGTATAAGAATACGTACAGATGTGCACTGTAATGTAATAAAAGATAAATAGACAATATTAAATAAATTTAAGTGGGAAGATAAGTAATTTATGTTTTAAAATCTTGTTAAATAAAAATAATGCTTTTTAAATTTGAATATTTTTCTGTCACTGAAAATTTAATTAATTTGAAGTTAATATAAATAAATTGAGTTTCTTACAAAAAGAAATAAAAGAAATTAGAAAAGTTTCTTAGATAATCGAAAGGTTTCAACCAAATCTTTCATTGTTACTCATGATATTGAAGTGGGTTAATACATAAAATCTTTTAATCAAGATGGCTGCTAAGCGGTGTGGATAATTCCTGCAGTTTTTAAACTTAAAAGAATATTATTATTATTTAATTTAAAATACTCTAAATTCATAAATAATAAATAAGCTTTTCTGAAACTAGTTTTTCTTCACGTATAGTTATTGAAACACTAAATAGAACTCTAGTTACTAAAACAGTTCTACGCCATTCTTACAATAAAATCATTTAGCAAAGAACTAAATAATTACTCTTCACATCACAATGATTGCTCAAAAACTGTTTTATTTTTCTTTAAGCTTTCATTTGAAGTTTTTTTTTTTTGTTTTTTTTTTTTTTGTTTTTTTGCTGCCTGGAATTATTTTTATCTAAACCTTTAACTTAAATTACCAACGATTCTGTCTTTATAAAGACAGATACCGGTCTGTAAAAGAATGGATAGCAATAATGTATACATACACTTTGTGACTAAAAATAAAATCAAAATTACAAGGCAATTACATTTCTCATTTTAATCTGAAAGAAAACGGATATAAACCAAATAGAAAAAAATATATCTAAAGATAGGCAATAAAAGTTGGTAATTTCTACTAATAACACTGAGATATATATATTAAGATATAACTTCTAACAAAAATTTGAAATTTTGTTTCTTGATTTTTCTTTATTCACAATACTTTTTAAATCTCTAAAAATTCTAAGGACATAAAATCATTTTTAGATATAATATCTATATTAAAATTTTATGCAGATCAAGTTGATTTTATTTCTTTACGTTTTAATAAAATATATTTATATTAACCCTTTGTTTGTGCTCTAAAAGCTTTTTCTAAAAAAAAAGTAAGAACGTTAAGGAAAATTTGTCATGCATAAATTCCATATTACCATTATTATCACTATGAAAAATCAGGATGTTTGCCAATTTCAACTTTATTGTGACAATATTAAATTCTTTAAACAGTAATTAATATTGTTCCCAATTGAACAATAAAGATTCAATTGGGATCATTAAAGATTCGATATCCGTAAGATCTTTATGTCCTTGACGAATGACTTGTAAAGTGACATGAATCTCAGACAACTTGCTATTTTAAATAGAAGTATTTTCTTTTTCTTTATTATTTTTATTTCTTTTCTCTTAATCATTACTCCAAGATTCCTTTTCAATAACAGGACATTTATTTAGAAAGGATAAATGAAATTTTTAAATAAATTCTTTTTATAGTTAAAAAGCTAAACTATTTTAAATTTAAAATGATCAATAATACATGATATTTGCTATTGGAGATTTTAAAAGCAAAGTGTCTCTATCAGATTAACTCTAGTATAATTACAAGAAATTTATTAATAATCGAAATATGCTAACCATTTGCAAACAAAACAATAAAAACGAGAAAATGTGAAAATATAAAAAATATTGAAATTGAATTAGCATTCGAATTGGTAAAATTCTTATTCTAACATTGAATAGAAAATAATAACATAGTAAATTATTGGCAACTCCGAAAAGTTCTACATGAAAAATGAAGATAATCTGTATGAAATTAGGCGTAAACCTAAAATGTTATTTATATTCTGCTTGAATATTGATACTTAAATCAGAAAAAAATTCAACCCTTTAAAATTAGAATTGCATACACTTCCATTATTTTTTTTAAAAAAATTAAAATTCCAAGTAGTTGATTTCTTATTTGGGAGAGGCTATAATTATAACAAATTCAATAATCATGATCCGATAACCAGGCATTTAAAGGATATGATATTATTACTGCTAATATATCTCGAAAATGAAAATTGATTGATTAGCTCTTGTTTTCGAGATAAAAGCACTTTCGCAGTTATATGTACAATAAAATATGAATAGAAAATTAGTTACCTTAACGGCGTCTCCTTTTGGCCTGTCTATTGTATTCTGTTTCAGGAGCATCCCTGTACACCATCCAGTATTAATAACCTTCCATGACAGCGCTCTATTTCCCTTTGTATCTGTGCTCCATCACCGAAATGTTTCTATGGAAGTACTCACCATGACTTCTCTTTGAAACATCAAGGAGTAGTCGCCACTGATCAGGACTGTGCCTCATATGCATTGCATCAACCAGGCCATTATTGTCTTTTACTAAGCGAAATCACTTTCAGTGTTAAAGAATTGCTGGAATTCTTTATTTCTAGTATGAAATGATGTCACTTTAACGGAGTGGTGTAGGAAATTCCATTACTATAATCTTAATGGCAAAAGCTCTTATTTTTGGAAGTTTGAGATCGCTGATGGAGTCATTCAGCTCTCCTTCTGTGATGATATGATTGGAAGAGTCTTTGCTTAGCAAGAAGTCTACATCTCTTGAAGTTGTTGGCTGCTGTTTGAAGAAACACTGTTACCTTCGTCAAAGTGAGTAGAAAAATTGTCCGGACGTTCAGGAACAGAAAGTCCCCTCCATGACGCACAGGTCGAATTGCAGATGGATTTTTAGGGTACACAACAATTGTTTTTTTTTTCTTATTGACTTTTTTAACAGTGAAAACCATAAACAAAAAACAGTCAGTACTGTATTGTTAGACTCCCCTCCAAACCACAAGCAATCCAAACGACATACAAAATATATACTTCTCCGTAAATATAGCAGAAGTTATCTGGATTATTTACTATAAAATTAACATATTCACATTTGTTACATTTAAGAGACATATTTATAAATCAACACTACAGCATCTATGAAAGTAGAACGTCAGCTGATGAAAAAACTTGGAGACACATCCATAAAAATGATATCTTTCGTACAACACTTCATAAGAACTAAAGATCTTTACCAGACGACAGATTTACTGATCGCATGATGAAACTTGTGCAGCGATCACGTGACGACATCGTATTATGAGAGTTACGGCGCCCAATTGCAGAGATGCCAACTTTTATAGATGGAAAAATACCGTAATTTTGGGCCATGGCTGCTCTTCGAAAAGTAGAGCCAAGGTGAAAATTTCAATTCATTTTCGAATTCAGTGGGAGCGAATTGGTAAAGATTAGCTAGTCTCGTTTCCATAGCATTTTCAGTGTTGAACAGTATTCTTAACTAATGATTTTCCACAGGAGTTACAACTCATAAAGAAAATAAAACCTAAACATTTTCTAGATTCTTTTTACTAGAGGTAAATTTTATAGCTTCATTGTAATAAGCCTGCAAATGATTACTCATAATTTCGTCACAATTGTATTTCGAATTTTACAATTTTTCAATTCGTACTACAGAAACTTTACATTAAATTCATCGGAGATTCATTCTTTAGTGCCGCGATCAAAAAAAAGCTGAATATTATTTTTTAAAATGATGTGCTCCCTTATGTTTGATATACATATAATATTTTTATACGAATAAAAATATGTATGCAAATCAAACATAAGGAAGCACATCACTTTAAAAAATAATATGACTAAAATTAATATTGTTTATTAAATGTCTTGTACAATATTTGCTAAAAAACTTAAGCAAGATGTACAGCAGAACTATTTTTATATTATGAATTCTTCTAAATGAATCATAATATTAACAGTTACTCCAACTTAAAATGTATTTTTTAATGCTTTTAACTGTTTCTTTAATTATAATGATAATTAAGATATTTTTAGATCTTAATTATATTAGTTTTTAATTGTAAATGCACACTTACATATCTATGTCACTGAAAATGATAATAATAATATGAATATATAAAGTTTTTCATTATTCATTTCAAAAATAAACTACATAATTTTCTGCTATAATTCATAGTAATTTTAATGTTGAAAATTAACGTTAAAATTTTAATTTTAGAAGAAATGAAAGAAACTAAGCCAATAATAAGGAGGCTTTTCTTTAATTCTAATGAAAGTATGCAGTTAATATGTTTTGAAAATTATTTCGATTAAAAATTCTCTATTCAGAGTTTCACCAAAACCTAAATTAACGCTATTGCTTAATAGAATTAATTTTAGGTTAAGAATTTGTTTATTTTTTTATTTTGAAAAGACTAAATTTCACATCTTCCAAACAGGTATCAGAAGTCTTATTGTTTCTTAGAATTGAAGAATTCAACATCTACGACATCTTAGAACCTCTTAGATATCTTGTGAGTGTCAAACTGATTAAATCTAAAATTGACTGGCTCTGAATTTGAATTTAAAATTTTAATAATACCCACAAAATCTAACTCATATACCATAAGCTATATCAATTTTGACACAATTACAAACTGACCTGCTCATAAATTTTAATGTTTCGACGTTAGAGTGCAGTAATTTTCGAGGACAGAATAGCTTTAGAAAGAACTGATGCTTTGTAGAGAAATGGTTAAAATTTCACGTCCATCTAGAGACTGATATATAAAAATATCTATAAAAATCTGATCCTAGTTTCAGTCAAAACCACTAGCCTGCCAGACTTAAAGTAAACTTAGTATTACTGAAGATTCTAGGCCTACATAAATGGAATTGCCATTTTATTAGCTGTATCTTTTATTAGCTGTATCTATTATTTATGAAAAGAGAGAAAGATTTAACTGGCAGTAAAATGGATTGAATGGCTCTTTAAGAAATGCTATACTCTAGTAAGACTACATAGTTAAAGATACTTGAGTGAACAGTTTCCGTGCTAACGTTTGGTCTTCAAGAAATAATCTTCTTCAACGTGTCACACGAGATCTTAAGTACATTACATCAATAAAAGGTCAACACACAAGCATAAAATAATACTATTATTTTAAAAAAAGAAGGTGGGGAAAGCGATTAGTAAACAAATCACAATGCTTCGCATCGTCTTCTGATCATTGATATTGTTTTAATTTCCTTACGTTTATTTCCAATAAAAGTAACAATTGAGCCTTTTGACAATCACATCTATAATGCAGCTCTGCACAATATGATTATTGTGAATGCAAACGAAGCTATTGTTGAGATTGTTGTGATTGTTGTGCTTAATGATAATTTAATGAGATTTTAATGATACTTGTCCACAGGACAGACAAAGTGGGATTATAAGTCTTCTGGTCTTGATCAGAAGACTAAAAAAGATCCAGACACCGTTTCAATCCGTGCGACAGGACTTTTTCAATAGGAATGTCTTTACATTGCAGGCTGACGGATTCAAAGACATTGCCATTGAAAAGGTTTCTTGGCACGGGTTTAAACGATAGCTGGACCGTTTTTAGATAATAGTGCTATTTTATATGTGTGTGTTGTTTTGTTTTTTTTATTGATTTTACGAAACTTTTAAGCACATGTTAAAGTGTTTTTAATATCTTCAGTACACTTAAGTAAATTTTCTTCCGTTGATGGGCACTGTTATTTCAGTTAACCTCCCATGGTCTTTTGCAAAATGTGTGTGCTTCTCATCAAATGTTGAAATATTTGTTTAAGACATAAATTCTAGTGTGTTCTTACGCATTGTATTTTAGTATAATTATTGTTTACCTTTTAAAGATAAATTTCTGAAAGTGACTACTAATTTATTATGGATTTCTGTTTAGTGGAAGAGGTAAGAAAAATGCGCCCTGCTGACTCTCTTCGAATCGTTTGTTTCATACTATATTATCAGCTCGCAAACACGTGATTGAACAAAGATCTTCGAAACATATTTAAAACCATTTGAGACCTCCCTTTAGAATTGGAAGACTTTCGATTATAGAATGTATTAAGAATCATCAGGTTAAATCATAATTCTCCTTTAACCCGAAGTTTTTCACTAAAATATCTTTAACTGTGCCATCTGACTAGGGTATACTCTCAGAAAGGTAATTAAAAAAAAATGTGAATTTATATGAAACATGCAAAATATTATGATACAATGTCTTACTAATATATACTTTAGTACAAACATGCATTTCTTCTGATATAAATCAGACACATGGATATCTTCGAATATTTAAAGAAAGTATTGTTTGTTTTTATTTAATAGCAAATACCATTTCTGAAAGTTTTGCATTAAATAAACTCTTTAAAAAAATCCTCCTTTGCCCTTTGTTTTTCCACATGGCGCTGTCCCGTGGGGCTTGTTCCATGTTTCATGGCTCCTCCTCTATGGTATGTGGTCATAGGTAGTTCGAATCACTAATCGACATATAAAAACGTAGTTTCAAGTTATATGACTAAATGCATGCAAAATGTTCACGTGTAACAACTTCAATACCGTATAAATCTGTAAAGATCGTAGATTTCTGGAATATGTAGTATAACCACATTTGGCTTGTAAAAAAACAAAAATAGATTTTATAAAACCCGAGCAACCTTTGTGAGGTATTAAATAAATACTAATCGAAGATTCTACAGAATAAATTCTAAAAGAATATATGAACTTAAAATTAGTAATAATATCGTTTGTAAAAGTTAAAATCTCTGCATACCATTGTGGAAGACTGAAAATCAAAATATAGAAATTCAGAAATTAAAAAGTTTTTAAGTGAAAATTATTTGAAATAATGAATTCAAATAGTGGTGTAATCTATAATACTTTCTTATGGTTAAAGACATCTTATAAAGTTTTTAAATGCTTTAAGCAAGTAAATGTTTTCCACGGAATGAAAAAATACTAATAATTTCTTACAAACTTTAATGCTATTCTTCACGTAGCAAAACTAACAAAGGTTACAAAGTTCCATGGAAAAGTAAATATTCTGTTTTAATCATTAAATAAAGATTGGTGGGGAAGTTACACGGATACAGTCGCAATAACTTTATATCCTTTTCATACCTTTATATGTTTTATTTACTAAAGATTTGAAATATTCTAAAGATTTTTACAGAATAAATATTTTTTTAAAATAGAAATTATGTAGGTCCTAATATCAAAATTTGAAAAAAAAATACAGTGAAGTCTCACTTTTACGAAACTCACTTATCCGAAACATTCAGTTATAAGAAGAATTTCTCATTCCCTGGCGAAACCCCCATAGTCCTATATGTAATTCACTTATACGAAATATTCACTTATACGAATAATTTTAGGTTCCCCCTCATATTCGTATAAGTGAGACTTCATTGTATATATTTATAGTTTGTATTTTTTGCATTCTTCGCAAGTTACAATAAAAAAAATTACTAAAGGATTTTAATTTAGCAATATCTCTTTTATTTTGAAACTAATATTCGTTCATCTATAACAAATTTACTAAAAGAAATTCTACCAAAAGTTTTAGTAATTTTTAATTTTATATGTATTGAATTCTCATTGAAATTTCTATGTAAAGCACTGGAAAGCAAATATATATACGATGAACAAAAAATAGTGGAAGTAGTGAAGGGAAAGAACCCCGAGAAATCCTGTCCAGCGCGGATCGTCCACCGTGAAACCCACATGAGGTGTGAGAGACGGTTGTCTAATTTATGCGCCAAATACACCTCCGAAATTAATATATAATTTAGATTACTAAAATTAAAAAAATAAATCGATAGATTTTTATTGCTGAATTTTTAAAAATTTTATTAATAAGGTTTAATCACACAGTAGTAGAATGATTTTGTTAATTAATTAGTGTTTCGCCAACCGGACAATGAAATATGCTTTCGCCCATTGAGCCAACATC
>JAFIDM010000001.1:28721512-28735327 GCA_023159025.1 Thereuonema tuberculata
TATTTCATTGTCCGGTTGGCGATTTTCTCTCCATTTATGAATGATTACGGACGTTAAACTTGCTTTCTAATTAGTGTTTCATGGAAGAAAATTTTGGACTCAATTTACAATCTTGCCTTCATACCGCTAATTGTGTATTTCAAATTACAGAAGTTACTTGCTTTTTAACTAAATACTTATTCAAAATTTTAATAACTTAGGAAATTTATGATCACTTTTAAATAACGGATTAATTAAACAATGAAGATGGACATACTGGATAACTTAGGATTGCAGAGGATATAAATTAAGAAATATTTTAAAATTAATCGTTTTTCATTTTATTCTTTTATTAATATTTTTCATAGAGAAAGAAAAGATAGAGAGAGTTTCGAAAATATATTTTAAATCTCATGTGACTTAGATTATAAAATTATAAACATAAAAGAATATAAGTTTATTAATGATATTTAACAAAAACTTACCATCCTTCTTTCTTCAAACTGAAAATGATTTTAATAAGCAATTAATTTAGTTCATTTTAATTAACTAATTTATGTGTATTTAAATTAACTAATTTTTACTAATAGTTAAACAAGTTGAAGCTCTTTAAATATTCTTATCATAATTCAGTTCAATATATCAGGCATAGTTTAGATATAACTCATAAATTAGCATATTTACTAAATTATATTTTCATTTTTTTTTTTAATTTTGTTTACAGCATCCTTTTGTAATACAGTAGAACCCACACGAAACCGAAATTTCGGATAATCCGAACAGATTTTTGAAAAAATAAAATTCAGATGAAATACAATAATGTCTATACGTATAATCAGTTCTATGAACGTGAAAATGATTATACATTGAACTCGTCTTTTAATGAATATGAATTGTTTACTCGACGTTTTTACTATAACTTAACGGGATAATAAAGACGTTTTAGTAAGAATAGGATTACTAACTCAACTGTTACACTCATACAGCAAGCACTATTATAATAAATAGAAAAGAATACAATAAGCAGCGGTTGTTTATTATGAACTGGAGGGTATAACAACAGAGTGTGGTGTGGCTGTAAGGATAATTAAATTATACGTTCTCTTAATCCGAACAACTCATAATCTGAACAGGTTCGGTCCCAATTAGTTCGGATTAGCGAGGTTCTACTGTACTTTGGAAGTAAAAAAAAAAATTTAAGAGTGAAATTTAACTCCTAAAAAAAAATCGTGCTGGAAACTTTTTAATATTCGTTCTTTCGTTCATCTTCATTTCAACACTCTCCCGCCATATAAATAACAAAAAAATAAAAATATTATGTAGAACTGCTATTAATTTAACAATTTTAATAACGTTTGGTGTTTCATAAATTATTGAAAGAAAATTAGAAAGAAAATAAATTATTATTCTATTATGCAAAGTGACTTAAGCTTTTAATCTACTGACTTAATTTCTAAGTTTAAGCTCTACTGAAAATTTGTGTTACAAATACAATTGATTGGATGTAAAAAAAACAAAATTAAAAGTGACTTCCAACAATATCAAAACTACAACGGAAAAAAGCCGTTCAACGCACGACCTCAAATTCTTTGTTCCGGCAATCCAAAAACCCAAAAACAATAATGTGAAGAAAATAAATTACCGTGCATATTAATAATTTGTGAGAAAAAAAATAAAAATGCAACTAAAATAAAAAAATATTTTTTTTTTATTTTATTGTTTTTTATCTCGTCGGCCCATTCCCGGGATCGAGAATGCTTTTAGGTAAAGCTTTCGCGCAACTGAGCCAAACATCAAGGGTATATTCTGCTGATGATTCCTAATAAGGATGAAACAGCTGTACAGAATTCCCGTTGATGTTGGCTCATTGTGCGAAGGCATATTTATTGTCCGGTTGGCGAATTTCTCTCTCCATTTACAATAAAAAAAGTAATAAAAGTTGCTCGATCCCTGAGCTATCATCTTGGGGACCTGGGACAGCTGTTTCAGCCATATTAAGGTTCATCAGCCAGAATTACCTTTGATGATAGTCTTCTCTAGAATACGTAACAAAGTTGAGAAACCTCGCTATCATCAAGGATAAATCTGACTTAAGAAGCCTAATAATGCTGAGTTAACTGTCACAGACTTTTCATGACAGGCGCTTCATGACAAACGGGACCAGTTGAGGTCGGGTGGTCAGCCCGACGCCCGCCCGCCTTTAACTCCCGGAAAAGAAACCCGGTACCCATTCTACAGAGGACTGAGTAGGCCCTAGGACTCGTTTGGAGGAGAATGGAGCATGGAAAAATCCCCGCCCTCCGAGACCTTCAACGTAATTTTAATTAATATTTTAAGAAAAAATTAATATAATTTTGCTACTTGTAGCTTAATTTAAAGACAAGGTGATTAAAGTAGTATCTCATCACAACCCAGAATATTGCAAAATTACATAACAAATAATAATTAATTAATAAGAATTAATAATTTCTTCAGAATTTATAACTATACTTTGTAAATTAATTATTGAGATAATTTTTATTTAATAGATCATTAAGAATAGTATTGTGGAAAACAATGTCAGTGCAATATGGATTGAAATAAATAACGACAGATAGAATTGAACCTTTCGTAATTGGTACGGAATGGTAGGAGGGGAAATCGTTTCAAAGGCAGACTGCAGACATGTTTTATTATATACAAGTAGAACTCGTAGAAATTCTACGATTGGAAATATAGTCCTTATAATAGACTTCCACTATTAGACTTCAATGCAAACGGATTCAACCACTTTCATAATATTACAGGAGGCATCAGTTTTTATGAAATTTTTTATTAAAATTACTGTTAACAAAATTATATAAATACCCCCTACCAAACTTAAACCAATAAAGATTCATCTTGTTCTAATAAATTTTCTTAAAATAATTTGATTCATTCGAAAATGAACATGTTCATGCCACCTCCACATCAGGGCCTACACTTTGATATCATATATACGTCGTATCTCATGTGGTTCACAAGAAAAGAACTAACAGATTCTCCTTTTGTACTATATAGCATATACTATATAACTATAAAGCTATAGCACGACGCTGTACTACTAAAAGTGAACACCGTGCTCTGCTAACGTGAACTTAATAATAACTTGAACTTAATTATCTTTAATGTTTACGTTAGCAGAGCGTTTAAATTAACGCAAGAGTCACAACTCTCTCTTTCTGAGCTGCATGAAGATGAACCTGGTCATTTTTTTATCTGTCTCTAACCTTGGAACATTATTTTCGTTGGTGTTGCACAACGAAAAAAATTTTCACATTTAACAATTTTTAGAAATAAAAAAAATTACTGCAGAAGTTATTGAAAATAAAAAGGTTAGTTTATTTAGAATTTTTTAAATACATACTTGTCAAGAGTTCTGAAAATTATAAATAATAACAAAATTAGTTTTCAAAGTTTGGACATTTGTTTACGACATAACTTATCTGCTCTTTTTTAAAATTAATAAAAAGTACTATTTCGTAAACTTAATAAGTAATAAACTGTTAATAATCTCAGCTCTTACATTAACTGCAGCAAAGAAATTCAAACTTAATAACAATAAATATAATACATGAAAAGTGGACCTAGTATTTATCAGTGCAAAAGTGACATCTCCAAACAGCTATTTCACGGTATATTGACGATCATCAGTGGAGAGTAATCACTGTAAATCACTGGGGATCTCCACAGAGGATCGTCAATATACCGTGAAACAGCAGTTTGGAGATGTCACTTTTGCACTGATAAACACTAGGTTCACCTTTTAATGTGTTTAAACATGTGCTTTTTTTCTAAATGGATGCACATAGAAAATTCATTGCGGGCCAGCGGAGACTGGCACATGAATTTCTATTCTTTAATTTTATTGTTTTTTATTTCTTGTTTTTTAGGTTAGATTTGGAGGTACCATTCTTTTTCCCCACCTTTAATAAACATAATACTGTGCAGTTTTTATCTATCCATTTGGTAAGTTTCAAAAAGTCGATAATGAAAAAGACGGTTGAACGATGTAAATGAATCATCAAGCATTCAGCTTTCTTTGAATGTTCTTTGAACTGTTATGACAATAGTATTTCAAAACAGACTTAAGCATATACGATTTTGGGCATTTCAGATCATGTGAAATTGTCCAAGTTTCTTATGAAGATCTTCATCACTAAGATCTATAAAAGTCAATAATGGGATCATATTTAAAAAAAATTATTTAACATTAAAGTCAATTTTATAGGATAATTAGTTTCTTGTTATTTTCTTTAAATTACAAAATGTTCTTAACTCTGGTCTGTAAAATTTAAACCTATAATAAAAATTAATAGGATATTCCTTTCAATAACGAAAGGTAACTATTAAAGAATAAGCTTTCTAAGATAAAAAGAAAACAGGTCTGTTTTTTCCGAATCAAAATTGCATTTAGTATTTTATTATTTGATCTTTTATCTTGGTAATACATGCGAATGCATATCAGAAACGTTTAGATAAATCATTAATGACATAATATTATCAGAGAAAGTATCAATTCATTATTCAAGGTAAAGTTAATTTTTTTAATTTTTATTAATGTACGTACCAAGCATAATCTTCAAGCTAAAGATGATAGGAGAATTAAAAAATGAATTCCAGCTTAATGTAATTGTTATTGTTGTACTATATTGTTTTTTATTTTAATATTCTAAATTTCTAATATTAAAATAAATAAATAGTAAGAAGTAATAATATTATAATGGCTAAAATATGAAAAATTAAAATTATATAAATTAAATAAAGTGAAAATATTGAGATCTCGCATCCTTTTAAGGCATAGGATATTCCAATTAGTCTCTTCTGGTTTTATTGTAGATTATGAACAAATATATGAAAGAATGCTTTGAGCGTCTATATTAAATATTAAGGTCAGACACACAATTTAAAATGTTAAGAAACCTTTAACACATGTAAAATATATGACCAGGTTGCAATTCAAAACTGTTCATATAGGATGGAGAAATTTTAATTGATAAGGCTTTAAAGGAATATGATATCTTCAAAATTAAAGAATTAGGCAAGAATAAGAAAAATTAGTAGTTCCTTACTTGAATAAGAACAGTTTTGAATTAAAGAGAATTTGTAAAAAATATTATATAGAATTAGCTTTTGAATATAAAAACAAATTGAAAAATATTTTTTTGTGTTATTAATTTAAATAAAAGTGAGAGAAGATATAATATGAGAATAATTTATAAAATATTATGTTTAAATTGTGGAAATTTTTATGTCGGAGAAAGCAAAGGTACGATTAGGAAGAGTGTATTAGAACATGGGTATTGCATTAAGAAGAAACAAGTGGACAAGTCAGAATTGGCTGAGCACCGTTTTGATTTAGGCCATAGCATTATTAATGTGTTTAGAAAAAGACTCCAGTACGAGGAAAATAATACAGAGTATAATTATAAGAAATACTAGGAGTAGTAATGAGGGAATGGCAATTGATAAATTGTTAAATTTAGCAGGAGAGATACTAAAATCATGTGTTGATAACAGAATGTTGATAAAATTTGAAGAATTTGTTAATTAAAGAAAATATTGTGGGAATTGCTGGAAGTAATATTGGTAAGTCATTGGTAAGTGATTGTTATATTTAACTATGTCCAGGAGAGTGTATGTGATATGTAGACATCTGTAATTATTTCAATTTTGAAAAAGGAAAAAAGGCATACTTTCCGAAAATTTGCTTAAAAAATATATTTCGTGGAATATATTGTTGTGGAGATGTTGTATATTTTAGTATTTCAAGTTACTTTACTGACGCTATTCCAAACACGTTCTTTTCTAGACTATTAATGCTGGTTTGCTGACGTAAAGGTCTAATTCTTTAAACCTTCTCGCCACAGTTTGCTTTCAAGTTCTCCTTCCAGTGACTTCAGCAACTGAAAAACAAGCTGTGATTATACCGCTGTGAAGATTTGTAGGTTAGGTCTTCAGGCAGAGAAACCACCTTCAGTAGGTCTTCTAGCAAGACCTTTGTAAAATCTGACCTTTGTGAAATCTGTATCTTGGCCTTCATGTGAGAAGTTTTGATATATTCAACTTTCTGGCCTCATCAACTTGATCAACTTTCTGACCTGACCATCCCGGCCAACAATTGCATTGCTAGACTATGCTACTAGATTTTTTATTAATCTTTATCTTTTTTTGCACTGCACGGTTTAGACAGTTTGCCTATTCTATCGTTATTGTTTCAGACATTTTGTATTAGGTCTGTGTCTACATCTTTTAACTGTAGTTTGTACTCCCACATTAGTTTTTGTAGTCTTGTATCTGACTTTCTCCTTACATGTTTTTGCCATTTCAGTCTAATCTTTTACTTCATACAAATGAAAATTCGTATTGATAGATCTTCAACTCATTCCTGAATATCTTGATTTCTTATACGAATCTCGTGCATTTATAAGAATCTCGTGCATTCTTTTTACCCCTCGGAGAAATTTTATTTCTAAGGTCTGTATTCTAGTTTCTTGTTTTCTCGTTGTTAACCATATTTCGCTTTTATAGAGTAGCACTTTAGCATCTACCACGTATCTCCATCAGTTTTATTAATGTAGTTCGTCATTTTGTAAGATATAGATTGTCTGCCGTGAATGTTGTGTTCTTGTTATTTATAAATATGTCGCACAATTTATTTCAATATTATTTTTATCTCTTTCCTTTGTATATTTCTTTATTTCATCTGTCTTTGAAGAAATATTTGATAGGCTCTTCTTTTCTCTTCAATTGTTTGTTTAATTTCGTCAATCTATATTTTCTCAATCTATATTTTCAGTACTATCTTATTTATATCTTATTTTTTTTGCCAATTGCTTCATTTGCGGCTGTCTTTACATTATTTATAATTCTCCCATTCTCCTATTCTTTTTCTATATTTTTATTAATTTCTGTCTTTAGCGGGTTTGATAGATAAATAGAGATTAATGCTATCATCTTATAGTATTCTAATATCGAATATTTCTTCATTTCATTTCTCAATCTACTATAAATAACAAGACTACAGACCGATAAGAAATGGTCTCACTAAATGTATGAACCTGTATTAGTTAAGATCCAGTACTTGCTTATTTTCCGATTCACTATCACCTAATGAATTATAGACCCGATTCCTTTCGCACTCTATGTGTATTTATGGATATCTTTCTTTCTGAAAAATGAATTGGTAATTTTCAGATGTTTAGGTATCTGCCTTATTGTACTACCTGCCTTTTTTGTTTTTGTTTTTGTTTTTTTTCTTTCTCTCTCTCCAGTTTTTTAAATATTTTTATTTTGTAACTAATCCTGTTTAAATTTCACATATTTTAATTTTATTCTCGCCAGTCAAACCACAGGACCACGCAAAGACTGACCTTTACGATTTGAGAGAAGTACATTTGAAGAGATCCATGAATCTCGTGCATTGAAAGTCTAAAAATGAAAAATAGATCTCTGGCAGTAAACTTTAACCTTAACTCGTTGTTTTTGTACAGGATACGATATATTCAACGTCATTTCAATATATAAGATGAAATAAAATGAATACTGTTATACTTACCAAACGTTATAACTGAAAATAAATATTTTAATGAAATATTTTATTTTATTATGTACAAAAAAAAATTAAAACTTTCATTTAAAAAACTGCTGCAAAGAATGTTCAAGAATTCTACACTAACATATTTTAATAAAAAGAGTTTAAATTTTTAAATACAGAATGCTTGTAATTAAACAGGAGGTGTTCAGAGCTCTGTGTAGAAAGACCTACTGGACAAAATTCAGCCAAATTTGATGTGGCCTTGGGATTTCCATTTCTCAGATAAAAAAAAAGTTTTTCAGAAATTTCCCACCTGGGATTAAATTTATAAGAGTCGCAATTCATGTTGCATCAATTTTGATTAGCGACAACTCCTGGTGTTTACATTACCTGATCACACATGACTTTTAAAACTTACCTATTAAAGAAATATCAGTGCTAATGCTGCACTCAAGCAATTTCGATTAGATTCTCAGGGAAATAATTTTGTGTTTCGAGGTAACGGGAACGTTCCATGTGAAATCAGGAAGAGGTCGAAACCGGTACGATTTAAGAAAACGGAGGAAGTTGCAACGGCCTTATAGTGTAGTCATTTTAAGTCAAATTTTGGTGATTAGTTTAAAAAATTGTTACAAGCATGGGCCTTGGTATGTGGAAAGTACTTGATCATTCCAATAACATACAAAAAGTCCCCAAAAATCAAACTTGTGCTACGGCTGCCATCTTGGAAAATGGCGGCTGAAATGAACTTTCTCATGCACTTGGCAGCAACCCCTTTTAACCCCTGTAGGCAAACCCCTAATTGAGATAGAAAGATAATTTTGGTGTGTACGTCTTCGTAAGGGATTACTCTATCCCCTTATGTGCATTTTATGAATGTCAGGGGTCCTACGGGAGAGAAGGAAGGTAAAGTTCGAGCAATTTAATCAATTTTGTCCAACTTTTTTGTTTTTCTTCTTGATCTTCTTCTACAAATTGGGTACTATCGTCAGAAGTGTAACCTTCTTGGAATCGCTGTTCCATTAGCTTTCCAACGATGTATAGTTCATGGCGCTGGGATAATTAGCAGCCGTGCTACGGCCACCAGTATGAAGTTCTGCGACTTCCTTAATTTCACTGGCAGACGTGTATGAAGGGTTAAGATATTTCTATTCTCTCAGAAAGTATGCACCGTAACCAAATGTTTCAAATTTGCATATTGAACTTGAATTACCAGGTGAAGATCTGCTGGTGTGCATAAAGTATGTGTTGTGGCTTAACAGGTGGATTAGAATAGGACATGGGTGCGAGGCTAAATTGTTGTCAGAGTGATGTTGGACATCATCAAAAGAATACATGTGTTTGAAAGTGAACCAAAAATATGGAAACAGTGAATTGTGTTTTGTGCAATGAGAACCTCAGTAAAGGAAAAACTGTGATTGTAAGAAAAGGATTGGGTGGACTTATTGCAGCAAGTAAAGAAAGAGAAGATGAGTTGTGGCAGAAGTTTGTTAATCGTGAAGAAATTAAAGTTCACGTTACTTGCAGAAAAATCTACACAAAACCAAGCAGTATTAAAGCATCAAAACGAAAACGTGAAGAGCAAGAACATGAAGAAAGAAGTGCATGACCTTCACGAAGATCACGATCATCATTTTGTTACAAGACTTGTTGCCTATTTTGTGAGAAAAATGTAATAACTCCGAATCGTAAGTTGTCGAAAGGTAGGAGAAGGCGAATTTCATTGATTGAAACGAAGGAAATTCAGAAATCTATTTTGACTAAATGTAGTGAACGTGAAGATCAATTGGGTGAAGATGTAAAGTATCGGGTAATGAATGTGGATTTCATAGGATGAATGTGGAGGCGCGATATCATGTTGATTGTTATGTTAGTTTCAGGCGTATAAATGAACATACCAGGTCAGGAAGACCAACTAATGATAAATATGATGCTATAGTGCAATTTCTGTATGATTATATTGAGAGCCAAGATGAATGTCAATTCACTTTACCTGAAATGAAAGACATTATCAACCATATTCCAGGTGGAGAGCAGTGTGATATTTCGGACTACCGTCTTAAAACTCGCTTAAAAAGTCACTTTAAAGGCAAATTAATAGTAACTGAAGCGTTTGGAAGCAGGCCACTTATTATCAGTTTCTTGGGAACTGCTCATAACATTCTCTTTGATCAGTGGTATTCACAAAGAAAGAAAACAATAGAAAGTGAACGTCTTCGGATAGTAGAAATGGCTGCAGAAATAGTAAGGCAGGATATTAGAGGAAAATTTTATGACATGTCAGCGTATCCAACGGTAGATGAAATGAATAATGGAGGTTCAAACCTTATCCCACAATCATTAGAACGATTCCTTAACATTTTGATTCAGGGAAGTAAGGGGAAAGAAAATGGAAAATCAAGAGCAATTACTACCATTAGCCAATCTATAATAGCAGCTTGCCGCCCAAGATCATTTCTTTCATCACTTCACCTGTCCCTATCAGTACACTTACATTCAAAGTATGGCTCGAGACATGTAATTGATCTGCTTCATTCAATGTCACTGTGTGCTTCATATAATGAGACTGTAGCATACCTAAATGCAGCCAATGAAAATGTGCAACCAGAGGTACGTAATGATGCTTTTGTGCAATATGTGTTCGACAATGCCGATGTAAACACAAAAACAATAGATGGACATGGTACAATTCACGTACTTGGAGGTATAAAATGCATAACGCCAGGCAATACAGTTTTGACTTCCACTCCTTTGGTTCGAGACACTAAGAGGAAATTAAATCCTGCTATTAACTCAATACCTCTAGTGCAATACAGGAAACCATCCACACCAGATTTAAAGAACCTAAAGATGAAATCAGTTGATGTTAAAAGTGTTGAGTTAGGCATGATTTAAAATGGATTTCAGGTCAATTTTCTTTGGATTGCAGGATTCTTATTTTCAGAAAATTCTCTTCCCTTCTGGAATGGATTCATGCAAGAAGCTATGCAAGAAGCTGGAAATTATGAAGTTACGAAAATTCTACCATTGCCTATCATCCATTTAGAGACCAGCAATCTGACCACAATTAATTCTGCTTTGACATTTGCTGCATCAGAATGCAATCTGAAGAATAGGTCTTGTATTGTAACCTTTGACCAACCACTTTTCATAAACGCATGCGAAATAGTGGAAGCAGCAGAAAAGGACAGCATAATCTCTTCAGTTATTGTTAGACTCGGAGGCTTTCATCTGTTAATGAGTTACCTGAGATGTATTGGAAACATCATGAAAGGAAGCGGCATAGAAGAGCTGTGGGGAAGTGTCTAAGCCAAACATACTGTTTCTCATTTGATATCAGGCCATGCATTTTATCGATCTTTGAGAGCCCATTTCTTCACAGTAGTTGCTCTGTTCAAGTGTCTAACTGTAAAATTTCCTGCTCTGGTGACATCTTGAAAACTTTTGTTTCGGACAGTGAACGGGTGTTAAGAAATGAAGTAGCACCAGAGGATATCTTGACTTCAAACGCAGGAGAAAGCATAGTGTCGGATATTTTAGCTGCCTGCAGAGAAGCAGAACAAAGTAGTAGGACAGCTGAACTGTGGGTCCAATATATTATGGAGTTTATCAGAGCTGAAAGGACAGGAGATTTTACACTTCATCTGAATACAGTAATCTGTATGTTACCTTATTTTCATGCCGCAGGTCATAATTTGTATGCAAAAAGTGCTCAACTCTATATCCAGAAGATGCTTGATCTACTATCCAAGATGGAAGATGGAGATTTTGAGCGTTTTTCTAAGGCTAGATTTTTCTGCATTCGTCGGTCTTCCAGATTTTGGTCTGGTACTTGGTCTGATATGGTCATAGAACAATCATTAATGAGACCTATGAAATCTATTGGTGACCTAACACATGGCCGGGGTATGACATAGAAAACTATTTTACGATGGACCACATCTCTTCCACTATGCACTGAAGTTACCAAAACTGTTGAACATTTTACTGGTGTATTCTCAAAGACATCCGAACATCATGCAGAAGAGAACCCAAGCAGAAAAATTCGAGATTCACAAGATTTACAAATATTTTTTAACTGGTTATTGGAGCACAATCCATTTCAGCATGGCTCTGGGGAATTAGTATCTCTATCCACGGGACTAGTAGGTGATTCATCAATAACTTGTGATCAAGCACGAGAGTTAGGAGAGGTGTCTATGGAAGATATGAAAGAAAAAATCTTTGGTACGATCACAATTAAAGGAAATATAAGGCAAAACCGCTTTTAGAAGTCAACTCTGCAATCAGATTGGGAGCTGATACTGTTATTGTCAATACCCAGCAGCTTTTCAACAGAATTATATGTATTGAGAAAGAACCAAAGAAATTGAAAAAGTGTTTCACATATAAGTTAGCACCAAGACCTCCTTCTCTATTTGATGAAGTGTCACTAAGAAAAGGTGTGAAGTCTTCTCTACTTAAAGTCTTTCAAGCTGCCGAAAATACAAACATTCCTGATAATTGTGTATTTGTTTTGGACGGGGGACATCTTCTGCACAGTGTACTTTGGCCCCGACCTGCCACATACGGAGATGTGGTTAATTGCTATATTTCTTACATCACATCTCGATATGGAAGTAACTGTTGGGTGATTTTTGATGGGTATCCTGATTATCCTACAACCAAGTGCTGTGAACATCAAAGAAGAGCTGCCAAAAGAATGTCCGCTACAACTCAACTCAAAGAAAATGTGGTAATAACAACCAAACAGGCAGAATTTTTGGCTAACAGTAGGAACAAAAAGTCATTTATAGAAGTTATTGCGAGACATTTCATGTCATCGAATATACAAGTGAAGTTGGCAGAAGCAGATGCAGATTCTGTAATCGTTTCAGCAGCATTAGAAATGGCACTTACTGGTGCTGCAGTTGTAGTTGTTGGCCAAGACACAGATTTGCTTGTTCTTTTTACTACATTTGCTTCTGAAACAGACAAGGTTTTCTTCCTCAGTCCTGCTTCTGGTTCTAAATCACAAGAAACTTTGTATAGTATAGCTCGACAAAATACCTTTGCTTGGAGAACCTAGGGAACTTCTTATGTTTGCAGATGCAGTAACAGGCTGTGACACAACTTCTGCCATATTCAGGAAAGGAAAGCTAAATGCATTTAGGGTATTAGAGAAAGACAGTACTCTCAGAGAGAAAATGAAAGTATTTAACGATCCTTCTTCAAAACAAGAAGACATAGCTGCTGCTGGCGAAGTATTTTTTCTTCAACTATATGGACCATCAGACAGTACTACCTTAGATGATTTCAGATATTACAAATACCATCACTTGATTTCTAAGCAGTCAGTGGGCAAAACCTTTGACCTTGCATCTTTGCCTCCAACGAGTGATGCAGCAGCTCAGCATTCAAAATGTGGATGGGTAATGAGATGAATCCCACTGAATGGGGATGGATACAAGAAGGAAACCTCTTGAAACCTGTGCCCATGACCAAAAACCCTGCTCCACCAGACTTGTTAACACTCATCTCATGTGCTTGCAAATCAGACTGTACTAATAGATGTGACTGTAGAAGATCTGGCTTCAGGGAAACTGAAGTAACTGCCAAGGATATCATATATGAATTCTGAAGTGAACACTACAATTCTTTCTGATGATGATGAAGAAAACTAACTACGTACTATGTTTTCATTAAGGCAACGAATGTCTTCTATTTTCATTTTAGATTTTCCTATATCAAAATAAATTACAGTGTTAATTTGATAAAATTTAAAGTTAAAATATATTTAATTGAGTATACTAACAGTTTTAAGAAAGCAAGCCTTAATTTGTAGCCTTCAGCAATATTTAATATATGTAAAATGTTTTTACTTCTTTGAAAGAAATTAAAATTTAAGTGAGCGTATCTTATGATATACTGGTATGGCATTTCAGCACACGTTTTATGTACTGTTTTTTCAAAGAAACATGGTGTAATCATTTAGGACATAAAAAAAGCTTCTCAACGCAATTTATGTTGTTGGCACTAATTTGTACTTTCATCTTCATTAAAATGCTCTGTCAATACAATTTTAAAACAAACAGGTAAGATTTTATATCATGTTGAAGTTTTTGGATTAACCCTTCATATACGCCTGCCAGTGAAATCAAGGAAGTCGTAGAACTTCACAATGGTGGCCGTAGCACGGCTCCTAATTATCCCAGCGCCATGAACTATACATCGTTGGAAAGCTAATGGAACAGGGATTCCAAGAAGGTTACACTTCTGACGATAGTACCCAATTTGTAGAA
>JAFIDM010000001.1:28735427-28813169 GCA_023159025.1 Thereuonema tuberculata
AACTATCTGTTTTCCTTCTTTCATCGTTGTTATCTATAGTTTGTAGAACGCTTTTTTTAAAAATTTTATCTACACCAAAATAAATGACGCACCTAGAAGGAGTTGTCCGATTGTAATGAAATTTCGTATGCAAAGACATTGGGACCGCCCATGCAAATGATTAAACTTTGGTGTCCAATGAATGAATAGCGAGAGCTACAGCGCATCGGAGCTGCGCACTCAGCAGATGTATATAAGAAGCGATTCTTAATCTGATGGTCAAAATTTCTGTTGCATTGCGAGTTAGGATACCTTTCAACGACTGAAAAAAATGCCCCGCCGCAGGATTCGAGCTGATTATCTGCAACTGTCAGAGTTTGAAAGAGGTCGTATCATTGGATTGAAAGAGGCATGTTGGGCAAATCGGAGAATCGCTCGTCATAATGGTCGAAGTGATGCGGCGATTAGAAGATGCTGGCAGGAATGGGTGGACAATGGCAGATTTCAGCGTCATGAAGGTAGCGGTCGACCTAGGGCCACAGCAGAGCGGCAGGATAGAGTGATTGTCAGATCAGCTGTCACAGCGCCTGAATCATCGCTATCAACCATCAGACGTGCGACCCGCACACGAGTGTCCACCATGACCATTCACAGACGGCTGAGAGAGCGACATCTTCGCTCGTACCGACCGCTACGCCACCTGCCACTCACGTCTGCACACCGTCGGGCCAGATTACAGTGGTGCTTGACTCGATCCGGTTGGAATGATGCTGACTGGGAATGTACAGTGTTTAGCAACGAATCCCGCTTCCAACTGTGTCCTGACGATCTTCACAGACGTGTCTCGAGACGTCCAGGGCGGCGTGCCGATCCTGCTTTCACTACTGCATGCCACACAGGCCCTCAACCAGGAGTTATAGTCTGGGGTGCATTTCCCTTCAAAGCCGGACCCCTTTGGTCGTCATTAGCGGCACACTTACAGCATAGCGGTACGTCGACGACATTCTGAGACCTGTTTTGCTACCCTTCCTTTTGCAGTACCCTGGCCTTATTTTTCAGCAAGATAATGCAAGACCATATACGGCACGTGTTACTATGACCTGTCTTGCAGCTTATGAAACACTTCCTTGGCCAGCCGGATCCCCAGATCTCTCTCCAATCGAGCTTGTCTGGGATATGATGGGAAGGCGAATGCATCCACCAGGAAATGTGGATGACCTAGCCCGACAATTGGAGCAAATTTGGCAAGAAATACAGCAGGAGACCATCAGGGAACTTTATCACTCTATGCTACGTCGTGTGGCAGCTTGCATTCAGGGTAGAAGTGGGTCAACACCTTATTGAGCTCGTTACTTTTGTAACTCTGTAACTCCTAAATAAATCATTCAATTTGTCAGAAATTTTAATCTTTTTCTATTCTGTACATAATCTTCCTCTCCACCAATTTTTGTCTCCATCGGACAACTCCTTCTAGGTGCGTCGGTTTTTTTGTTAATGAGTGTATAAACCCTACTGGATAATTATTTTTTAGAAAAAACTTCTTGATATTCTCTAGTTCCTTATGAAATTTATACATATCTGAAGATGTTAAAAACGCATTTTTTACCTTTATTGTTATTAATTTTGCTTTTGGTGTACGGGAATATTAGAATTGAAATGTATTATCTTTTTTGAGGACTTTGGGTTTTTATAACTTGAAGTAATATATCTATTTATGAGAGAAACAAAAGCATCTAAGAATGCGATACTTTAGTTTTCATCTTGATATTCAATAGTGAAGATTATCGTTGGATGAATACTGTAAAAAATATCAAATAGGGATGTTACATCTTTTGTTTCGGATACAATGAACAAGTCATAGACATATCGTTTATAAAAGAATATATTTTCATTTTTATACTATTTAAGGCAACATATTGAACATATTGAAGAACTACATCTGCTAATGTACCTGAAACTGCTAATCCCATGAATAATCCTTTATTCTATTTACATATACTATTTTCAAAATAAAAATAGTGATTGAGGAATAAGATGTCTGTTAATGCCAATTTGGTGTTCACAAGGAAATCATTATCTTTATAGATAGTATTTATAATATAAGAAAGTGCAACTTTTGTTACCTCTAGAGATAAGGATGTATATAACTCTATAACATCCAGACAAAAGCAAGATTTGTCAATGCCAAAACTTTTATTTTTTTAATTACGGCCCATATGATTAAAATGATGTTTAACGTGTGTAGCATTGTAATATAGAAGACTAAAATTAGGCTACCCCCAAATACTATAAAAATAAATTTATATACATTTAAGATTATACAGGTACTTTCAAAACGTCCTGCGTTTCATTTTCAAGACTTGAAATACTATACTGTAAAACAAATTAGACACTTTAGTAATATTAAGATTAATAAATGTTAGATTAGATTAGATTAATTGAAAGTGGGTGGTATGACTGCCGAGCACGTCGACCTGAAAGATCTTTTGTACTATCCCACGGAAAGAAGGACAGACGGAGAGAAAGACTGAGAAAGGATGGTGTGAGAAATGCAGGGGAAACGGGTTAATAAATGTTAGTTACATAAGTAAAGGACCAAACACACAAAAACCCGTAAGTAATATTTTAGTAAATCAAAGTGCATTACATGTTTCGAAATTTTGAACCTCATCTTCAGATGTAAAGAAACAGAAATCCGAACGTCTTATAAAGACACAAATCATAAGGCATATTAACAATGATAAATATAAAAGGAACAACAATAATAACATACAGTAGCATAAACATAGTGTTCATTAATACAACAATAATGTCAAAGCCATAATGTTAAAACGCCATACCAACAATAAAATAAATACAAATTCAACCCACATATCCTACAATATTTGAGATCATACTCTCTCTCTGTAATCCCACGCCAGACGCGGCGTACGGACCGCGGGAGGTCAGGCTCCCAGCGTTTCCATGACCAATAGAACCCGGGAAAGAAACCCGGTTGCCATGCGAGAGAGCGCTGGGTGGGCCCTAGGACCAGTTTGGAGGTGAAAGGAGCGTGGAAAAATCCCCGCCCTCCGCCGAGGCCGGGAATCGATCCCGGCACCTCCAACCCGCAGCCGAGCGCCCTGACCACTCTTCTACCAGATCAGCGCGTTGTTAATCGAAATATCCGTATTATAACATTTAAGCGTTTTTATAATTAAGGATTCGCAGAATTTTCTTAGGTAATGATCATGCTCGGTGGTGTAAACAATGGGTTTATTTGTTAGCAAATGATGTCCTGTTTTTTGAAAGTGTGCTGCCGTAAGGTACTGTAAATTTCGTTGCTGAATTGCCCTTTCATGTTCCTTCATACGGATATGCATCCTTCTTTTCGTTTCCTCTATATATCTGCATGTTTCATCTCCATTTTCACACTCAATACCGTATACTATCCCAATGTTACTCAATTGTCCATTTTTGTTTTATTAACATTAAGTATACTGCCTAAAGTATTTCTAGCTTTGTATGCCATTTTGATATTGACATGTTCCAAAATAGGAGCCAACCTCCTACTTAATTCCTCTTCGTAAGGTATTGAAATGTACTTGCCAGTTTTTGTATCTTTATTAATATTGATGTTTTCCTTGTTCATCAACCTTTCTATTCTTAAAATCCTAGATACAATATTATTAATAAAATGCATAGGATAATTATTACTTTTAAATATATTTCAAATATTATTTATTTTATCATATAATAACCTTCCTTTGCTACATATCTTTATGGCTCTTTTTATTGCCAGATTCAAGGAATTAACTTTATAATTTAACGGGCCTGCTGCTACAAAATTCTTTGTGATGTTAGCATTAGTTCTTTTTCTAAAAACCGTTGTGTCAAAACGATCGGTACCTCTAATGACCAATACATCCAGAAACGGAATCTTATTATTATTTTCCGTTTCCATTGTGAATTTAATATCCTGATTTATTTGTAAATATCACTAGCCACAGAATTGAGCGTTTAACAGACATCATCAAAACCTTAATGCTGGAGGAAAGAATACATCAGGCTAAGAATAAAATAAAATTGATCACAAGGAAAATTTAAGTTTATAGGCTGATAAGATTTTTGAGATTATCAATAAGGAGTTATATATATAAGCATTATTAAGGCGGCTGCTAGTTATGCTATCAACACCTTCCGTCGGATTCAACATAAACATTGCTTGAAATTAGCAAGGCTTAGTATTAAGAAATGGCCCCCGAAAGATCAATTTCACTGTGCTACTAATGAATGTTTCATCAATGACAATTCTTTTACTTTAGCCAAGATCAATGTATGTTGCTTCAAACAGGTTTAAAGTTCAATGAATGTTGGAAAGGAAAGGCTTAATATTAATCAGACAGCCACACGTACTGAGTCCCAAGTCAGGTATATTGAAAGTAAGGAGGTTAAGAAAGAAGTCAGAAAAAAAGGTTGGAATGGAGCTGAATAAATTTAAACAAAGAAAACTCACAAAGTCGGCTTTAAATCCTAGAGAGGAAGTGGCGTTACATGAGCTTACTAACATTTCTAAAGATAATAACATTAAATTTGTTAATGCTGACAAAGGTGGAGCTGTGATTGCTATTGACTTGGACACATACCATAAAACATGTCTGAACTTCCTAGATAATACCTAAGGGTTCATAGGTAGCAAAAATAATGAAAAATTAACTGTATTTCGTATGAACAAGGTTATCCGCAAACTTTCAACCGATGGTTTCATTGCTAAGCATGAAATGGAATCAATAAATACTAATAAGAAGCTTCCTATGTTCTGTGGACTGCCGAAAGTGCACAAAGGTAAAGAAGATAATCTTTATAAAATAAGACCTATTGCAGCATGTCATAATACGGTAATGTCAATATCAAAATGGCATACAAAGCTAGAAATACTTTAGGCAGTATACTTAATGTTAATAAAACAAAAATGGGCAATTTCAGTAAGATTGAGATAGTATACGGTATTGAGTGTGAAAATGGAAATGAACATGCAGATATATAGGGGAAACAATAAGAAGAGAGCATATCCGTATGAAAGAACAATGAAAGGGCAATTAAGCAACTAAATTTACAGCACATTTTCAAAAAACAGGACATCAATTGTTAAGAAATAAACTCATTGTCTATAGGTTAGCAATTGATGATCATTACATCATCGAGCATGATCATTACGTAAGAAAATTCTGCGAATCCTTAATTATAAAAAAGCATAAATGTTGTAATACGGATATTTCGATTAGGAACCCGCTAGAGTATGATCTCAAATAATGTAGGATATATATGGGTTGACTTTGTAATGATTTTATTGTTGGCTTGGCATTTTTAACATTATGGCTTTGACAGTATTGTTGTATTAATGAACACTATGTTTATGCTACTGTATGTTATTATTGATGTTCCTTTTATACTTATCCTTGTTATTATGCTTTATGATTTGTGTCTTTTTATAAGACGTTTGGATTTCTGTTTCTTTACATCTGAAGATGAGGTTCAAGACCTCGAAACATGTAATGCTGTTTGATTTATTAAAATATTATTACGGGCTTTTCTGTGTTTGGTACTTTACTTATTTCATACCACACAAGATGAATGTTAAATGTTAGTAACAGTTTCGAATATTTAGTCTGATGAAGAACATTAAAATGTTTGAAACTGTTACTAGTATTTATTAATCGTAATTTGTTTTAGTACTAGTGTGTGCTACCTTGTTTTACAGTATAAATCAATTATGAAAATTTCTGAATCTAGTTTAAAATAAGTTGAAAAAAATACTTGAAGACAAAAATCTCAAATGGAGAAAAGTTAAATGTTAACTAATAAATTATAACTTTTATAAACAACAAGGATTGAGTCCAAGTGTTTTCTAGTAATCAGCCTTCGCCAGCCTCAAAAAAGTTAAAGTATCCCACTTACAGGCCTACAAAGGCATATAGGGTGGCTGGAGGGTAGGCTACAGCATTCACGATCTAGTAACGCAACGAAGTTGAGGTTGGGGGTCAGCCCGACGCCCGCCCGCCTTTAACTCCCGGGAAAGAAACCCAGTACCCATTTTAGAGAGGACTGAGTAGACCCTAGGACCCGTTTGGAGGAGAAAGGAGCGTGGAAAAATTTGCTCCGCAAATGAATTTACTTAATCATAAAACAAACACAGAATATGCTGATTAGCCTACGCTGATGATCACCAATTAAGCGTGAAACGGCGGTTCTGAGATGTCAGCTAGTGAACACTTGGTCTCAACCCTTGTTGTTTTTACATTTTTAGGCATATTGAGTATTTGTTTTGAATGCTTAAGGAAATTAATTTGAGGTCTGTCGAAGGCCAGCACATGAATTTTTCTATTTTATTTTTATTTTTAATGCGTATTTATTGTTTTATTTGTACTTTTTGGAGTTGTCACATTTTCCTTCACCATTGGAATATCTTATTTTTGATAAACAATATTATAAAAAAATAAATATAACTTACTGGTAATTTTAGATGAAAACTTTCAGGTAAACACTGCCTGTTTCCTTTTGGTGAAATACGTAGAAGTATTTCGCCTTTCACTGATTTACCATGTGTATATCTGAAGAAATACAGTGACAGCATTAAGTATAAATCATAAAAAAAAATGTATTCATAAAAAATCAAATAATTCCAATTTCAAGTTTTCTATTTAAAATAATGGAAAAAAATTGCAAATAAACAATTATATGATACCAACAGGCTGAACCTGGTCTGATTTGGTATATATATATTTAAAGATTTTTTTAATTTTTAAATTATAAATTTTTAAGATAGTGTGATAGCTTTTATACATGTCCTTATACACTTACATAAATCTTCATAAATGCATTAATCTAATAAACAGCAATTGCTTTAAATTATTCGGGCTAAAAAAAGTACGCTTGGACCGATATCACCACAGCATGTGAGAAAAATGATGAAAAAATTTGAAGAAACCGGATCTTAAAGTGAGCAACGTAGCAAAGGACGAAAGTGCATCGGTGATCACATGATTGAAGACGATGCCACATCAATCGTTCAGCAGTCGTTTGAGAATGTTGCAGATTCAGGTAGTGCTCGAGCCGCATCACGACAATTATATCCACCCTAGAGCACAGTTAGAATGATCCTGAGAAACTTATTTCATTTTTTTTCCATACAATAACAGTCACAGACAAGAACTGCTTCCAGGCGACAAGGAGAAACAACACACGTTTGCATTGACCATTCTGGAGAGGATGGAAGTTGGTAAGTCGTGGCCAAGGGACATCCTAATCCAAAGGCGCCATGTCAGGTGAATATGTCCCAGCCCAAAATAAAGATGATTCGATTAGTGTTAAGAGCAGTGTATTGCCTAGCGTTGTTGTGCAGAAAAGTATCATTCTGGCTTCGTTTTGTCTAGTTCTTTTCTGTGCGATTTTGTCGGCCAAATCATTCAATAGCATTCGGCAGTGACCGTTTCACCCGTAAAATAGCACACCCTTCATTTTCCACCAGATGCAGAGTAAGATCTTTTTGCATGGACGTTTAGTCTCTGGCATCAAAATACAGACTTTAAAACATCTAAACCAAAATTTGCAAGTATAGTGAGATACAATATTTTCACCAAGAACATAGCAAATTGAAAAATATAGTTTAGCGGTGTTTCTACCACATGCAAAGTCAAATATACAACTTTCGTAGCTAATCGTGCTTACTACTATTTTGTAAGGTTACGTTTATCATTGAAATCATAACAGTGTGCTTGAGACTTGGATACCAACCCTTTCACAACGTAAAAGGCGAGAATTTATTTGAATGTTAAATGATTGTATCAAAGCGCTGATAAAAAGAAGAGAGAACTTTTGCGTATACAAGTACATTAAACAAAATAACAATAATTTATCTATTAAATGTCATCTATTAAATTTAGACAGCATGTGTACTTTTGTTTACGTTCCTATTAGGGCACATGGTGTCTGGTGGAAACATTGCTAGTCTAGTGTAGCACCTGGACTCCCGTTGGTGCAAGATTACAGAAGTGGAAGAAACAAGCTATTAGAGATAATGAAAAAGGATGCAGTAATCATCATGTAGGCTAGCTGATGACATACTTCTGTTGTCATCTTATGTATTAATAGCAATAATTCTAAGTTGTGAATTTATTCGAGAAGGACAGAAAGATGAGGTCGAAACATATAATATATCTGTTACTACAAGTTTTTTAATTAGTAGTGTGAGTTTGTGGTCATTTAACATAAGAATTCTACACATTATTCTTTAATGTAAATGAAATATTTTATAATATATTTATTTATTTGTTTTAAATACTTACTTGCTTGTAACGCTGACAGTGAATTCCCTGTCCTGTTTTGTTAAATAAGTTGGCATTTGAACTTGGACATCAAATCTGGGTAAAACTGTTTCACAATGAAGCAGAAACAACAGTATTAATAATTGATATTATAAATGTGATAATAATTACTACTGAAACTACTGCAAATGTAGTTATTTGAGTTTGATTATTTTATTACAATGTAGAATTTTACTAAATCTTTCTAAACTTTAAGAGTTGGCTAAAATTTGACTTCAATGGCTATTACATTTAAAAACCTTAACAAACTATACTATACACAATGTCGGCTTTGCTTAAATCATTTGTTGTCTCGAATAATAACAACCAGTAAGCTATTGAAAGATAGTAGGTAAAGGATCCCTCTCAGACAAGCTATGGATGGTCATTTGGATTTTAAAGTATGGGATATCCATGTTTTCAACTATTGAATTTGGGATGAAATTCGAATTTTAAAATTTGGTAATCTGTTCGAAAATTCCATTTATTTTTCATTTTTTTAAATTTAAAGATAACTACAATTGACAGAAACTTGGATAAATTCGACGACCCTGTCTGTGGGTGAAAAGTATCGTCCGGGAAATGAATCCAGCTCTCCACAAACGGCTAGAGGTTACAATTAGTTCATCACTTCACTGAGATAATCACATTGAATTTTTCCATTCCAATGATAATTTCAAAATTATATAGTTTAAAGTTAGTGTGCAACAATACATAGATGCTTTAATTAAATAAAAATTGAATCATTATTATGTATGATTAAATATCTATTTCATCTATTTCATCATATCAAGGGAAAGTTAAAATGGACAAGTACTGCTTTGATTGACATGGAATGCTGCAAGTAAGTAGCTCTATTTATATTCATGAAACAAAACAAAGAATTACATTCAGAGATAAAAAAACTATTGAATTTTCATAAATTACAGGATGACGTCATCTTTGCGTCATTAACAAAATGATGTTTAAATTCAAAATAAGCAATAAAAACCGACATTAATAGGGTATGTGAGCACCCCTCACCTGCATACAAAGTTTACAGAGTGTGATCATGCTTGTTACGAGATGATCAACCACTGCAGAGTCCAGTAATCGTCATTACATAACCGCCCTACATAATTAAATATAATTGCTCTACATAATCCTGTAGGGCAGTTTCTAAAGCTCTGAGAGTGTCTGGAGGTGGGAAACGTCGACATTAGCACGGCCGAGGGCATCCCAAAGATTTTTAATTGGATCAAGGTCCGGCGAGTAAGCCGGCCACTCCATACGCGCAATCCTTCACTCTCCAGAAAATCGTCAACGATGGCAGCTCCGTGGGGACGCGATTATCGTCCATTAAAACGAAAGAAGGACCAACTGCTGCAGCGTACAGTTTCACAATGGGGTCTAGGACTTCATCTCGATGCCGTACAGCCGTCACAGAACCTCACCTGTAGATGTGCAGGTCGGTGCTTTATCCCAAGGAAATCTCTGCCCAGACCATAATGCTTCCATCGCGGAATGCGTGATGTTCGGTGATGTTCTGGGGCCGATTGCATGTGCCTTGTTCCCTCCAGACCCTTACTCGCTTATCATCGGGTTGTAGGGCAAATCTGGACTCATCTGTGGACATAACGTTACCCCAATCAGACATAGTCCAATTCACATGCTGGCGGCTTCACTTTAATCGTGCCCCTCTGGATTGGACGGATAAGGAGCACAAACTCGTGTACCCGGGCGTACAGACCATTCATGTGTAGCCTTCGACAACAGTAGTGGCAGATATCTTCTTACCAATGGCCGCTGTAACCACAGATGTCTTACGTGTGGAGGTCGATCTTCGATTCCGCTTGGCTACAACAGCAATATATCGATCTTCCGCGGGGGTCGTAACCTTTGGACGACCGGCTACAGGTCTTCGGACAACTGTGTGGCTGGTTTGGAATTGTTTCCATAATCGTGAAATGACGGAATGATGAATGCCGAAGAAACGAGCAACATCTGTTATAGACTGTCCTGCTTTAATGCTTCCGACAGCCCGCCAGCACTCAGAATCTTCCATTCGTCTTCTGGAAGCCATAGAAAAACGTCTAGCTTGAAAACAAATCGTACGAATGTTCTAAACATCTTTAATCAGCACTTACATGCAACTCCTATAACCCTTCACAATGCCGGCTTCTTATACGACTGCCTGTTTTGCATATTTCTCGACGCGAAACCGTGATTGGCTGTTACCTACATAATTTGCGTACTTCCTTCTCCCTTTCCAGCAAATTTCAGCTTCTGTAATTCAGATGGGCTTAAGGAAATTACAATTTTCCTCTCCGTGCTTAACTTTTAGAAGTGAGTGTATTTGAAGGCTTGTAGATCCTCGAAAACGAGTAGTAGCCCAGTAACTAACACCGTTGGCAGAGCGTTGGTGCACGCCGCCCATAATCTCTCAACTTCCCAATAACTTTATCGAGAAATAGCGATTTAAAAATTCCATTATTCCAATTAAAAAAAATTAATTGGAATAATGGGATTCTCAAATCCATTATTTATTTTTTTTAAATAAGAAATTGTAATTTAATGAAATATGAAAAAAAAAATGTTTTTCAATTTTCCATATTATTGTTTAATTTAATAAGTTAAAAAGAAAAAGTTATAGATTAATAAAAAAAAAATAATAAAGTAAAAAAAAATGACAATTACCGTATGTTTGAACTTCAAAATTCTTAGTTTTTGTTTCAACCTGTTTAAAAAGAAATTGAAATTTAAAATTTAAATCCTTAGTAATATAAAAAAAGGACTAAATTTTAATATTAATATTAAGAAAGAGTTATTTTTCAAGTTTCATTGTATTAGATTATTAAAATGTTAGTTAGAAGGAAAGATTATTCACTTTAGAATAGGTAACCCTGATTGTCCATTTTCCGATTATAGGTTCATCAGATAAAAGAAATTCTCCAACAAAAAGACCTAAATAAAAGAGAGTTAGTTTTGAAGGTTTTATTCTCTACTCACTCCATCATTAATGTAAACTAATCTCATCAATTTGAAATGGTTAATTTACAAATGTTTAAAGATCTGCAATAAATACTAACCGCTAGTAATGTTTTGATCTTTCCATTGCTTTATCCTATTACTTTTTGCATCCTAATTAAAATAAAAAAAAGTTTTATCAAAATTTGTTCAGACAGAAAGCAGGGAAATGTCATACTAGAAGGGTGGAGTGAAATAATTAGAAGGTGGATTCTCTTTTATTTTTTTTTTTGGTTGGGGAGGGGGAGTTGCTTCTTGGATAAAAAAGTCAAAAAATAATTACCTGGATCCTCATTTTTATTTTTCCTAAAGTTGCCTTTAAATTATTCGAGTATTAAGTAGATAATTGATGTAATTAGAAATAATTATTAACAAAATTTCTATCAATGGTGAGACAAGTTGTTTTTACTAAATGACATCCTAGTACAGCTGTTTCCTAGTGTTGTTTACTGATGACTGCTGCTAGCTGATGATCGCGATATTAGCGTGAAACAGCTATAATTGGATGTCATTTAGTAAACAACTTGCTCTCAACATTGATATTTATTAATATTTACTTGCGCAATCTGATTTTTTATGCGCTAAAAAATTCATAGCAGCCGCTTGTAGCGTGCACATGAATTTTATCGCCTGTTATCCTTTTGGCGAGGTTTTATTGTTTATTTTAGCTTTCCAGACTCCACATTGATTCCGACGATAAAATAATTTCTGTGGACTGGTTGATCACAGTCCCCAAAATGTATTTATTTATTTATTTTTAATGAATTTGTCCCCATTTCTTTGTATTATCAAAACACATAGTAAACAAATCAGTTAAGTGAATGCATCCCTTAATGATATCTTTTTCAAATTCGGAAACTTGCATTATTCTAAAATACAATTAAACATGTTAACAAGTCATATATGAGATCATTTGGATATCACTTTGAAGATAATAAGGTTTACCTTTTAAGAACTGGAATTTCACCTAGTATTATAGAAAATTCTCCATATCTACACGTTAACTTTCAGAAATCCTTTATTCGTGATATTTCGCAAATTTTATTCAAATCTGCTTCTTCGGACGTTTAAAAAACTCCTTCCTCTCTAATACACAGAATACATAACAATAATACGGCTTACAAAGGTATAGTACATGTAGAAAGCCAAGTGTAATACATCCAAAATGTTACAATATTATTGAGATACAATAAGATTGATGGGAACAAAAACAATGGGAAAGACTACCTCATTATTATTCATTATTGTTGATAAAATTTTTCCAAAATATTACAACCTGATTAAAATACAATAACTTCTTTACTAATATTTTTGATAAATTTTTTCAAAATGTTACAACTGATTAAAATACAATAACTTCTTTACTAATAATTTTTGTTTTACAGGAATTTATCAGTGTTTCTAATGCTTTTTTTAAATTTGTGTAATGTGCAACTGTTAACCTTTAGAAATTTGTCTTTATTTATGCAGGGGAAGGTGTTGATGATACATGATTCTATTCTGAACCTATCTTTTTCTTCGTCAATTTTGAATAGAATGCTGACTATGGGGTCGGGATTGTGTTGTGTTCGCAGACAGTGGTCTCCCCAGTCTGATATTCCTGGGTGGTTGTTAATGAAGGCTTGTACGTGTTCATGCACTCTTTCTTTTAGAGTGCGGCCCGTACTTCCAAAATACACAGAACTGCAATCCCGACATTTTAATTTATATATGACACCCATGGTGTGCATGAAATTGTGGTTGGTGTCGTTCTTGTTTTTCTTGATTAATTGGTTATTTTTGTATTTTACTATCTTAATATCGTTGGTTCTACATAATTCTTTGAAGGATTTGTGTATCTGAGTGCCCAGGGGTAATTTAATGATTTTGTTGAAGTTTGTGTTTTGTTTGTTTTTGTTTTGTCTGTATTTGAAGAAAATTTTGATTGATTTTGAGATGAATTCGGGAGGATATTCATTTATTTCAAATTTGAGTCTCATCTCATTTATTTTGCTGTGCCATAATTTTTTGTTTTCTGTGTTTTCAGTGATTCTTTTGAGGTAATTATGTATTAATGCTCTTTTGGTTTTGATATCGTGTTCAGAGTGGAAGTTTAATACGTGGTTGCTTTTTAGTTCTTTTTCATAGTGTTCATAAGTTATTTTGTTGTTAATATTAGTTAATTTAAGGTCCAGGAATGTTATTGAATTGTCTTTCTCTTCTTCCATGGTGAAACTTAGTTGGGGGTGAATTTTATTAACAAATTGATGAAATTTGCCGAATTGTCTTTGGGTAAAAAGAAGAAGCAGATTTGAATAAAATTTGCGAAATATCACGAATAAAGGATTTCTGAAAGTTAACGTGTAGATATGGAGAATTTTCTATAAGGTTTACCTTTGTTTTTGATTGACTTATCGAATGGCGTTTTTAAATTCTTTGTAAAATTAATACCATAATCAGACGGCGCAGTTAAAAGTATTTGAGTGAAAAGCCTCCGAGCTACAGGCTCCGAGCTCTTAACACAGGAGTTTTTTTTAAATATACCTAGTTAAATTTTCCTCCGTTGAAAGAGGCTGTAATTTCAGTCCTGCTTCCATGATTCTTTGCATGTGCTTCTCATCGAATGCAGCAATCTGTATTACTAAAATCTTTTATTTCTCTGTCTGTCTGTCCGGCGCAATTGTTAATTATTAGTTTCCCTTGCTGAGAAAGTCAGATTATAAAATTTTATTTTTGGTTTGTTAATTTGTTCATAGAGACGGAATATATGCATTTTAGAATAATTGTTTTTTTGTTTTCAAAAGATAAGTTCTCAAAATAATGGCTTTCTGTTTAGTTGAAGAGATTAAAAAAAAAACGCCCTGCTGCTTCTTTTCGACTCTATCACTTCATCATCTCGCAAATACGTGATTGGCTAAAGATCTTCTGAATACACTTAAAAGCCGTAAGAGAACTCGCTTCAAAATCAAATGCTTTCGATTTTAAATATACTTTAGAATCGTCTGGCAGAATGACCATTTTTCTGTAACCCAAAAGCTTTTCAGTCAAGTATATTAACTGCGCTGTCTGTCTAGGGTGAAATATTTCGGTGAAATTAATTTAAAAGTGAAAACATTATGATTGGAGGTTCCATTTTTTTTCAGAAACCAGCCTGTTCTTTCAATTTTAATCCATGTTTAGATAAGAAATTTACGTTTGAAATTTTTATATCTCTACATTTGACTTGTATGTTTAAGTATATATTGAAGTTTATTATATTTATTTCTAAAAAATGTGGAGATTATTATTCAATACATTAAATTCTTCAGATGGCAAATGATCCCTCAACAACTAAAGACAACAAAATAGAAAACAACAATTTATTGCGGAAATCAAATCCTTAGGCAGCTAATCCTTGTTGTGAAATTCCTTTTGTAGTGAGCTTTTAGCTGCCCGAGGATTTGATTTCCACAATATATTGTTTTTTTTTATTCTGTTGTCTTTAGTTCTTGAGGGGTCATTTGCTATCTGAAGAATATATTTCTCTTCCGCTCGTACGACTTTTGGGTCTTGCACTGGCTGACTAGCATTGGCTTATGAAAGCCAAATAAGCTAGAAACAGCTGTCCCAAGATATCAACTTGTCTCAAAGGGCATTCCATTATTAACATATCTTATCAACTTATCTTATTCGATATTATAAATCCATTTTAGACAAAATAACTTCTTGTATACTTCTTTTTTACTTCATCACAATATTGCGAATGGTCTACTCGACTATTCTTCTTCTGGTGATATATATATATATATCACTATATATATATATATATATACAGTAAAACCCCGTTATTACGCTCGTCAAGGGACCATGACCTACAAGCGTAATAAGCGGGATAGCGCTATAAACGGGAAAGGATTTATTAGATGGGGAAACATTTAGACACCATTTTACAGGAAAGATACTTGATTCTGAAATAGATATAGTGCAAATGTGAGCTTATTTCCTATTAAAAAAAATCTTTGATTGTGGTTTGCGGTGTGTATGTGCTACTGTTATGAATTATGACATTTTCAATGCGGTTCAAGGAACTATTAACATCAATTGATACACCACTAGGAGCAACACTAATATACTTTCGGAGCAGATTTACTGCACTGCCCGCTATTTCATGCGCCTTTTCTTGAATGATTGGGCCACTTAATGGCACTGATGCATCACGGGACTGATGAATCCATTCAATTAGAATTTCCTCGGCATCTTTATATTTTCCACACTTTACTTTTTTACGTTTGCAACCACCCTTCGCTGCATTGGTAATTCCATTCTTATTTTTTATTATTGTTCTCAGAGTGGATGAGGGAATTCCTAGAGATTCTGCGAAATCCTTCTGACTTAGTGTAGAATTCTCGTCGTACTTACGGAGAATTTGCAATTTTTCACTTATAGAAAGGGATATCCGCTTCGACATTTTGCATTAACTTACTGTATCACAGACCCGCACTTCAGAGAGTTCAAAGATTCCCTCCTTCCAGGGAAAGAAAAGAATATTTACAGTGTTACATTTCTTTTCGATACAAAATTTTCGATATAAAAAAGCGCTACAAGCGGGATTTGAAGCGTTATAAAAGGGTAAAAGTATACAGAGTTACATAGAAAATTCTAGGGACCGTATGAAAGGAGCGTAAAGAACGGGATAGTGCTATAAGCGGGAGCGTAATAACGGGGTTTTACTGTATATATATATATATATATATACTCATGGACAAAAAAATTAGCGCACCAAGAAATAATTGCGGGATCGTAACGAAACTTGCAGTGAAGGTACATGTCGGGGAGATATGCAAATGATTAGAAATGCAGCGTGATTGCGCATTACGTATAGCCGGTAGAGGGCGTTGAACATCGTACTCTGTGGAGTATAAAACAGGTAACCAAAGCTTGTTTGAGTGTGCTGAATCATTTACAAAGGAAGAGCTGAGGTAGACATGCCATTACGCCGTGTTCGAAGACAGTATACGCAGTTGTCGCAGTTTGAGAGAGGGAGAATCGTCGGGATGATGGAAGCTGGGTGGTCAGCTAGGCGAGTAGCTCGTCAATTAGGCCGCTCTGATTGTGTTGTGAGGAGGTGTTGGGACCAGTGGACCCGAGAGATGTCATGTACACGAAGACCAGACTCAGGACGCCCTCGACAGACCAGTCGTCGAGAAGACCGCCACATAGTCAGAAATGCACGCGTACAGCCAACTGCTTCCTCGGCCGCCATCCAGGCACAGGTAGCACCTTCACTAGGGGCCGCTGTGTCTTCTCGAACCATACGAAGGCGCCTGGCTGAAGGACAGTTGGTATCGCGGCGCCCATTACGTGTGCTGCCCTTGACGCCCACCCATCGACGCCTCCACGAGGAAACTGGACTTTGCCGCGCACGAGGAAACTTTGCCGCGCACGAGGAAACTGGACTGCAGCAGAATGGAACCAGGTCGTCTTTAGCGACGAATCCAGATTCAATCTCGGCAGTGATGACAATCGTGTTCGTGTGTGGAGAGCCCGTGGTGAACGCTTCAATCCTGCCTTTGCTGTACAGCGACACACCGCTCCCACAGCTGGTGTGATGGTATGGGGTGCCATTGCCTACAATACACGGTCACCCCTAGTATTGTTCCGTGGCACCATGACAGCCCAGCGGTATGTTCATGAAATCCTGCAACCCAATGTGTTGCCACTCATACAACGGCTCCCAGGAGCCATTTTTCAACAAGACAATGCTCGGCCTCATACGGCAAGGGTGTCACAAGACTGTCTCCGCACTGTTACTACCCTTCCTTGGCCTGCCCGATCCCCAGATTTGTCTCCAATCGAGCATATCCGGGATCATTTGGGACGACGAGTTGGGCATCCCACGAGTTTGAACGAACTAGAGGCAAGGTTACAGCAAATATGGAACGAAATGTCTCAAGACATCATACAGAACTTGTATGACTCAATGCCCGATCGTATCGCATCGTGCATTCGCGCTAGAGAGGGTCCAACGGAGTATTAACTCCTCCGTTCTTTTGCCTTTTTCTCTGAAATAAATTATCCTTTTTCTTTGATTTTCTAATCATTTACTTATATCAAAGTAGTCATTACGTATGTAAATTTTCGTTTCATTTTGACGACTCCTTCTTGGTGCGCTAATTTTTTTGTCCATGAGTGTATATATATATAATAACATGTATGAAAGGGAATAGATTATTCCTCTTTTCTTATAATATTTTAAAATCATACATACAATGAATTTCACTATTTCTTATTAATAATATAAATGTATGATACAAATGCACAATTATTATCTCTTATTAATAATATAAAAGTATGATACAAATGCATAATGATATATCTCCAATTATTAAAAGCGTAATAATGAAAACAAATTTTTCTGAGTTATTTCCTTCTCTTTTAAATATTTCTTAAAAATTCCCAATGAGCTAAAAATTATAACTTCAACTTACTTACCTTCGCACTTAAGTAAGGAATTAATTATGCGCAATTTGGAGCAGCCTGACAAAGCAGGCGCTTTTATCAGTCTAGTATCAGTGTGTCTGTGCGTTGGCATCTCATATATTTGTAATTCTGTCTGTATTAATTGAGCTTAGACCTCTATTTAATCTTTTTGACGAAGATGAAGTAAGGTTGGAACATATGATGAAATATCGTGGTGTACACAAAAACGAGATAAAATCATTTAAACAATCTTTTTTTGAAATTTTTATACAGTGAAGTATTGAAATCCAGGAAATGAAATGTTGATTTAAATTTACTATAGATTATTGACATTTTTTCAATAATCCAAGAATTTTAAAGAGGAAAAAAAAATATTTGAACATTTAATGTAAAAATATTGCTTTACCATCAGAACTTCACTGAAGGTCAGAATGTACATCTCTCCTGACCAAAATAAGCAATAATATTATTGATATTAGAAATAATCATCAAATAACATCTCCAAGATTAGATGTCATCTTACATCAATAAAAAACAGAATAAAGTAACTAAAGATAGTCAGAGGAAAATGTGTAGCTGTGCTGAATCTACAAAAGTATATTTTTGATAATTTTGTATTGCAAATCACTCAGTGACAACTAAAATTATTTGAAACAGAAATGCAAATATTTTTGAAAACTTAATAGTAACTAATAATTCCAAAAGTATATTGTATGTACCGTAAAAAGTGCTGCATGAGCGTATGAAACAATCCAGTCGTAAATGAAATATAATTTTTTTACATTTATTAATTGACTATACTATAATTAAAATTAAGTCCAAGAAAACTGTTCTAGAAGAAATAAATCACTCTTTAACGAATTAAGATGTTGTTATGTAATGAATGTGGGTGGCAGAGAAGCCAAGCACTGCGACCGGAGGTCTATTGTACTAATCCACGGAAATATGGACGGAAATATGGAGAGAAAGACTGAGAAAGTATGGTGGGAGAAGTGCAGGGGAAACGGGAGAACCCCGAGAAAACCTGCCCAGCGCGGATCGTCCACCATAACGAAACCCACATGAGAACCGAACTCGATACTCAGAGGTGAGAGGCCGATGTCAAAGCGACTACGCCAACAGCGCGACCTAATGAATTAAGATAGAAGATCACTGACTGCTTCTTTGGTGGACAGTACCCATTGGAAGGATAATTATTGACATTCAAAATCACAAATTTGTCCATTCGTTGATCTTTCAGTGGTATTAGGTAGGATAGGTAAGAAATAAACTCTGTCTATGATATCTGTCAGCTCGGTTCGTTTACTTTGTGTATTTTTTAATCTTTTACTCAAACATTCATTTTTATGAAGAAGACGCATTAATTACAACAATTAAGTCTTTGGGAAAGAACGAAGTGAAAGGAAACTGAAATATATCTTACTTCAATAAAAATATCCAAAGGTTCTTGGGTATATGGTTTCCATAGTGGATCTACTGCAATCACCCGGAAATTTACTGCAAGTAAAAGCAAAAAGAACTATAATCATAGTGCGATGGCAGAATTTAAATTTGTTTAATATCTTTATATAGTATTTGATTTAAATCTGGAATGTTGTAGTGCCTCTTCACATTAGAGAAAGGTTATTTAATAATTCATTGACTACTTTCATTCCAAAGACTTTTTGTTTTCATTTATAAATAAAAGTAAGTAAAATTACATACTTTCAAATACCTTAATTCGTAATCTTTATGAATCTTCACTCTATTTATTATATAATGGCACGATTTTAACTTACTGACAAAACTGTTAAATACTGATTTTTGGGACATCAAATCGAATACTCACAACAGTTTGGTTACTAAGGAAACATGGTTTACACAATGTTTATTAAATAATCAAGATAAAGAATTTACTGATTCAGAGCTCACATTATCAGCCCCCCTTCACCCACATGTGCTCCCGTTCCTGATATTTCATCAGGTGATGGAATCTTCCCAGTATCAGAAGAAATGGTGGGCTTTATTATGAGAATAGATAACTTGTCTCACCTCCAGTATCAGATCAAGTGATGAATCTCTTTGTAAGGCCCTATAATTTTTCTACGAATATGAATAGGTTCTAGAGCCCCTATTGTATTTTTTGGGAGATTACATTGTAATACGATTATAAGGAACATATGGCTAACATAAAGAAATGAATAGCTATTGACACTGTGGTTTAAACAATATTTACACGTACCTAGCACTGTTAGACTCTAGATAATAATAATAATTCAGTAATACCCGTGAGGGGCTGCTAGTCCTCCATCGGGCGCCTCCCAGGTGGCGGATAGGGAAAGCCTCCCAGATATGGGTGGTACCGGGGAAATGAAATACCCGGGGCGGACCAAAACTAGTAGACAGCGTCTGTCTCAGAATGAGCGGCTGCCAACAGCGACGGATCTCCATGTTAGGAGCGGCTGTTCTAGATACTCTGGGACTTACAATCTCAGTTTTAACAATGAGTTGGTGTGTATATATATGTATATATATATACTGACTCCCCCACCCAATTCTCAAATAGCATACATGAAGAAAACCTTTCTGAAAAGAACTACTCCAGGGGGAATGATATCCTCCGTTGTTGAAGACAACGCAAACGGGCCATTGGATTCTGGAGAGCCCGTATCTCCATGTTATGACAAGAGACCAAAAACTACCGGAAACCCCAAGAATGAAGTCAAGACAAAAAGAAAATATTATTGGGGAACCCTAAATATCAACTCCCTAATAAAACCAGGAAAATTAAAACAGCTTGTTAGAACCATGCAGGAATACAAAATTCTGATCATGGCCTTGCAGGAAACAAGATTCAGAGATGAAGAAATAATGGAATCGGAAGGCTACAGAATCTTTAAAGGAAAAAAGGGTTGGAACCCTATGAATAAGGGAATACCTCACCTAGGAACCGGTTTTGTTGTGAATGAGAGGCTGGTGAATGCCATATCTGGATTCCACTCACCAAATGAACGATTGTCTATCTTGAATTTAAGATCAATGAATAAAACATATACGTTGATTAATGGGCATGCCCCAATCAATGAGGATAACAAGAAAAACGTGGAAAAGGTGGATAAATTTTGGGAATCTCTGGAACACGAGATGTCCATGATTCCAACGAAAAATATAAAGATCCTTATGGGAGACTTTAATGCTCAAATAGGAAGAGAGAGAAAATTCAAAAAGACTGTTGGCGAGTTTCCGGCGCATAAGAGAACTAACCGAAATGGGGAAAGACTTATTGAAATATGCAGAGGATTCAATCTTAAACTGATGTCTACTAACTTCAAGAGAATCCCTCGCAAGAAAATGACATGGAAATCTCCCAATGCAGCGCTGGGCGAGTTTCAAATCGACCATGTGGCCATATCTTTTGAGAACCAAAGAGAGATCATGAATGTCAAGATTAGGAAAGGAGCGAACGTGGAGACGGATCACTATCTCACTACTATAAAGATCAAATTTATCCCTCAAAGGAAATCTCCGAATAATAGACCCAGGACTATGAAAATAAATGCTGAAACATTGTCGCTCAGAAAAAATGAATTCCAAAATAAAATAGGGGGTGAGAGTGGAAATTGGGAGGAGATGAAGGAGGACTTGATGAAGGCGGCAAGGGAAGTGGCCCCAACGAGGAGAAACAAGAAACATAGATGGTGGAATCAACAGTGTGAGGAGGCTATTGAGCTGAGGCTATTGACATGGAAAAAGTGGCATTCCTCCAACAAAGTAGAAGATTACGACAAATTTAAAACCCAAAGATCAAAAACAGCCAAACTAATCAGAATGGTCAAACGCAATTACGAGAAGAATAGATTAATACAGATTGATGAAGACTTTAAGAGAAATAATACCAGATCTTTCTACAAAACATTCAAACAGGAAATACAAGGCTTCCAGCCACCAAATTTGTGCTTTAAAGACAGGAATGGAAAGATGGCCTTGAATAATAGAGACAATTGCATAATCCTTGCGGAATACTTCTGCGATCTCCTAAACTGCAGTGTCCCAGAAGAAAGATTCCATTTGGTCCCTCCGATGGAAAAACATCAGAACACAGAGCCTCCAGACCTAGCAGAGATGGAAAGCATTATTAAAAACCTAAAGAATAATAAAGCCCCAGGAGAAGACTGTATAATACCGGAGATGTGGAAATTGGCTGATATTGGAACAATCATAAATCTTCAAAACTTAATTAATAAAATATGGGAGGAGGAAAAGATACCAGTAGACTGGAAAAATGCGATTATACATCCAATACATAAAAAAGGAGACAAGACAGACACCAATAATCTGAGAGGAATATCTCTCCTATCGACAGCATATAAGATATTTGCAAGGGCACTTCAAAATAGACTGGAGCTTCAACTGGAAAATCAGATAGGGGAATATCAAGGCGGCTTCAGGAAAGGGAGATCGTGTGTAGAACAAATTCTAAATCTTAAATGTGTGATCAGATATAGAAAAATGAGAAACAAGGACATATTCGTTACATTTGTAGATTTTAAAAAAGCGTATGACTCCATAGATAGAACATCGCTTCTCAATGTCCTCATAGAATTCGGAACCGACGATAAATCAATTTCAATTCTAAAAGATATGTTAACAGACACGAAGTCTAGTGTTAAATTCATGGGGGAAATCTCCGAACCATTTGTTGTGGAAACGGGCGTAAGACAGGGAGATGGTCTTTCCCCATTGCTTTTCAACTGTGTGTTGGAAAAGGTTATACGAGAATGGAGGAAAAGGACTGAAGAAGAGGGAATAAGGAAAATAAGAATTGGCAGGAAGAAGGACAATATTGAAGTTGATTGTCTGGCATTTGCGGACGATTTGGCCATCTTCGCTGAAAGTTTTGAAGATGCAACAAAACAAATTAATATTCTGAAGGAAATGGCAGAGAAGACAGGACTTCAAATTGCATTTGAAAAAACAACCTACATGACAAACAGAAAGGACTCGCCGAAACATATGATAACGAAATATGGGAAGATCATTAGGGTGGAGAAGTTTAAATATCTGGGAGAAATCATACAACCCAATGCACTCGATAGAGAGGCAATCATGGCAAGAAAAAGGAAAATGGAAACAGCATTTCACTTGACAAAGGGCAGATATAATAAAAAATGTCTATCCATCAATGCCAAACTGAGACACTACCAAACCGTGATTAAACCAGAAGGACTATATGCATCGGAGTGCCTAACTATGAAAACAAACAATCAGCTGGAAGAATTGGAAAAGAGGGAGAGAAGAATAATTCGAAAGATATTAGGGCCGAGATATGAAAACAATAAATGGAAATTAAGAACTAATAAAGAGATATACAAAAAAATAGAAAAAATTACGGACACTATGCGGAAAAGAAGACTAACCTTCTATGGGCATCTCAAAAGAATGGAGAAGGGAAGACTGACCAGACGAATATTTGATTATTTCGACAGGAACCCCAAGACACAGCTTACTTGGATTAAGGAGATTAGAGTGGACCTGGAGGAGATTGGTTTGACGGAGAAAGATATTGTGGATAGGGGCAAATTTAGAAAAAAGATCAAAAACTTTAAGGGGTTCCGGGAAAGAGAAAGGAGAAAAACGGGAGCTTTATGGACTGATGAGAGAAGGAAAGAACACAGTGAAAGAATGAAAAGATACTGGAGTGAGAGAAATAGGAAACGTTGAGCTTCATGGGCTATTTCACGTGGTCCTCAGATGGCCAAATTCGAAGAAAGAAGAATTCAGTAATAATAATTTTTTTCATCCTCTCATCCTTTTGTATAAGTAAGACAAAAAAAAACAACAACACAGTGTTCAGTCAGTCTACAGCACTTGGACCCGGTGCTCATTCTTTTCTGTCATTTTTCTATATATTTCCTACGACCACAACTGAGGGAAAAATGCTTAACCCTTAAGTAACCATTCTGTTTGAGTAGAGATATTCCAAATTTTCATAAAAAAAAACCCTCTGAATTCCGACAACTATCTTGTTAGATGGATGCAGCAGATAAAAATGATATTTGCAAATTCTTCCTTTCAATTGACAATCTGTGATGGAATTTCAAACAGAATATAATAAGTCTAGAGATCCATCGCAAAAAGATTACTGAGCTTGCAGCGATGAAGGGTCCTTCTTGAGGATTGGAATTTAAGAAACAAATACTCATATTCTTATTGTAAGTTATGTACTTACTGCCAAAAAATTAGAGCACCCAAAAGGAATGATCTAGAAACGTCGAAACTCGGTAAACGGCACCATCACAGGTAGTTATGCCACTGATTGTAGTTGGGCTGTGATTGTCCGCGGAAAACTGTCACCATGGGCATTAGTCCCTACGGCTGTAGTCATGTGAACGGCCGTCATACTACTGCTGTGTTCTTTATAATCACTATGGTTATACCGGGTCTCTGAGTACTCAGCATGCCTTCGTGACGCATTTGAAGCAGTTTTGAACAACTGACATAGTTTGAGAGAGGTTCGTATCGCTGGACTCCGGCAGGCAGGCGGGTCTTTGCGTCGTGTTGGTCGCCAACGGGATCGTTCCGACAGTACTGTGCGACGGTGGTGGGAGCAGTGGAGACATAAGAGAATACGCACGCGCAGCTTTGGCACTAGGAGATCTAGGCAGACTTACAGAAGACAGCATCCTGTCATCGTCCGACAGGCGCAAACTGATCCAAAAGTATCCCTGTCCAACATCTTGAAACATGTAGCAGCATCATTAGAAACCTCTGTGTGTACCCGCAAATGCGAGGCGATCTGCAGAACGAGACTTGCATTTTCGGCAATCCTTACGCTATCGTTATTACCCCACCATCGGCGGCTTCGGTCGATGCAGTGACCTGGTGGTATGGACGGCTGTGGACTGGCAGCGAATTATCTTTAGTAGCGAATCCAGGTTTTGTCTGCTCTCGGATAACCATCGTGATCGAGTACGGAGGAACGCACAGATCCAGACTTCATTGTTGAACGATATATTGTTAAGACACACTGGTGGCGTTACGATATGGGAGCCATCTATGATTCTGGGTCTCCCCTGCTGATGATCAGGGGGACATTGACAGCGCACAGGAAGTTCAGGAGATTCTGCGGCCTCATGTGCTCTCCATTTTCCAAAAAGATAATGCCCACATACAGCACTGATTTCCCTTGACTGCCTCAGGTCGATATTCTTTCGTGACACTCTTGACCCTCAGGACTCCTGATTTATCGCCCACTGAAATGCGTGGGACTAGCTTGGATGGCACCTTCAGCCATCAATGGGTCTGAGCGATCTTAAAGAGGCAATTGCAACATATGTAGAAGATCGAGGATCTTCTACATATTAGCATCACCAGCCTCTTTGACTCCATACATCTATATGACAAGCCGTAACGCCGTACGTATTCACTCAGGGGAATACGATGTAATACTGATCTGTAGTGTTTTGCCCGAATAAACTCCCATTTGCACTGATATTGTACTAAGTTATTATCATTCACTTGCCTGTGCCAAGTGTGATTCTATTTTGGCTGCTGTTTCTGGATGCTCTATTTTTTTTTTATCCATCACTATATAAATATCAAACTGATGTAAAGAAATCAGCCCAGCCATTTCAGCCAATTTTTAGAAATCGTTTTCGGGGGATGGAAAGGATGGATCCCAAAATAACTGGACCAGGATATTAAGTTGCACTGTAAATAAGCTACATATCAAATTTTGTGGAAATTCGTCCGGACTTTTAACATAATGCGCATACAAATGAGAGAAATAGATTAATGGAAAAAAAACAGAAGAAAAATGTTAAAGTGGAGTAGTAAGAAAAAGCAAATTTTGACGTCCATAATAAATCATAAATCAAGAAAAAAAACCACAACCGGACAGTAAATACGCTTTCGCACATACTGTAGATTCCAGAGGATTATACTTTATTTGATTGTTTTTGATTCCGGAAGCCATACCCAGGAACGAGATTGGTTTCCCCTTAAATTTCACGCAATCTGAGCCAAACATAAAGGGTAAATTATGCTGATGATTCTTAATAAGGATTCCCGTTGATGTTGGCTCAGTGTGCGAAAGCATATTTACTGCCCAGTTGTGGTTTTTTTTTTGATTTATGGAATAGTAAGATTTTATAAGATTAGTGAATTACTAAGTAGAATATATACAGGGTGAGTCAAAAGTCCCAGACACATTTGTATTTCGGAAAGGGAAGGGAAAATGAAATATCTGAGTACCCCCAGCAAACAATGAGTGAGGCCTACATTTTAGAATACTTTTGGAAATTGCCGCAATCTTGAAGCTCGCCATCTTGAATGGAAGTCAAAAGTTTCAAATGGGAACATGGTCGTATGACACATCATTTCAAACAAGAAAAACCCCAGAAGTTCAATGAATCAGTTTTTATGTAATCTCATTGATTTTCCTTTTACGTGTGTTCAAAGTTAGAAATTCGTGACAAGTACCACAGCAAAAATCCCGTGGGAATGCAGAAAATACGCCAACAAAATGTGTTTCCCTTCTTGATTCAATGTGTTTTTTGTTGCATGCGGACACAGCATGAAGGCGTCGCTGCCAGTCAGTTTGGACTACAGTGACTAGAGACTACAGTGTGGCCAACGGTGGTCTTCTTTTCTATTGGCTAACGCTTCCGCCGCCATGTTTTTGCCAACTGGAGCACAAGTTTATATAAGCCACAAAAAAAAGGATTTTTCACATTTTAACTAAATTTTTTGATTCACAGTTGTTCTACTGCCTTTGATTGAATTTAATGTTAATTTTAGAAACACAAAAACATTTTTCTTTCCATTTTGCACCCTAAAAACACTAAAATATACATATATTTTTTCATAAAAACAAGAATTTAAGTTGTTACCAATCCATATCTTTTAATTCTTTTTTTTTTTTTTGCAAAAATTAAATAAAAAATATGAGACATGAAATAAAAATCAATGTAAGAAAAATAAAACAAGCCTAAAATTTTGTGAGCAAAGCCTCTAATTTTTTTTTTTTTTTTTTTGCAAAAATTAAATAAAAAATATGTTACATAAAATAAAAATAAATTTAAGAAAAAATAAAACAAACCTTATATTTTTGTGAGCAAAACCTCTTATTTATTTATTTATTTATTTTTTGTGTCATTTATATTTTTTTTATTGACACCGTACAAAATACTATCAGTTATTTGCTACATAAGACAATAAAATAAAGTAAATATCTCTTTGATATTGTTGAATTTTAATAGGGGAAATGGTGGAAATAAATAAAGGAAAATAAAACGGATTTCAGAAAAAAAAACTAATCATTTACTACAAAGTAACCTAATTACATTCCTTATAATATCAGTTAACATAAAACTATAATATCTAACAATACATATACAACAATGAACAAACAATAGATTTATATACAACTATATAAACAACAATAAACAAACAAAAATATTTAATAAATGTGTAAACAAATATATTTCAAAGAATTTTTGGAGGATTATTATCATGAAGTTATATTCAATAAATATTTATTAAGTATAATACTTATAACAGATAAGTACATTTTTAATTTAAACAATAAATTTATATACAACTAAAAATTTACTTATCTGTTATAATAAAAATTATAAAAATAAATTATAAAAATAATTATAATTATAAAAATCTTTATAATAATTAATGATAATGAGCAATAGAAAGCCTTTATTTATTTCCACCATTTCCCCTAATAAATTTCAAAACAATATCAAAGAAATATTTAGTTTATTTTAATGTGTTTATATAACAAATAACTGATAATAACTGATAGTATTTTGTACTGGTGTCAAGAAATATGAATGACACATCAAATTAAAAATAAAAAAATAAGAGGCTTTCCTCACAAAATATAAGGCTCGTTTTATTTTTTTCTTGAATTGGTTTTTTTTTTATGTCTCATTTTTTTTATTTAATTTTTGAAAGAAAAAAAAAAGGATTAAAATATATTTTATATATTTTCAGATATTTTTTAGTAAATGATTATTTTTTTTTCTGAAATCCGTTTTTTAGGATTTTATTTCCCTTTATTTATTTCAACCATTTGCCCTATTAAAATTCAACAATATCAAAGAGATACTTTATTTTAATGTCTTTATATAATAAATAAATGATAATAACTGATAGGATTTTGTACTGGTGTCAATAAAAGAAATGTAAACAAAAAAAATTAAAAGATATGTTGTTTTGGATTGGTAACAACTTAAATTCTTGTTTTTACGAAAAAATATATATATTTTAGTGTTTTTAGGGTGCAAAATGGAAAAAAATTGTTTTTGTGTTTCTGTAATTCACATTAAATACAATCAGAGGCAGCAGAGTCAAAAAAGTTTAGTTAAAATGTGAAAATTCCTTCTGTGGCTTATACAAAATTGTGCTCCAGTTGGCAAAAACATGGCGGACGCTGGTCGTTGGCCGCACTGTACTCTGTAGTCACTGTAGTTTGGACTGGAAGTAACATATCAGCACAAATTCTCCCACTGACGTGAGCTTCGCTGACGGCTCCTCAATAATAACGTTAACACTGCGGTTGAGGTTTCCGTATCAGTGAATTATTTTGACCGGTCAAATGTGTGTTTCTGACGAAATTTGGCTGTTAACTTCCTCTGGGCATTACAGGTGGACGAATTTGTAACTTTGAACTCTCATAAAATTAAAATGAATGATGTTAAATAAAAACTGATTGCACCATTTGGTTTTTTTTTTCTTATTGGAAATGATACGTCACATGACCCTGTTCCCATTTAAAAATTTTAACTTGCATTAAAGATGGCGGCCACATTCCAGAAATATTCTACAATGTAGGCCCCCTCAACCATTGTTTGAAGGGTACTCAGATATTTCATTTTCCCTTCCGTTTCTGAAATACAAGGGAGTCCTGGGTTCTTTTGACTCATCCTGTATTTTTTCCGAGATTGCTTATTAAATTATTATTATATTATTAAATTGTAATATAGTAATTTCTAACAATACTAGTTTAGTAATAGCAATAGTAACAATAAAAATAGTATAGTTTTTGACTGAAATTTGTAAAAAAAATAAATGAACTAAATGAATACTATATTGATGCTGTAAAATGTTGTAGCTACTAACCTTTGCCTCCTGGTTTGTAAACAGCTTTATCAGTTTGAATAAACACTGAATATGATTTCTTTCTGAAGGAAACGGTAAAGACTTTTTCAAACATAATTCCTCCAGAACCACTGACAGTCAATTCAAATTGAGATTTATCTTCCCAATCATGCCCAATCTAAATTGAAATAATTCATTCTCATATTAGTATATGTTGCTTAAATTAATATTAGAGCAACAGCCATTATACTTCCATTGAACAATATCCAAAATTTAAGGAATACCTAACAAAATGTTGATGTTGAAGCTTCATAAGTTTCAAATAAGTTTAAGCTGTACCAGTTGAATAGTAACGTAGATTTATCTTTATTTAAAAATATTAGTTATTAATTATTAAGTACTACAGATAAGTTAATAAATAACTAATTTTGAAATTTGTTTCATTAGAGGTAATAGTTGAAAATGAAATAGGCTCCCCTTCTACAGCCCAAACTATTAATTTATTGGAAACGTTATGATTTGTAGTGGTGAGAAAAACATGAGTCCCGGTCTGCGGTCACTTTCTTTCTAACTGGAAGTGACTGAAAACGAAACATGTAAAGGGTCGCTGCAGTTCCGCGTAAAATATGAAACCTTGTTTTTCTTTTGTTTTGTATTAAAATTTAACATTACAAGTCTATTTTATAAGCTTCTTCTCTACACAATAAACAAAATAGTAAATTATTAATACTAAATGTGGTTTCATAATTTCACTATGAGTCACCCATTATATTTTTCGCGAATAGTTTACAAAAAATTTCGAATTTGATTGAAATTAATTTAATAGATCATCCTATTAATAGGCGAAAGTTGTACGGACTTTATTTGTAAATTTGTAATTTGAAATAACCAATCACAGTGCAGCGTTGGAACACGTCAGGCATGACGTCACATGTTTAAAGATGGCGTCTCTACTATTTTTCTCCATTTCACCACAACGAATCGCGAATACACAATTATTATCATCGTATTGAGATTTTCTTTCCCACATAAATGAAGTTTACACTGAAATGCATGAAGTTCATGCGTCAAAATTTATCAGAGAGTTTGTAAAACCTCGGTTTTTACATAATTTTGGTTGTGTCGCCGCTCTCTCAATTCTCAACAAGTAGGCGATAATGACAATGCACTTGCCCTCATTGTTGTCCAGACAGGATTATTGGTATTGGCTGTTGGACATTCGTTATTGTTATTGTTTAACCCGGTAAATCAATTTTTTATTTTCTTTTATTTTAACAAAATTTGGCATTCATATTATATGTGGGATGTTGCGGAAGTCATGGTTTTTAAAAAATGAGCTTAGAACATCTTTTTCAATCTTGTGTTTTTCAAAAATTTCAGGATATTTCAAAAATGTGGCATTTGTGTTATTTCCGTTAATATTGCCTCAATTTCGACGAACCTATTCTTTTTTTTTTTTTTTTTGATTTTTTTTTTAAATGTATATCAGTCCCATTATTTAGGTATGCTTATGTAAACTGCATACCTGTGTTATGTGACTGAGAGTTTACTATATTAGTAAAAAAAAATTATAACTAGTAATTATCATTTTTTAATATAATTCTATCATGTCAGAGATTAATTTGTGTTTTATTTCTTTAAATGTAATATTGTCTTTGTATTCTATATTTAATTGTTTGAAAATTTTGTATTTAACATAATTATTTAATCTATATCCAAAGTTATTGCTTATTTTGTATATTTTAAAAATTTTATTCCAATTGTGTCTTGTATTAAATTCATCATCTATTAATTTCTTTTTTTTTTCTTACTTCAAAGTACAGTAGAACCCCGATTATCCGAGTTAATGTGGACCAAGCCTAACTCGGATAACCGAAAAACTCAGTTAAAACGAAAATTGTAAATAAAATAAATCGTATAGGTTTAAATGTATATTTTAACAAATATAAAAGTTATACAGATACACCACATGCAATTCATATCGAAAGAGTTCTTTTACTTAAACCTTACCTTTTACTTTTCTGCACACCATTTTTCTAATTCGTTTCTCTTCCTTTTCCAGTCTCCAACAGTAACAGCTCCGACACCGAGATCTTCCGCTACTTTCTTTATTGATTCACCATTATCTATTCTTTGGATTGCTTCTAATTTTGTTTCTATAGAAACAACAACTCTCTTTCTCTTATTGCTACTCATTTCAGAAGAATTGACTGAATGTACCACCGTCCTTTTCAGATACACTGGACAATGTGACCAATCGAAACCATTTCCCGATTCCAGGGAGGGAATCATGTTACCAGCCAAAACCATTTCCCGATTGCAGGGAGGTGATCAGTCGAAACCATTTCGCGATTCCAGGGAGGGAATCATGTGATCAGTCAAAACCATTTCCCAATTCCAGGGAGGTGATCAGTCGAAACCATTTCCCGATTTCAGGGAGGGAATCATGTTACCAGCCAAAACCATTTCGCGATCCCAGGGAGGGAATCATGCGATCAGTCAAAACCATTTCCCAATTCCAGGGAGATGATCAGTCGAAACCATTTACCGATTCCAGGTAGGGGGTCATATGACTAGACCAACAAAGATTAATTGCGACCAATATTCTGCGAATTCTCTTTCGTTTTCCTGAGTGTTTGTGAGATCAAGTTCAGAATTTTTATCGGTAGCTTTAAAAATGGAAAATGTAGAACCAAAAAAAAAAAAAATCCTTGAAGTAGCTCGGTTAAAGCGGAAACTCGGATAATCGGGGCTCGGATAATCGGGGTTCTACTGTAATTGGATATGACTATTTTATATATAAATTTTTCATCTATTTTTAGTATCCCATATTTTTTTCTTATTCGTTGTTGTTCAAATGTAGGTTTACATTTATAGTTTACGTATACATTATTGAAAATTTTCATTATTATTTTGTTTATGTTATCCATTTGTTGTTTTTTTTAAACTTATCCAACATTCTAGTCCATAATTTAACAATGAATCGACCAAAGCTTTGTATATAATTAATTTTTGTTTAAATGGCACAATTTTATTAATATGATAGAAAAGATAAGAGTATGATCCAAGTTTTCCCATAACGTAATTGTATTGTTTATTCCAGTTAAGTTTATCATCAATATGTACACCTAGGTATCTATATGTAGAGATGATTTCTAACTTCTTACAATTACAGTTTTTCAATAAGTAATTATTGTTATGATTTATGTTTGTACATTCTAATTCATGTAAACTTAAAGTATCATTGTTATTTATTTTTCTGTTTTTATTTTTAATTATCATGATCTTTGACTTTTCACTGTTTATTATCATTTTATTACGATACGCCCATTTATTTATGTTATTCAGTTCCATTTGCATTTTATTACTCGCATTTGTTTGATTTGTATCATTAGTAATTAGAATTACATCGTCTGCATATAAATAAATTTCTGCATCTTTTATGTTATTATTTATAGAGTTAATAAATATATTGAATAAAATAGGTCCCAAGTTCGAACCCTGCGGAATCCCTGTTTTAGGGCAGAAGGTTGCCATTATATTTCATAATGAGAAACCGCTACTACGAAAGTGGTAAACCAATTTTTTTATTTTTTTATTTTAACAATATTATAATATTATTTTAACAAATAAGCCGATATTCAAATTACATATGGGCTGTTGCAGAAGTCATGGCTTCTAAAAAAATAGCTTAGAACATCTTTTTCAATCTTGTGTTTTTCAAATATAGGGAATTTGTTTTACTTCCGTGAATATTTCATGGGTCGCAACCAGTTAATTATAAATTTCTAATAGTACGGTAGCAAATAATAACAAGAAATCGTGACTTAAAGAAATAAATTGACACTTCAGTAATCATTGAATGACATTACTACTAGATATTTCCAGATTTTAAATATTGTAATATTAATGGACAAATACTAATAAATAATAGAGAGTACTCAACAAAGAATTTGTGTAACTGTCTAAATTGGTTTTTGAAGAAGAATAAAAGGTCGAAATTATATCAGAAAATTCATTTATCGTTTTAAGAATATAAAAAGAGAAGTTACTATAGACAAAGGGTTTGTAAAGTTTCTCTGGGATCATAGTTGAATATTATCAATCAATATGATAATTGATATGAATCTAAAATTCACCTGGCTTCAGAGAAACTATTATATGGAGATTAGTATGATTCTCTATAATAATGAATAGCTATATGGATCTACATCAGGACTCTCAGCCTTTGTTAAGACACTTACCTTATACTGAAAATTTTAAAATTTTGTTACCACATTAATATGAAAATATATTAAAACAGTGTAAAATAATTTACATTTAAATGTGATTTTTTTGTGTTTTTATTTTTCCTGTTTGCGTAATCAAAAAATCATCCATCTGTTATTCACGTACCACTACGTCTTCTTACCTGTGGCACCAATGATATGCGTACCGTCAAATGAGAAACCTGGTCTATACAATTCGCAACTTGAAAAAATTGAAGCCTCAGCTGATATCATTATATTTAATAATAAATATAAACATATATAGTAAGAAATTAATTCACGATGCGAAAACTAAAAAGTGTACCCGTTAAATTTTAAGTGTGGAGAAAATAGAAGAAAATACATCAGAAAATCAAATTCATGTTGTCGAAATAAATTAATTCAGTTAGTTTAAATCTCTCTATACTTATATTTATGGACATTCCTGAATAACTAGCTTCTTACAATTAAATTGCAAGCCTAAATTTTCAGCATTAGATCTGTATATATTTTTACATTTTAATAGATATTTATAATCTTTATTGTAATTATCAAGCGTTTCTTAATTTAAGTGTATTTTTTTTTCCGTTCTGATACCCCTTATATTGCATCTTAGCCTTTCATCTCATTTTCTCTAGATATTAAATATAATATATAAGTCTACAAGTTCTGATAAAATCCTTGCTCTTTATATTAAAATTCAAATTCTGATCTCATTAGATCAATATCTTCCAATAAAATATATATAGTATTTCTGATAGTATCTCTGATAAATATAGTATCTCTGATACTATTAATCTTAATAATATACATAATATGACTAAAGATGATATTATTGAAGATGCAGAAGCAATTTATGTTTTTCATAAAGTTCTACAAATATCTTCTTATGAGAAGTATTGTTAAATAACAAAACAGCACAAATTGATGTTTTTTAATCTTCAACTTCTACTTATATTTTCCAAACAACAAATACTGAAAAAATGAATGAACTTGGCTGCCAAAACTGCATAAAACACAGATCTTCACATAACATTTGGGAATCGCAATTTCAATAAACAATCTTTCAATATTGTTATCTTATTTAGTTAAGCGCTGCACTTGTTTAATAACCTATCTAATTGAAAATCATACTGCAGTCAAGTACTTATGTCATTCGTGGAAGAAAAAATTAAAGTTAAAGGTTAACAGAACTTTCAGTATTTTGCCCAATGAAGTTCAGTTCTTCCACAATGATAGTTAAAAATATATCATTTGCTACTTTCCTTTGTTCACAAATTCTACTAACAAAATATTGCTTCATATTAAGGGATTGAAATTAAATAAAAATATAATTACCAAGAATAAGAAAAAACCTTGGATAAATGCACAATAATAATCAAGTATTTTGGTCAGTAGCTGCATCTTTCTAAAAGTTAGGATGTCTGCAGCCCTGAATTAACCATAAAGCAATATAGCACGTGCTTAGGGCCCCTAGGGAAGGGAGCACCACAGAGTATCGATACCATAGTTGAAGCCATCCAATTTAAGGGAATTACAGATTCCTAGAAAGGGCCTTTCTAAATTGTTATTATTTTGTTTTATTTTATGATACCCCATCAACCAGCTGTAGGTTCTTTGGTATGTATTCACATGACATCTTAGATAACTTTCTGACAAAGTTTGTCTCAACATATATCTAGAGTTAAGTATGTCTGACAGTCTTACGAATATGCTTGAGTTTAGTGGGTTCTGCTTGGTCTGCTTGAGTTTAGTGTTTTTTTTTTAAATCATTATATGTATGATCCATATTCTTTTGTGGTTGCTTATTATTTTTATTTCTGCTTTTGTAGTTTTGAGGTCCAAAGAAAAAACGTGTTCAATTAAGTGCTGCACAAAAGAGAAAACTGGAAAAAACAGACATTTTCTTCGTACAAATAGTATGATCTTATTTTGATCTTATTTTGATCTTTTGAAGGATGATTAAAAATTGTTTTTAATAAATTTTTGCATTTCCATTTTTATCCGTACAACAGTTTTATTAAAAAATTACATAAAACGTTGATGAAAATTTGTATTCTTTTCTGTTGCCTAATTATAAGAAAGTAAATGGCTTACATTGGTTGTTTATATTTAGTGTTAAATATATTTAATAACAAGAAGAAAAAGACAAAACAAACAAATAAAGCCAGTTTATTTTTAATATAGTTGTGTGTTCTGATATGGGGGATGGCTTTGAAGAAAATTTAGGTTTTAATAACCTATAGTAAAGAAGGTTTAACGTGCATAACTATAATATGAAAAGGGCATAAATATAATATAAGAAAATCTGAAAATGCACAAATTCGTAAGAATTGCTTGCTTTTAACGCATTGAGTCATTATCAAAAGCAATCTGGGATAGCTAATTCGTCCTTATTAGGACTCATCAGCCAGATTTAGCTTTGATAATGGAACTCGGAATGCGTCGGAACCTATGATTCCGCCTCCCCGTCAGGAAAGCGGTACCCGGTTGAAAGCAAACAACTAAAGAAAAAACGCTGCAACCATTACAGCAAATCAATGCGTTAAAAGCAAACAATTCTTACGAATTTGTGCATTTTCAGATTTTCTTACCTTTTTCATAATAACCTATAGCACCTTCAACATTTACTGAGTCTTGCCCGCTAAGCAAAGGAAGGGCGGAGAGTGCGCCATTATTGGGCTTTGCTTGTAGCATCAGCTGGCTTTAATACGACCCTGGATGCCTGATTGGGATTTTTCACTTTTTAAGGAATCAAAGTTGAAGGAATCAAAGTGTGTCGAAGTTATGATATTTTATTCTGAATTATCCACATGTATATTCACATTCGTATTTTGAATTATAAATTTAGCAGTATAATTAAAAAAGTGCCTTGACGTAAAGTTAATACATTAACTAGACTTTTTTTTCTTAATATTTCCTAATTTCCCTTTCCCGAAGATCAGGGGAAATCTTTATTTCCCTCTATGGAAAGCAAATAAATATTTGATGAAAGATTATTCCTCATGATCCACAAAAAAATGCAATTGTTTTAATTTTCCAAGGTAACTTGCGAATCTCTTCCGACAATTAATGTCACAATGATTATCTTCCATTTTTAACAAAATCTCGGTACCGATTTTAATAACGAAAAGATAAAAAACTTGATTACTGAAAAAAAAATCTGAAAAAACTAAGAAATACTTACAACTATATTCAACAATTTTGCTGCCTGATTATCTATCTCTTCGAAGGCAGTACCCCTTATGATAGATCTATTGCGATAATCTGTCAATACTGCATTCACTTGCACAGGAGAGGGAGATTTATGAATCACCACCAACACTCGATAAGGTTCTCCTCTTCGGATCTTACTTGGTGCAAACACAGTGTATGAACTAGAGATATAATAACGGAAGAATGAATTGCACAAAGACATTAATAAAGTTTTAATTATTTCTAAAAATTATACACAATAGCCAGTTGAAAACATACCTATCTAAGCTATCTGAAATTTATTTTATATTAAGCCTTAATCACTGACTTTAATATCGATATTCAGAACAACCAATAAACAAAACAAGCTGTAATACTTACAATTTCAGATTTATATACAAAATAAAAATACAATTAATCTAATAGTCATACTATGTAAATTCTTTTAATCATCTGTCTATTAAGTATTTTTTTTAGGTGAAAAAAAAACTCCCATGAAAATAGATGCTTAATTTTATTCTTACCAATAAAGCATAACGTGGTAACATAACACTATACACATTAAACACAAATAAGTCTTTTCAAAAGGTTAATTTGTCATTATCTTCCTCAGATGTATAGTACTCTACAGTTCAGTAGTTCAGCATTCTTCAGATATATAGTACATAAGTACTGATATCAAATTTTTATTAAGATTAATGATGAAATCAATATAAAATACGTATTGTCATTAAAGATCGATAGATATACAATGGTAGACTTAGCTGAAGAAATAGAAAATGGAAAAATCAGGAAAAGGAAATGACACAATTCTAAAATGGAACTGGAACTTTCATCCAAAAATGAAACTGGAGAATAAAGACTTTCAATAATGAACAGAAATACAGAATTAAGTAAGAAATTGATGTTTTCCAAAAAATAAAAGCTGGACATGTTCGATCCTCAGGTATAGGCTACAAGACAAAATATGCCAATGCTTCAGAAAAAATTATATAAAAAAGTTTCAGTCTTATTCTGTTATTTAATCAACAATTCAACACTAAAGATTGCATGGAAGGAATTGTTATATTACAATGTTTTATTAGGAAGTTCGAGTTTCAAATGTAAAAGTAATAGAGCTGACTATTTTGTTCTATTTATTCATCAATTTGGTAAATATTTAATTCAAAGAGAAGTACTAGTTTGACAAATAACAACATACGTGTCTTTGATTTATTTTGTTTTTCAATAACAAAAAACTATTCACAAGCTATTACTATTATCCATTTTGTCAATGTTACAGAAAAATTACTGCTTAGGAAGCAGGTTGTTTTATTGGAGAAGTCTAATAATATTCGTAATTTCATTTCATACGAATTAATTTAAAATAAATTGAGGATAAATATTGATACTCAAAAAATAAATCTTTGCACTTACGGATCTGTTCCGGCTTGAATTTCTCTTAGGAAAATCCCCAAAAGAAGGAAAAACGAAATCCGTTGTAACATCATTTCTTTCAAATTGGCAACACTGGAAAGAAAGAATAGAAACGATTTTATATCAGAAAAATATTGCACTTGGTTTTGTTCTTTTCTACTAATTACTGTGATTATATTATTTGTATTATTCTTACTAATGATATAACTTTTTGTGCTCTAATAATTTAAAATACTTTAATTGTCATTAATGAAAATCTAATTAAAAAGTTAATAATTTAATTTTTATAAATTAATCGGATTATGATCTTAATTAATTACAAATATAATTACTACGAGGAATAAGCTATGGAGATACTTCTTTTAAAAGTATTTAGATAGCACTTATTTGACTTTAATGAATTTACATAGTATTCAGTTGAATATTATAATTAACCTAATTACTAATAAATAAAAGCATTGTTGTTTAATTGTAGAATATTAGCAACAATCTAATGTAGAATGCTTAATGCATCGGCAAAGTAATTGTTTACTTTATAATTGTTTGTTTCTGAAAGTAATTATTTGACGAAATTTATTAATTTCTTTTTGTGTGATTATTAATAAAACATTTGATACACCACATGGACGATATTAAACTGTTCGCTTCTTCGCAAGCACACCTTACAGAGCACCTATCAATATTTCCGAATCTTTTACTCAGAGATTGTACATGGGATTTGAAGTTGATAAATGCAAAAACAAGCCAACAGCAAAAGGAAGCAAAAAGCAGATAACTTTCCTCTCAATTCTGGTGAAATTTCATCACTGCTATGCAGGAAGAAGACATAAACACCTCGAGTACTGGCAATAGACACAAATCAATAATACAGAGACCAAATATCTTCTAAAAACAAGGTAGGAGCAGCAATCCCAGTAGCGATCGCATAATGCACCATGGCTTCTATACAGAGCGACTATACTGGTCACATAAAGGTTAATAGAAAGGCACCCTTTCAAAAGTTACTTCAATAAAGAACAATGTAATTTATAAATAAACAATAATATGAGGATTTTATGAAAAAGTTATCAACTCACTCATAATCAAAGATCAGTAAGAGAATAGCTAACCACTATTGAAAAAACCAATACTTTCCACAATGAGAAAATAAGTCAATTGGAGCAGAATGTAGAAATGTTAAAAATACAATAAAGGAAAAATAATACAGAAATTTCTGGAGCTCAAGAAACAAAGTGTGAGAATTTATTTGACACAATTATTAAAATCTCTGAAACTTTACAAAACCCTACAAAAAGTTCAAACCCTACAAAAAAAAGTAGAATCTCTTCATAGATTTGGAAGATCCTAATATAATAAAATTAGAAGAATAAGAAGAAACTTTATTATTGTTTGCGAATATAAAGTTATTTATTCTTCTAATCCTACTTCTGAAATGAGTTTCAGTACTTCAGATCAATATTTTGTTATTGGAGAGTGACTTTTGAGTGAACCAATCAAAAGGTCTCGACATCGGTGCAGTGTCGCCTATGGCAATTCGAATCTCAAAGATAAGTAAAAATGCAACTTTTTTGTCTTAACGTTCTTCGTTAAGAGCCTCCACGAAGCAGTGGAGGCAGGATCGAGTACGTGTTGTACCATCGTTCTGTCCGCCACTAGTCTGGTACCTCACACATTGCACCACAGTCTCAGCACGCTAGGACTTCCCAAAAACACTTATTCACAGCTCCAGAAGGCTGTGATACTCAACACAACACGCATAGTTAGGAAATTTATGGACACAACCATATATCCCTAATCATTCTTGCACACGTCTTTACACTTGGCAATATGTGCTTTGGTCCTTGACCCGCCATGTTGTCTTTGCTGGGGAAACCCAAGTTTAGAATCTTTTACATAATATTATTATTAATAATAATAATATATGGTTTGAAACTTTTACGATATAATAATAATAATAATAATAATAATACACGCATAGTTAGGAAATTTATGGACACAAGCACACATCCCTAATCATTCTTGCACACATCTTTACACTTGGCAGTATGTGCTTTGGTCCTTGACCCGCCATATTGTTTTTGCTGGGGAAACCCAAGGTTTGAAACATAATAATAATAATAATAATAAATCATAATAATAATAATAGTCACCACCCCTGACTCCCACACTCAGCAGCTGCGTGAATCATGGGCTCGTAAGGAACTCCATGGCAGACATCATCACGAACTCAGCCAGCCTCATGTCGACATGGAAGCGTCGAACAGATGGCTGACGAGTGGTGAGCTGTTTGGGGAGACCGAAGGGTTCATGATCGCAATACAGGACCAAGTCATCTCCACACGCAACTACAAGAAACACATTCTACACGATGCAAACACACATGACGACAAATGCAGGAAATGCCACACTACGCATGAGACGATCGACCACGTAATATCAGGCTGTCCCCTTCTCTCTCAAACAGACTACCTCCACCGACACAATCAGGTAGCGTCGATCGTTCATCAACAACTAGCACACAAACATTCACTTATTAAGAGCACGGTCCCGTACTACAAGTACATACCACAAAGCGTATTAGAGTCACCCTCATATAAACTATACTGGGACCGCCCCATTCACACAGACAAAACCATACATCACAACAGACCAGACATCACACTTGTTGATAAGGTCAACAAACAGACCTATCTAATTGATATTGCAGTGCCTATCAGCAAGAACATGCAGAAAACTCACGCAGACAAGATCAGTAAATACACTGATCTAGCACATGAGCTCCAGAAGCAGTGGAGGCAGGATCGAGTACGTGTTGTACCCATCGTTCTGTCTGCCACTGGTCTGGTGCCTCACACATTGCACCACAGTCTCAGCACACTAGGACTTCACAAAAACACTTATGCACAACTGCAGAAGGCTGTGGTACTCAACACTACACGCATAGTTAGGAAATTTATGGACACAAGCACACATCCCTAATCATTCTTGCACACATCTTTACACTTGGCAGTATGTGCTTTGGTCCTTGACCCGCCATATTGTTTTTGCTGGGGAAACCCAAGGTTTGAAACATACAAACATAATAATAATAATAATAATAATAATAATAATAGTAATTATTGTTTATATTTACTTATTTATTTTATATTTACTTATTTATTTTAATTAGGGTACTGTCCTTTAAGGAACTAACTCAATTCTAACAGGGCAACAGAAACTGAGAACATACTAAATGATAAGCGTAATTTAACTTCGAAAAATCGGAGGATAGGCCTAAATAAATTTTTAAAAAGAATGAATCTATTTCAAGATTTTTCTAATAGGTACGAAAACGAATATCTGAATTACATAATTTTTCTCGTAAAATACGATAGTAAAGTACAGTAATTGTAGAACATTACTCAAAACTAAGAACAAGAAGAGCATTATAACAGTGCATTACAGCAATATTTTAGTTATTTTAAGAAGCAAAACATATACATTACAGCAATATTAAGAAAAAAACAAATTAAAGATAAAATTAAAAATAAGCTTTAACGAAACATAAACAGATCCACCACATAACAGAAAGAGAAAAAATAAAATAAGTAGAAATGAATAAATAAATAAAAGGAATAATTTTTTATCATTGCCTTTAATGAAAACTTTCTCAACGTTATCATAATCATCTTAAGAGCTGTCTGATTTGGGGGAAGAAAAATAGTTAAGAAGTGATAAAATAAAACTACGTAATAAAACCATTTCGTGATTGTTTCCCAAAACAAAAAGAATCATTAAATTGTAGAATGATTTGACGTTTTTTTATCCTATTGAATAGCATTTATGAATGTCTTGTAATAATTTCTTTTTATAACATTTTTGATTACTTACAACGATGCATCCGATTTTCTTGGGGCTCCTGAACAATTAGTCTTAGTGTCACTGGAGATATGTTCAATGGGGAATAGTTAATGATTAATGTATGTTTCTTTTTATAGTTTTGTAAATTAATCCTTCTTGAACTCTGATCAATGAAAACTTGAGATTTCGAAGAAATTTTCCTTCTCCTTGAAAATTATTTCTTGAAATTTAGTGATAAGCATTTCGTAAGATGTAATTCCAAGAATGATGCCTTATTTCCTTCTTTTCTCTAATCTGTTAAAATATTTCTATTTTTCTCATCATGCTGCTTCGAACTTATAGTAATAATAATAACTCTATATTAATAATTTCAATAATAATGCTGAAATCATATCACTGTTTAGATGTTCATACTTTCATAGTAATGCATATTCATTCAGTAAAAGTGACGTAATTTATCTATCATATTTGATTGAAAGAAACAAAAAATAAAAGAGTTATTATTTAGTTATTTTTTTTTAAATTGCTACAATCTTTAAATATATATATACTCATACACGAAACATATAATAAAACGATTAATGAGCCATTCTGAAATTAAGTGGAATTTTTTGTCCCCCTAAGTTTCTATCTTAAAAAACTGATTTATATAAGCTTGATAATTTTTTGTAAATGAAACAAGATTGTATTTAAAAGATCCCAATATTATTTTATGAAAATAATTTTACATTTAAAAGTAAAACTCTGAAAAGTGTACGAAATATAATCTCCATGGAATGTCCCCACCCCTGTTTTTTCAACATTGACAAGTGTTTTATCGAAAAATATTATTAAATTTAAGAAGAAAAAAAAATCAATAACAATTATAAATTATATAAATTAAACTCTACACCAACTAACGTTTTAAACATAAAAGATTTAAATAGCCTAATTTTAACTCAAAAATTGTCTACGGGGTTGGATGTAACCACCATGGAACATAGATAAAAGTTCTGAAAATGCTCACTGGGCAACAACACTGTTCACTGGTAGAGCTATAGTGAAGGAGAAGGCAGCGATCTTGAGTAATCTGTTGATTATTTGGATCTCATGTGTGTTATTTGCTGTTAAAAGACCGGATTGCCTTTATTGCCAGGTGAGTTCAACCTCCATGTGTTCAACAAATGTTGTATGTCATATGTTAAAACTTTAATTTTTTTATTTTGGAAATACCTGTTATCTTTCAGAAAACATAAGCTCTGGATCTATGGATTTATGAAGTAGCTAAGTGTAACCTCCATGAAGGTAACTCCCATGGATAACATTATCCATGGTGGTTACTTCTATCCATGGGGGTTACACTTAATGCAATTTAAAGCCTAATAGGCTATTAAAGGAAGGTTTATTTAAACACAACATACTTATAATGTATTATTCCACTTTAGTAATATGGATTGTATTAAAATTTATTTCGTAATCAGGCCTATTTCTGGCAGGATGATGTCTATTTCATTTAAAAATTTAATACTCAAAGAACAATTAAAATTCATTTGTTGCTTACTCATTAAATATTTACCATAGTTTATTAATTATCAATTTTTGCAATATTCAGCTGGTTTAATTTTAAAAAAATATTTTTTCCTAAAATGGCAAATTTTTAATTTGATTTTTACGAAAGATACGAAGAGGATGTGTCTTATATCATTATTAGTAAAGATACACATTGTTATTTTAGTAACTCAAGGTAATTTTTAAAACATTTTGAGTATGTAATTTAAAAATTATGATTTTGTGGTAGCGGTTTTTTATTTTAATTAATGTATAAACTATTTTACAATATCAATTTTATATTAATGCGCGCCGATTACGAAAAATTAAGGCTGCGGTTTGGCTAGTATTTAGTTTGACTTTTTTGAATTGGTCTCAACTTTTGGTTGTTTTTTTTTTTGTTTTTTTTTAGATCAAAATGAGTAAAAAGAAAAAGATCACATAATCTGAAAGAGAAAAAATACGAAAAATTAAAAGGGAATGTGAAAGAAAAAGAAGACAGAGAATAAAAGAAAATCCTTTGCTTTATCAAGAGCACTTACGAAAAGAAAGAGAGATATAAAGCAAGAGTTGAGAGTGGCAAAATAAAAACAGTTTCTCAAATGAACGAAAGGAAAAAAAGGGCACAGAGAAAAAAAGTGCGAGTAAAAGGTAGAAAGCACAGAGAGAAGAAGAAAAGAGAAAATGAACTAAACCAGATGTTAAACAAAAATACTCCTCCTGTAAGCGATGATGACCAGCCTCTTCCTGTGCTTAATGATAACAATCCAATGGCCAAAACTGTACCTGCAGTAAATAACATGCCTATTGTTGGCCGGATGGGCACGAGCCCTAAAGAAAGTGGAAAACGAAGAGCAAAGAAAAAGAAATCAAAGTGTTAACGAGAGTTAGAGAAATTCAAGGAAAAGTTGAAACAATCCAAGAAACGAGGAGATAAATACAACAAAAAATTCTTTCGATTGAAAGAAAAGGTTGCTAACAAGAACAGTCCCAGAAAAAAAACCGGAAGAAAAATGGCTGCAACGTTGAAATCAGTTTCATGCACAGGAGTGAGGGTGGGAAGACTTTGCACTGGCCTTCAACGCCAGATATCCAAAAAGTCGCCATCAGGACTATCCTCTGCAAAATTCACGAGCCTCCCCATCCTATTTCAAGTCGTCAATTCAAACTAAAATCTGATGAGTACAAAAGAATTCTTCAGACTTTTAATAATGTTCTGCAGTACTGTGCATTTTCCAGAAAGATTTTCTTTTCCAATTAAAGTTTATTCTAAAATATATGGCAATCTTTTATTTTTAACCACTTTAACAAAATTTTATTTCATGTTAAAAATACCACACAGTGTTTCTATTCTTTGTACACATTTTTAAATAATGTTCTTTACATGATAACTTTTTTTTGAGGATGACCCATCTAACTTTAATAATGTAATGTAAATCAATTTGTAACCTCCATGGAAGCGAACGTAACCTCCATAGTTGGCAAAATTGTAAACTATTTTTTTCTGGTAAAAATATTTATTCTTGACCTCTACAAAGGGTGTACATGTATTTAGTTTGTTATTGGTCATTTAAAAAAAATATTAATAATAATTTTTCTCTAGATTTTAATTTTTTTTTCTTGTACGGAAATTCCGCTTAATTTCAGAATGACCCCAATACATGATACGTACGGATGAATTATTGTATGACTGAATTTCTCTGGTTTTTTGTTTAAGTTTCTCTTAATAAGTTTGGCTGAGTATCTAAGGGTGTGTTTATAATGGGAAAATCAGAAGAGTAGCAGATCGGTGATAAACATTAAAAGCTAAGCATTCATCAAACTGCCCATTATAAATGTATTCTGAAGATGGTTATATAATCTTCTGCTGCTGTTTTTAGAGCAAGCAGGATTATATATTAGCTTTCTTCAACTTTCTATGGAAATGCAAATTTACGAAGAGATCCTTGTTTAGGATAAAAATTCACGCATGATGGCTAACAAAAAAAAAAAAATCCACAGAAGACCCAACGAAAGTTCAACTACTGTATACGTATTTTAATTAACGCCAAGAACCAAACGTAGTTATGATACACTCTTGGCCCCTTTTTGTTTTGTTCAGCATTGATTACATTTAGGCGAATAAAAGTAAAAATATTCGTAATTATTGGACCACTTGAGGTTCAGGCCCACACCAAAGCCACGTGATAAACAAACATATCACAAGAGCTCTTGTGGAACAATAAACCAACAACGAAAGAGAGAGTATAATGTCAATGAATTCCATAAATTAAATAAATTAACTGTAAATATAACGGGTGATCAAAAGAATTCAAGTTATAATATATTAAAAAAATATATTTTCTTAAATTTTTTTTAAAGTTTATGTTTTCTGAAACTTTGTTATAAAAGCGACAGTTAGACCTACGAAGTCGAGAAATTAAGAGAGAAAGAAATTAAACAAACTAATCATAGATATAACATCAAGTGTAAAAGAAATTAAAATTTAAATATTTAAACTTTACAAATCATTCCGTTGGGAAAAAAAAAATTTGAGACAGTAATGACGACGCCGAACTAAAAATCATTCCATTGGAAAGAAAAAAATTCGAGACAGTAATGACGGCACCGAACTACTATAGTGTCATTCTAGATTTTCAGCTGGAGATAAATATTGCGTTCAAATATATCTTAAAATAGCGCAATTTAACATACGAGGCGAAGTAATATCTCATTAAGATACGATAACGAAATTGCTTACTCTCCATTACAGCCACAAATACACATTATTTGTTTCGTTTTCTTGGATATCAGTAAACGTTTACAAAAGCAAACTCGTTGTCGATATTCTTATATAAATAAGTTAAATTAAAGTTGCGATCAGGCCCAGAGAACCGCACAATGCAGCTGGAGGGTAGGCTCCAGAGATCAGAACCTACGGGACAAAGTTGAGGACGGGGGGTCGGCCCGTCGCTCGCCCGCCTTTAACTCCCGGGAAAGAAACCAGGTACCCATTCTATAGAGGGCTGGGTAGACCCTAGGGCCCGTTTGGAGGAGAAAGAAGCGTGGAAAAATTCCCGTCCGCCGCCGAGGCCGGGAATCGAGTCCTTTACCCACTCGGCTACCGGGCCCACATTCTTATATAAATAATAAATACAAATAAAAAAAAAATATATAACTTTTTAGATAATTTACTGCTGCAGTGTTCCTCAAGATAATCAATTCCACATTCAATTTAAAAATTTTGTAAGGTTGACAAAGATTTCCAAAATTCAAGCTTCATATCTAATGTGGATAAGACGAAGTACGTAGCTTTGTTGTTCCCTTAGTTCCATCTACTACCTGTTGGATCATTTTTTAAGTATGAAGTCCTTCCTATCCTCGAGCGGTCCGTTCGTGTGGGGCAAATGAAATTTCGATAGCAGATTCTTCATTGAAATTTTATTTCAATTTACGAATAAAAAATAATAAAGGTCAAATTTTTTCAGGAAGTTTTTGCTTTCCATGATTTTTGTTTGTGACCTCACCGAAAGATTAACAACAAATCATTTTAAATTATTTCTGAGGTAAGAATTTGTTTTTGGTTCCTTTTTTGTAATTGATGTGTTATGATTAATTTCTAGGAGCCAGAGGAAAAACCAATTTGATCTATGAAATTGTACATCTTCTTATTCTTTTGGGGTTGTTGAGGGAAATTATTTGCATGTGCTAATAGAGATTTCCAAGCATTACTTTTTAGAGTTAATGTATTGCTACAATTTGGTTTTCTTTTTGTTTTGTTTTTTTGTTTCCCAATTTATTTTAATTCATTCATTTGTACATCACTGAAAAATTCATTCATTTGTAATTGGTATTTTGTTCTATTTCTGTTTTTCAGTAGTCTGCTAATCATTGAACCCGGTCATTGTTTAATAATGGCAACCAGAGGCATTCCCAGAGTTGGAAGGGTTAAGATAGTGTTTGTAGTGCAACCGAAAACGAAAATGCTGTGTCCTTTTATCGGATTTGTAGTGGTGGGATTTAAAACAAAGCAATCGGGTTTCGAGTCAAACATCGGGTCTAAAATATTAGATTTCGTCGTTTTCGGATGCTTTAGAGCAGTGCTTCTCAACCTTTTTCACTTCACGTCACACTTTTGTATTATCAGCAATCCCCCTGCACACTAAGCATTATTCCGAAAGTCCTCAAGCAAACCAATTTTTTTCAATTTCTTCTTTTGTTATCAAGACTCCTTTGAAATAAGATTTAACAATATAACAGTCTGTTTTGAAATAAAAGATACCCTGAAAAATTTATTAAGTCTATATGAAGCAGAATTAATACTTTTTAAAGTTAAATGTTAGAATGAAACAGAAGGTAGTTCGTATTTCCGTTATTTGGTGTCTAGATTTTATTCCAGATATATTTGACTAATCTGAAGCTAAATGTTGTTGATCACAGATGCATTCTTGCTGCACGTCCAAAGCATCCCTACAGCACAATGGTTGATAAACACTGCACTGGAGCGAAGCTTGGTAATTATTATACTCTATTTGAAGTCTGTTGCTTTTCTTGAGATGAAATTGATCCATATATATATATACTTCATTTCGTATATTTCATATTTTGATTAAACAAATTTACTTTAATAATTAAGGATCTTTTATTAAAAAATTTAAATATAAGTAAAGAGAATTCACCCAACATCCGAAGGAAACAAAATAAAAATAACAATTCATGTCGATAGCTTGAACGGGCGTTTCATCATTGTTATGAATCGTCAGCTAGGCTGAGAAAGGCATGAAGACATATGGAATTCACAACCGCTCCCGGATCTGATATCCTCCAAAAACAAACAAGAAAATCAAATTTCTGTTACTTGATAGGATTACAAAATTTGGTCCTCAGCTTTCGGGCACAAGTGGCTATTAAATTATAAAGAAAAAAGCCACAAAATATAAATGAACATTAGGAAATAAAGTTTAACGTGCAGTTCCTTTTCTTTTAAAAATTTGACTGCACATTAAACTTTATTTTCCAATATAAATTTAATTAGTTTTAAATAAAACTACTTCTAAATAAATGTTTGTCGACAGATATTTATTTTTCTTTGATGAAAAAAAAAATCATTTTAACTTTTTATTTAAGTAAAATGATACTAAGTTAATTTTTCAACAATCTTCAATTTAGTTCAAAATATTTATCTCTTGTTACTGAATTGAGAGCTGGCCAAGATTCTTAATAACTAAAACTTATTGTTGAAGGTGAAAAATGTTCTACAAGCTTTGTTAATATCGATAATAATGATAATGATTTATTGGTATGTTTAGTATCTTTTCTGCTTCATTCTGGACTTCATCATCAGCGGTCAAGAGGGCTTAAGTATTGACAAGCCATTAAGAGAGAGAAAGTAGTTATATGAAGTACTGTAAGAAGTTTTAACCCCATTTTGTTTATTGCAGACAGAGATTACAGACTAAAAGTTCAGGATCGTTTTGTTCTTTAGCGTTTTTCTCACATTAACAACGACAACATCAATAAAACAAACTTTATCTGATTTCCAAAGTAAAAGCAATTTGAAATTTTAGACCATATTCTCAATGGTTTCTATTTACACTTTAAAAAAAATAAAGTTTTTATTGTGTATGGAATTGACAAGAACATTCTTTCTGTCTCTTCTAAACTAATAAGAATGGAGTAAGATTCTCTACCATCAGTTTTGTCTCACCCTCGAGAACTGAACAGCATACGTGAAACGAATAGAGTTAATGATTTAAAGTTTATTTCTCTCAGGAACTTAATTAGATTTTAGTAATTAAAATCTAAGAACGAGTATAAAGAAAATTATAAAGATTCCTTATGGTACTAAATTATCGAAACAATTCCTATTAAAATGGAAGCTAAATAATTTAACAGTTATAAGAGTAAGTAATAAAACTTGAGGTTCTTTGATGTAAAAGATTGAAGTGAAAAATTGATGAATACGTTTGGAATCGTTTATAAGTTAAAATGTAGAACGTGTAATAAAGTATATTTTGGGAAAACAAGTAGAACACTTAAAGAGAAAGTCAACGAACACGTAGGAGCTCTCCGTAATAATCATCCTAAAGTATCAGATTGGACGGAACATTGTCTAATCAACCAACATAATCCTGACCCAGAAGTGCATTTTTTGTATAAAGAAACGAATTTCCAGATTCATATTAGAAGCTTAGGTAATTTCAAATGTATTAAAAAAACAGAAAGGTTTAGAAGTTAGTAAATTTATAGTATTGCTGAGAAATTACAAGATTTCAATAATAATGTCTTAAGCAAACTATTACTTTTGAAATACATTATGTTTACTTCATAATGTAAACATATTCTCTTTGCAAAAGTAATAGTTTGTTTAAGAAATGTGGAAGATATGAAAAATCTTTACATAGGATGGGGGTGGTTTATGTTTTGCAATGCAGAGATTGTCAGGGGATATACATAGGGAGCACGGGCAGGGCAATGACGGAACGATTAGAAGAACACATACGAGCGTATAACGGAAACAACAAAAATATTTCAGAGTGGGCAAACCACTGTCTCACATATCGACACAATCCGGACCCCATTGTGAACATAGCATTTGATATTCAAGACGAAAGTAAAAGACTTATATTAGAATCCTGCCTGATAAATAGTTGTTATTGTTTTAATAGAGATAAATCCCTAAAGGTAAGTGGGATATCGTTAGGGATTTTTAGAAAATCATTAATGGAAAATAAAAGAATAAAAGAAATTGTGAAATTAAAGTAAAGAAATTATAATGAAAGAAATTAAAGTAAAGAAATTATGATATAAAGAAATTATAGTAAAATTAAAATGAGGAATTATAGTAATAGAAGTATAAGATTTTTAAAAGAGTTTACGATCAATGATATTATCTTTCCGATTTCAATTTATTGTACATATTTATTGTTATTATTATTTAACATTTTATTTTTAACAAAGGTTTAATGTTATTATTATTATTTAACTTTATTTGTTTTTTAACAAAGGTTTGACTTTGTTCACACAGTTTGATGTTTTTCAGTTGTTGAATATTTTATTTTGTTAAATTTAGAATCATTTTTCTTCTTTTCATTTGTATTTAAAACCATGAGTAAGTCCGAATGTTAAATTAGGACGAAATATCGGGTATGAGTTTTTGAAGTGAAGTAAAGTATTATTATTTGAAATAAGATATGTTGTTTTGTTGTTTTGTGTATTGCATTTGTTATTAGTTGAATGACTTCTCTGTTAGAAACAATGTTTTATAACATCACTTCAATTCTCTGTAACAACCGTTTTCATGTTCAAAATCTTAATGTCTCCTGAAGAAGCAAAGGAAGCCATCTTTAAAATGTGCACAAAATGTAATAATAAGTTTACAATTAAGGAACTAAATTGTTAAGCCGTATCATATATTAGGCCTACGTTAAAGAAAACAAAAATTGTAAGTAAATGGTATTGTTAATATTTTCTCGAGAAGTTTAATGTAATTTGGAGTATTGTTCTTCAACTTATTGTTATTTTAGGCTTGAAAAAGAAAAGACGTGTAATCTTTTCGAAAATTTGCTTTTTCATATTAAATGTAGTTTTTTACATTTAAATTTGGTGTGATGTTAAAATTAGTTTGTTTATAATAAATTCTTGATTTATTCTAAGATTTCAATGTTTTCTTCTAATTAAAACCATCAAATCTCCCCTAAAATTCAGGTATTGTATAGACAATATGATGATACGACATATCCATTATTCAATGCAATAACAATTCATGTGCTACAGTTTAGCGATCAAGTAGCATTATTTTTCTACTCTCACTCTTCTGGTCGTGAATTGCATCTCTTGGTCTACAAATTCCAATCCAATGCTTGTCGATTTCCCTTCATTATATCTGCTTTTGGCAATTGTGTATTATTTTGCCACTATTGCAGGATTAGTTCTGCTGTAGAAAGTGTAGTTTTCAAATTACGTAATTCTTTATTTTCATTATTATTGTAGAAAGTTATTGAAGAAGTTTTTAAAAAAGCAAATTAAAAAAATTAAACGTATTTTTACGTGTGTGAATTTAAGTAATTTAGATTAAAATAACAACACACAAGACAAGAACATTTAAAATATCATAAAAAGATACTTAAAAATTCCAGGAGCCTTTCGGGTGCCAGGTGTTGAAGAAGGGTTTTCCGCAAAGATACCAGAAAGGCTCCTGGAATTTTTAAGTATCTTTTAATAATCTTTTTAAATGTTCTTGTCTTGTGTGTTGTTATTTTAATCCAAATTAAAAATTGAAAGAAAGAAAAGGCGTAATAAGTAAAGTTACATATGGAAAACGTAAAATATAATTTCTCAATAGAATCAGAAACTTTTAAGTTTTAAATGAATAAAATAAACATTCTATTGGAACTTTTTTTATTTAAATTCATCTTATCTAACGATTTAATGTTGAAGTATATACACATACACAAATTTTTGTTGTTGTTGCTATATAAAGATTAAGTTATTAATATAATCAAATTTTTATTATAATCGAGTGATGTTATTGTGAATTTTAATCCAATCATAAGACGTAAAATAACAATAAAAACATATTTATTCGTTAAATTTATATAATAAGAAGACTATGTTATTCATTTGATATTCTAATACATTTATTCATAAAATGTGAATTTCTATGAAGGCTTTTTAAATTACATTACAATTATATTAATAAAATAAACTGCTCTACTGCTTCTCTTTGTAGTGCTGAAATTCGTAAAAAAAAATATAGATATAAAATATGCCATTTCAAATCTTTTAATGTATAAGAATAAGTTTGTTTAAGGAATTAAAGAGTACATAAGCAGGAAAACAACAATTATAAAATTTCTAAAAAGTTTAACGTGTATTAACGATAAAAATCAATCAAAGATTAAACATTAAAAGTAGGTACACTAAAATTATAAGAGAAATGCAAATCTAATTAATTTATCTAATTTATTATTTTCCTTTCTACTTTACAACTTTATCTCGATAAGATGGAGAAAGGATTTCTTTGTGTAAGGTCCCAAAGCTACTGAATATGAAGCTTAAAACCTGTGTTAATGATTAATTCCTGAAAGTATAATTTCTTCTGAACAACTGATAGCCCTAAAGCTACAATTAAAAAATTACTTTTTTTCATATAACTAACCTTAATATTTTTATCATGAATGTTATTTTAAACTTCATAGTATTTCCATAGTTCCAAATGCGCTGTTTACGCCGAATATTGGGTATTTCACTATGCAACAAAGTCAGAAATGATACCATCAGAGAATGGTGTTGCAAGCAAACAACATTAATGGAAGAGATACAGAAACGCAGGATGAGATGGTTTGGATATGTGTGCAGGATGAATACAAACCACTACCCACTGATTGGAAGGTCCAAAAATCTGCACCCAAGAAAACATGGCTCGCACATGTGACAGAGGACCTGGCTAAGCATAGACTAGATCTGAAGGATGGAAAAGAACTGGTATTTGATAGAGTAAAGTGGAAAAATGTAACACAAGGTGTTGGACAAGCCATAACACGTACCACAGCGTACTGGCTCCGCGGCAATCCGGACCCAGACGCGTGTTAAACGACTCAAAGAAGAAGATAGTTCTAAGTTTCTTGTAAATCTACAAATATGTTTCCGAATACATGTTTCCACTTTAGTGATCTCATAGTGCAGCAAATTGTGACCTATGGTTCGGCGGATTCTTTTTATTATTTTGTATTAGGGACTGTGAAAATCAAAGGCAATCCAAGCCAATAAATAAAACATTAAAATATTATTGTAACTATAATGTTAAAATTCGTAGAAAACAACGCGACACCACAAAGAAAATAAAAACAATATCAAAATGTGGAAACCAAAAATTCTGGCAGCTAAACTAGAAGAGGAAAAATAAAAAGCGACAAAAAAGGAAAGGGAAAAAAAAATAAAAACATTAATAGGTAAAAATAAAATAAAATCAATTTACGATAAAGGAAGTCCTTAAATCGTACTGTTTTAGCTGTTTCGAGCTTACTAGGCTGTCGTCAGGCAGAGTGTGATTCAAAAAGCATAGGAGGGTTAAGACAATATATTCTTAAGCCCAGCGAACACCATCCGATTTTCGACCAACTTAGTTGACCAACTTCCAGTTTTCGAGTTGCTAGAGCGGGCCTTGAGCACGGTTTTCAGCGACTTTGCAGCGATTTTAGTTGGCCGACCCGAGTTGGTTGTGCAGGACCAAGTCGGTAAAGTTGGTCGGAATTACCAATCACTGAGCAGCATTGGAACACGTCAGTCATGACGTCACTCCCATGGAAAGAAATGGTGTCCATAAAAGAGTATCACCGCTTCGAATCGACGACGAGCAAGTACACAATGGATATCACAGTATTGCGAGTTTCTTTCACGCATAAATAAAGTTTATACTGAAATGCAGTAATTGTATTTGGCAGAATTTATCAGAGAGGTTTCAAAATCTTGATTCCTCGGATTTTCCACAGCTGCTGGGGGAAACGCATTGAATTATGGGATTGCTGCTATCGCGGCCGACTTCATTTGCGAGTTGTCTGGTGTCCGCGGCTGACAAAATCGGACCAACTCGAAGTTGGCCAACTAAGTTGGTGCAAATTTGGATGGTGTTCGCGTAGCTTTAGAAAACCAAAATGACCCCCTTCAAAAAAGAGAGAATAATAATAATAAAAAAAAACTTCTGATTTTCTCTCACTGCCGAGCAATGAAGCCGACTATAAGTTTAGAGAGAATAAGAACATAAAATGACTTAAACACTCAAAGATTAGATAAAATATGAACTCAAATTTAACTCAGATTAAAAATTAAGTTCATTTTTAAAATACTTACATTTTAAGAATATTTAGTATAGAGTGGTTGAACTCAATAGGGAACTTCAGCACTGCTGCTATAAAACAATAGAAGACCATTTCTGAACGTGTTGATTTTTAATAATAATAAAAAAACATTTTAAAAACAATTATTATGAATTAAAGTAATTTGAGAATTCAAAATTGAAGCCGGCGCACCTGATTAAATTAAATTAAAATTAACACATTTCAAACTAAATAATTTTAAAAAACTTGTTTAAAACTAAAAATATATACAATTAAAATCTACATCATTAAAATCACAACGACCAGGTTTCGCATCAGTACAGTCGACGCATTTTCAAGTAATAGGTTATCAAGTAATCAGTCTACTCTATTATTATGAATAAGCTTATTCCTTAAATGATTAAATTAAGATTATCTTAATTCAAACAGTATAAGCTCGTATTTAATTAATTAATGTGCAATAAAATTTACAATTTTACGGAAATGAAATATCGATAGTAACAACATAATTAGGATTAAAAAATTTAGACAACATGTAATTCAAACGATGTGCTCGCCGTTTAATTGAAAAAAAAAAAGTACAAAAGTCTGGCCAGTAAATGGCGCTGTAGCTACCCATAGTTAATTATAACTAACGTAAAAACATTAACCGTGTGTTACTATAAAAGTATTACTTAAATAATGCAGATACTGAACTAAAAAGTAGCACAAGAATTAACGAAATACAGGCAATTCCGTCAAATTCGACTAGTTTACAGTTCCTTTCCATGTGCCGAGGGCGGAGCGAAGAATCATTGGCCACATGTCGCTCTCTGTCTGGAGATCGTGCTTAATGTTATTTGCATAATGTTGACTCGCAGCTCTTAACACTCCGTCGGGCGCAATATGGCGTGGCACAAGGTCGGGCGCAACGAGCCTGAGAGGCACTACTTTATTAAATTCGTTTTCGACAGATAAAAACGTTTTTTCTTACTAAAACAATTGTTAACTATTCTTTGGAACCTCTAAACATTATAAAAATACAGAAGGAGCAATAAAATAGTTTTATATATTCTTTAAAGGAAACGGAAATTTAGCTACCAAAAATTACCGAAATTTGTACACCCCTTGATTTAATAATCTTTTCTACAGATATAAACGTTTTTTCTTACAAAAAACAATTGTTAACACTTCGTAGTAAACACCCACACTGTATAAAAATACCGCAGGAGCAATAAAAAAGGTTTAATTAGTCTTTAAAGAAAATGTATAAGTTCTGGAACAAGAATTAAGAAAAATTAGCGAAGGAAAGAAAGCTCTTCAAAAGCATTAAATGCTTACCGGTACTTCACGAGCAATGCCAACGTTGCAGGAAAAAGCTGCTGTTAGTGAAGTTATGCTATCAGAACGATAACAATGCAGCTGCGGCTGTTAGAGAATTCCGGCGACAGAAGCATGTAAGCCGATGACCAATGTAAGCTCGCGCTATCCACGAAATGATTGCGAAATTTGAAGCAACAGGACAATTTTGTGTTGTATCAGGTAGAGGTCGAAAACGAATGGCTCTTCTCGCGTTGAAGATGAGGCTACGACTGTCGTGGATTTGTCACATAAATCTCCATGTGATAGTGTAAGTGTTACAGCACGATGACGCAGAAATTTGTGAAACATTTGCGCATCTGTTCCTTGCGCTAATAACAGTTGACATCACTTGGCCATGGAACATTCTTTGGAGTAACGAAGCCCACTCCTGCTTAAATGGGCAAGTTCATACTCAGAACTGTCTCATCTGAGCAACAGAAAAACCCTCCTGTTATCCAAAAGGTCCCATTGCCTTGTCCAAAAGTGACTGTATGGTGTGGCTTTGCAGCCAATTTCATCATGGGGACATATTTTTTGAAAAAGTAACTCCAACTGCACCCCACACCTGTTCCATAACCGGATGTTGGCAAATTTCGTGATATCACAGCTTCAACAACGCGGTTGTGTTCAGGAAATCATATTCAGGCAGCACTTTACAAATGTAATTGTTATCAGCCGTTATTTTTAGACAACTTGGCCTCCCCGATCACCCGACATTACCCCGTGGGATCCCATGTTATGGGGCTGTTTGAAGAACCAGATGTATTGTGAAAGATGTAAAACTTTCAGATCTGAAGGACAGCATTAGACGTCATGTTCTAGCAATTCCAGCAAGCGTTCTGCGATAGGAAATGCCGTTTTGCGAATGGAAAACGTCGTCGACAACAATGGAGGACACATTGATCATTTGTAAAGGTGTTCAAGTGATTTGTATTGCTACACCGCGTCTATTGGCATTTTTTTGTAATATTTTTATAAACGGCGAGCGCATTGTTTGAAGCACCCGTTATCCAAATTTCTTTCAATTTTGAGCTTTAGAAGTCGCTCCAGAGCAGTATATGTAGAGGAACTTTAATTTTAAGAAACCAATAAGTCGACTATGGCAGGTTCAGTGTCGCTCCTACGGCTCTCACATTCTGGCAACCTATGACTTCTCCACATTGAAAACCGCCCAGCTGATTTGATGGTGTCATTTTTCCTCAGCACGTGGTTAGACATCAAATGACTCCAACTATAGATGATCTTGCTGTTTTATAACAAATTTATTCAAATTATTGCCCGAATTTGCATGGGTTGTTCCACTACGGCAGGTGTCCACTTTTAATTGAGCAGTCAGTGTACAATAAGTTGTGTTCAAAATATTTTGATTAAAAAAATTATTCCATTCATGTGATTTACATTAGGCACTCATTTAAAAAAAAAATCCTAGAATTAAATGGATAAATGAATTCTTCTAAAACTGAGGTTATGATGAAGCCTAAAGCCAGTCACTGATTTTTTTTTAATTTTTTTCTAAATTCCAAGTAACAGATTGCTTTATACCTCCGTTAATGTACTTTTTTTTTAAATGTTTAAATAATTAAATAATATTCTGCAAATTATTGTATACACACCAATTCTGACGCCTGAAAAGAAAACGTTTGTAAGATTATAATAATTTGTCACAACTCTTATCGTTGACTTATTTTAATTTGAAGTTAAATAAAATTAACAATATTTTATATTCTTTAACTGAATTTGTTTTCATAACAAATAAAGATAAGATAGCAGCTGTATTATAACATTTTTTAAATTGTTTGTTTTTCTTTTCTAAAAAGATTCACATTTAAATTTACGTAATTAGTAATAACTTAAGGAACTTATCTATTTAAAACGAATTTGGATAAAAGATGGACACCAACTGAAATGATGTGAAATTTTAATTTGTATTAACATATTAAAATTTGAGACCTTTGTTCATTACTGACATCTCAAGACTGATGATCGCCAAGTTAGTGTGAAACAGGCTTGTCTTGAGATGTCAGTAATGAACGTTGGTCTCAAATTTTAATGTTTTTACGCATTTTTAGGCGCTTTTTATTCATTTAAATGCGCATTAGAAATTCACTGAGGCTGGCAGAGCCCAGTACACGAATTTTCTTTTTCTTTATTTTTAATTTGTATTATTGTTTTTAGTTTAGATTTGTGGAGGTTCCATTTGTCTCCCCATTGCCAATTTGTATTACTTGGAACATAGTCGAAAACATAGTCATCAATATGACTAACATTGATGAATGCTCTAGTAGAGAATCTGTAAGTTCTCGTATCATTCCTACTGAGGAATGGAGTGCCTTTCCTGCTACATCTGAATGGCAAGTTCTGAAATCAAATAATGAGGATTGCTTGATGGTTATTCCCTATAATGTCCATGATTTCTCAATGAGATGTAGATCTGGATGGTCGACGTTAAAATGAATATCCTCTACGATGCCATATGTACGGTGCCAAACTTTATCGCGATGACCTATCTTTGATAGCCACAAGAAATGCAAAAATTTCATGAGCAGTCTCTGTGCCTTCAACAATTATCTTTTAAACCTAATTGGATTACGTAATTACGTAATAATTGCATAATCTACCAGGAGATATATGTGTTTAAGCTCGGAGTCTCTATAGGCTCCGACATTTCTTTTACTATTCGGGATTGGAGGGAAAACTCCAGGAGTATGTGTAAAAACGATGATAATAATCTTGGAGTGAGAAATAACCCTGGAGGAGAGTCAACCAAGAGGAGAAATAACCTGACTTACGCTGGAGATTGAATCGGGATCCTCCAGCCTGTAGACTAAGGGATGTACCACTGAGCTACCAGACCCACATGACGATATATATTTTGTAATACAGTGTTCATGATTAAAAATGTAAAATATTTAAAGCTACTTATGGTAAATTCAATTTTCATGCAGAGGAAGAAGGCAAGTGGTGTTGCTCAAATAGGAGCGGCACAAGATTTGACATGATACCACTTCTGTGAATTCCAAGAATGCTCACTTCAAATCACCATCCGAAGTTAAATAAAAGTAACTGTAGTTTTACTGCGAACAATGTTAATAAGGTTTTTGTTCTAATTAATAGAAATAAATGATTAAGAACCATTAACTTTTCAATAAAAAAACAATTATTAATACACTTCAAATAGTCGCGTAATTGAGGATCTCAAAACAGAATCCATAGTTTAATATGTTATTCAATAAATATTAATACTTTTTTTTTACTATTTGTCACATTATCAATTACTATTAGTCAATTATCAGAAATAGACTGTTCTTAGATCCAAACTGCGTAGTAAGTAGACAGACAGAATTTTGAGAATATATTAAGTAATCTTTCATGTTTAATTGTTACAAAATTCATCATAGATCCAATTTTACATTCTAACGAATTTTCCACAATCTAAAGTTCCTTTCCGATTGCAAGAGTTGCAAGAGTTGTATTCGGTATGATAAATTTAAACTACCAGAATCAATTAAAAAGTATTTATTAAAATTAGAAATCTATTTTTATGAAAGTGCATAAAGTGCATAAATACCATTTAGGAAAGCTGAAAATAAAACCGATTATATATAAAAAAATAATTACTCCAAAAAAATGTAGGAAAAACTAATGATGTATCAGATTTTCTAATAAAATTTCTACTATTCTCTTTACGTATGAAGTTTTCGTTTGTAAACTTTCTTAACATACATGAATCTTGGCATTACAAATAACATATACATTCATATACGTTCATACATATACGTATCATACATATACGTATATATACGTAATAAAATATACGTTCTTGAAATTATCACATTGTCGTTATTGGTAACAAATGAGAATTAAGTTACTAGTTAGGCTCTTTTCTGATTCGTGGATTAAAAACTAAGTTATCGTAAGTATCTTATGGCTGTCTAAAACGTTCTTGAAAACTTGCCATTTGTCAGCTACATCCATTCAGCATGTATGTAATCAGCATCGCTTTACAAGAAGTAGTAAACTTCCATTGACAAGTCTTGTTTTGCTCTCGTTGATATCGCGATTAAAAATGACATGCAGGTGAAGCGATGAAAAGGTTGGTTTTCCAGCATTAATTTCGTTATTAATTCTCAACTCATTCCACCTGAGATAAAGAAAAGTAAAAATAGATCCGGATAGAAGGAAAAGTAGTGAATGAAGCCATGGATGGAAACCACGAACAATGTAGGCCTACATGCAGATTCAGGCGTAAAATTACGCTTTCGTATTTTTCCAATAAGTTTTTCACGCCGGTGGGCGCGCTGATATTTAGTTGCTTCTAATTACTTGTTTCAAATTAGGGATTTGCCTCGAAGTGGCAAATGGCAGGTTTTTCGAGCAAACATGAGTTTTTCTAGCAAATTGTCGGTCTAAGCTAAGCTTTGGTGAACGTGTAAAGCAGCCACATAATTCTCACAGGCAATATATTACCAATAAAAGATTACGTTTCAAACAATTTAAATCAAAGTATGTTTTGTTCCATCCACATGATTACGTTTAAGTAATAATTGATTACCAAATCAAATCAAAATTTGTAATGAAATATTGCTAAATGCAAGAAGATCATAAAAAGTATAAAAAAAAGTACACTTACATGCCGATTAAGACATTTTAAATAAATTGCTTATATCTTATAATTTATTTACATACCATTTATCCGTACTGGAAAAAAAATAATTCATGTCTTTTAAATATGTTATTCTACAAATATAGTAAGATCAAATAATTCGAAGATTAATTTAATTAATTAATTAAAAAATATAAAGATTTTTTTTTCGATTTCATTTAATATTATTTATTTTTTAATTATGCTAATTAAAGTCTAATAATCATTTAACAAGATTTTTTTTACATGAAATGAATAAAAAAAAAACAAAAAAAACAAAATGTGTAATGATGAGTTTCTTAAACTTAGAAATAGGAACTGAAATTGAAAGAAGATTCGTTTTCTTCAATACCTTCTTTCTGAAATTCTGAATTTATTCTCTTTTTTTGTTTAAATTAATTATTCCTAAACGAGTTTACCTTTCTTTTTGATGTAGGCAATTCGCAAGATGCAAATTCCTATTCATATAGCAGAACTAATACATTTTATTGAAACCTATTCCACAAGTACTTTGCTTAGTAACTCATCTCTGCACAGATAGTTTAAAGATATTTCCCTGAATTTGGTAAATTTCATACGAAATGAACTCGAAAGCTGTAGCGTCTACTGCGTATTAAATTAGTTTCTAGATTAATCGTGAATCTTTTCGTAAGACGCTGAGGAGGAGAAAAATAAAAATTGTTTTGGGGGGAAAATTAAATGCAGAGATATTGAATAAATATACACGCAGTGGAAAATTAAAAACAACAATTCACTTGAATTAAATCAAAATTAAGATAAATTTATTAATCCATAGATAATCCTTTCCCCTATAAAAGATAGGGTACAAAACTAACGTAATACTTGTTAATACCTTAATTTAACAATAACTTCGCCCACTCAAAACATAACTTGATAAACAGTTTGAGAATCAGGTAGAAGGGGAAGAAAAAAAATTGAAATAAAATGTCCTATCGACTAACTTAACATTATTCTTAAACCCTAAGGAATCCTAGGATCCTAAACAAGAAACAAGTCCAAATTTAATACCCCGCCACAATGTTCTTTGCAAATAATTTGCTAATGTAATCTATAATTAGCCGTGCTGGCGTGGCCATGCGGTCTAGACGGCAGGTCTGCCGTTGCGGCCAGTGTGCCAGTTCCCGGGTTCGAATCCTGGTCGTGGCATGGATGTTTCTTTCTTCTTCTGTTTCTCCTTCCGTCCGTTCCCGTTTCTTTACCCTGGCAGTTAGGGTTAAAATGCATCTCCCAACCCGCAGTTGAAAGTCAGCGTGGGAGATTAGACTTTCACCCACCGAGACAGTGAGCTGTCTGGCGGAGGCCTTCGTCCAGTAGTGAGCTGTTAAAGGCTGTTAGATAATCTATAATTATATATCTCATACTATTAGCTTTCTAATAAATTTCAGTCCAGATGGCATAATTCAAAGTCATTTAGAACCTATCGGTACTTTTCTCTTTCTCACTAGATCTTCATATATAAATCGTTGAATTTTTTTCTGTTACTTTAGAAGAACATAATAAAACGTATAGTCAATTAAAAGTCCTGGATGGAATTATGTAGACTATCTGAACCTCCTGATCTTAAGGAAAATCATCTACATACCAAAGGTGCCGCTGATCAATCGAATGCTCCCTTTGATAGAATCTCCGGATATCCATCGAATGGAGAAGTTTCGTCCCATCCTTGGCCGCTGATCTCTCTCTCTTCATCCTTAAAGTGGTTGGTCCTCCGTTAATCGTTGAAGATTCGTCTCACTGAAGATCTTACATTTCTAGAACTTATACTGAGGTAGGTTAAATTGGAAATTAAAACTAGCCCAAGATGTACTTAAATTAATTAATAAGGGATGAAAAACAACTGTCGGATAGGACTTAAATTAAACTCTTACAGAAATTCTTCCATAATCCTCAAATTTTGGATATGTAAACCCAAAATAGCCTTGCGTTATGCAAAGTAATCGGCTGGGAAGAAAAAAAAAAGTAAGAGATTCCATTCTCCTAATCATAAATCTTTCTCTTTTTAAAAAAACCTTAACAAGCCATTTTAAAACATTTTCTCCCTCGAGAGAATGAAAAACACGCATATTGTGCAATAAAGGAATGGATGACTGCCTACCTATACTCTAGTTTCAACTAACGCGATTAACGTCTAAAACAATAAGTAAAATTATTATAAGTTACAATAAACAAATGAGTTTGACAATGCAAAAATTAACCAATGATCCCATTGAGTAACCACATCTGTTGGTTCTTGTTTTAATATGAAAAAAAAACGCAATAAACTCAATAATAGGAGTTAAACAGAGAACCATTTTTGGAACAAAACAATATCTGTTCATTTCGAAGCTGTCAATAAAGTAAAGACAACAAAGTATGAAAACTATATAAAGAATACAGTAAAGACAATAAACTAGCATTTCAATTAAGAAAAAGGTGAAATAATAAGAAATAAGTTAGCGCTGTTGTAAGATATTTAATTATTAATAGTGAAATAATAATAATAATATTAAATAATTAAAATAATTACAATAAATTAATATTAAATAATTAATATAATTAAATAATATTAATTTTATTAATAATAGCTGCAGACACATATTATTAATAAAAATTCAGCAGCTATTAATCTCTTTTTAAGTGATCTAAAGAAGTGAACAAACTACTTCCATAATGATAAAGCTTTATGGAATATTGCAATAAGAGAAATTGTATCCTATCTATATACGCAAGATTATAAATGCATCCATATTATACACTTTAAAAAATCCTGATGTTATGAATAAAAAAGCTTGCTTGATGTTATGACTTCAAAACATGATTATTAAGAAAATAATTTCCTTTGTTTTCATTAAATCACGAAAACTAATGTTTCGTTTAAATTGTGAATTAAGAAGAAATAACAGTTGCTATTTTTTTCCCATTAAATTTTAAAAATAAAATGTAGTTTATGGTATATGTGAAATTTGTACACATTTATATTCTACACAAAAGAACCGAAAACTTACCAATTATCAAGACTGAAAAATAAAAGACAGCAAACTTAACAAATAATAAATTAGGATATTTTCTTGTATATTTAATGAATGAATATACACTGTCCGGGGTCACTTTATTAGATGCACCTACCTAGTAGCGTGTTGGACCTCCTTTAGCCCTCAAAACAGCCTGAATTCTTCGAGGCATGGATTCCATAAGAAGCTGAAAACGTTGTTGAGGTATTGGGTACCAGCAGACATGATTGTGTCACGCAGTTCCTGAAGATTTGATGGAGATGTAGGCCTGGAGCGAACAGCCCGTCCCAGCTCATCCCTCAAATTTTCAATTGGGCTGAGATCCGGGGACTGAGCGGACCACTGCAGCAAGGAGAAGTCATCGTCATGTTCTTCAAACCATCCCATAGTGATACGGGCTTTGTGCACCGGCGCATTATCCCGCTGGAAGTAGCCATCTGCAAAAGAAGGATAAAATGTTAACATGTACAATCGCACTTGGTCAGCTACGATGTTTAGGTTCGCTCTAGCATCCTGACGGGCCTCCAGAGGTATCAATGGACCCAACATCTGTCAGGAAAACATCCTCCATATATGACACTGCCCCCACTCACTTGAAGAGTTGTTGAGAGACACGACGGGTCCAGACATTCATGTTGTTTGCGCCGAATTCTGTGTCTGCCATCAAAATGATGCAGGAGGAACTTCGACTCATCGAAACAAGCAATATTTATCCAGTCGTCGATGGTCCAGTGTCGGTGTTGCTTTGCCGACAGAAGGCGTGCGCTGCTATTCTTTGCTGATAACAAGGGTACCCGATGAGGCCGTCGGCTGTTGTAGCCCATCTGCAACAGGGTTCGTCTAGATGTGCGTTGCGAGATCGTTTGCTGCGCACCACTGTTGAAGTCGGGTATCACATGGGCAACTGTGACCCGTCTTCAGGCTTGCACATTTCTAGACATCCTCCTCCGGCCTCTGTCATCAACGAGCGATTTTCGTCTACACGAGTGCCGCTGAGTCGATGTTTTCTGTTCGTTGCACAATTCCCTACGTTACCTGCAAAGGAGTGGAACGAACCATTTATGCGCACAACAGGGGTGTACCTAATAAAGTGGCCGGACACTGTATGTTGAGGATAAAATATTTATATCTCAATATAATATATATTTCAATAATATCAATACTACAAAATAATTAATAATATTACGTAGTGTAATAAATATTATATTATAAATTTCAAATGATAACAAATCTCAATGCGCATTCGCGCACGAGGGCAACTTCCAGCTGAGGAAGTTTTATGGGAGGTGATTGGTGACTGCCAACACGTCTTCCTAGTGCACCCAAGCAAGTTCGATGGGATTCAGGTCTGGAGAACGTCCATGCGCTCGATTCCAGCCTCTTCCAGCATGTTGTTGTCGAGATGCGCACGGTGGGACCGTGCATTACAGTCCATAAAAAAAAAAGTTGGCCCCAATTGCTCCAGCGTAGGGTACCACTATAGGCTGTAGAATTTTATCCCGATCTCTCCCTTTAATTTCACCCTTTAATTTCTAGCAACATAGAGGTCGGTACGACTGCCAATGCTGATGCCTGCCCACATCATGATTCCATCTCCACCAAAGGAATGTCTTTCCTGCACAAAACGTGGATTCTCCCGTGTTCTACGTTCACACCAGATCAGGGCACGACGATTGATCAGGCTACAGGCTGAATCTTGACTCGTCACTGAAGAGAACCGTGGATCACTCTTCACGAATCCAAGGAAGATGCATTTCAGCCCACCTTGTGCGGGTTCTGCGATGTTCAGCAGTTTCGGATTACATACCATTGGTCGCCTGACATACAGTCCATTGTTCCGGAGTCAATTTCGAACGGTCTGAGAACACACTCGTCGTCCTGTAGCAGCGAGAAACTGTCCCCGCAGGTCCGTCGCATTGCTTCGCCGGTGCCTTCGTGCTATTAGCGTCAAGTAGCGATCATCTATTGCAGTGGTGGCACGTGGGCGGCCCTGCCTTTGTCGTCTTCGTACTATGCCAGTATCTCTGAAGCGATTTCAGAGTCTGCTAATCACGCTTTGGGAGATTCCAACCACTGATGTCACTTCATCTGTGTCTGGCCAGCTTCAAGACGCCCTATGACTCTCCATGCTTCAGATCACGTTACAGGGGCATTTTCAGGTGACACTCAACGATTCTGCCACTTCTTGTTGATCCAGGAAAATGGAGATAACCCAGCAGCGCCAGCCTCTTTATACAGGGTTGTGGGAAAACATGCAAATTAACGTTTTGCATCACATTTGCATCTTCAGACAACTTCCATTTCCGTGTCATTTGCTTCTCTGATGATGTTCTTTAATAAATAAACTCAAATGCCTCTGTGGTTTGGGTGTATTATATTCACTTCGCAATATCCCCTAAATTTTGTGAGCAGTGTATCTGAGGTTTCCTGCTGATCATTTTCTTTTCTCAAATGAATGCATTATAAATAAATTATGTATAAATTAAAAATTTATTTTTAAATAAAAAAAATCTAAATAAGTGAAGTAAAGTGAAATAAAAGGCTTTCTATCTTTATGTTATTAGGTAAGTTAAAATTAAATACGATAGTCTGTGCTGAAAAACTATTTTTTTGTTATTTAATTATTCCATGTATTTATTTTGAAAATTAGAAAAGAAATGCTTACGCTCTTCCACTTAAAGAAAAAATAAAACAAAAACATTTTGACACTTAAATGACATTTGAATTACACAATACACCTTTAAATAGCTATGTTACTTTAGCTAATTTATATAGTATATTTAGATAAACATATATAAAAAAATAAAAAAAATAAAATTGTTTCAAGGGTTTTTTTTAGTATTTGACGAATTGAAATGAAAATGAACATTAAATCAGTTTGTTTTGGAGTTTTAGATTTTTTAAACACTTCCAAATTTATAATGGTGGTAGACCTCACTAAACTCTTCGAGCAGAGGTTTTTGCTCTCTTGAGTCGTCTTTTGAGCTATCTTAGATGAAAAGACGTTAAAAGTCGAAACAGATTTGCTGTGAGATGCTTAAAAATTCTGAACCTCTTTTAGGAGAACGAACATAAAATTCCTTGAGTACTGCGAGGTGCTGCAGTGTAGGAATGATAGAATAAAAATCGTGAAGAATTTACTACTATTAAATACCATGTAATAGTAAGTATTATAATTAACGAAGAAAAATTTTCTTGTACTTTTAGAGCATTAATATAAAATTTGTATTTTCTTTTAAATATTAAGTAAAATCCAAACATTTTATTAGCTATTGACTTACTAAATTTTATTTCTTTATTTTTTTTATTGTTTTGTAATTCTAAATGTAATAAACCATACATTCTACAACACGCTTTCAATAAAATTATAAAATTATGAAACAAAATGATCAATACATTAAGTGAGTAATTATTTTACTAAAGAACATTATTTTTATTAAAAGGTAAAGAATTAAATGCATAAAGAGAATGTAGAAAGTTCTAATCGTTTTATTTAGATATGCTTCCATTTAGTTTACTATTGTAATTACGTATAATTGTAAAAACGTAATAAATAATTACGTTTATAGTTGTATAAATAATTGAATTGAAAGATTACATACGTGAAAAGGCTATTTAAAAAAAGATCACAATAAAAAACATTTAAACTACAGTATATCATTAACTTCAAAAAATACTGTACTCATGAATTTGAAACTAATATAGTTAAAATATGAAATTCCTTCAGGAAACAAAGCAACATTGTATTTTAAAATATTGTAAATTTTGTTTTAAATTAAAATATAACAATAATCTGAATTAAGTCTCTGAATGTCATGGCAATTTTCATGTATTGAATCAATTATTTTCAGTGGTGAAACGGAATTTATTTCTCTTTTCAAGTTTTTATAACAATTATTGACTATAAACGAATTTCTCTCTTAGTTGTGATGAAACGCCATCTTTTTTTATCGTAGGAATTCAATGGAAGAATTGTTATTGTGTACATCTCATCTTTTCTGAAGTACACTTATAAATTTTTATTTCACATTCGATAGAATTCAATGTTGTATTATTCAAACATTTGTTAATAGGGAGATGTGACTCAAGATAATTATGCACTTAAATTTTTGGTATTATGATGAAAAATAGCCGCATCATTTCCAGAAAGCTGGATCATTATTTGCTATGATAAGTTAATAATTATTTATTGATTCTTGAGATTGCATTAATTTGTTAATTATCTTCTATTTATGTAACTAGCATGTTCTATTTATTTTTATTTATATTTATGTTGTATTGATGTGAAAAATTACATCAAACAATGACACAAGTCGGAGTGGGACAATTAAGGGGGGGGGGGTCAATTAACAAATAAAACGGATTCGTTGTTGGACTATGAAAATTGTTTTTCTTATTAAAATTTATTAAAAGATTAATGACATTCTCATACATGATTTAAAAAAAATCTTAATTTAAAAATTACAATCGGTTTCATCCTCACATTATTAGAATTTATACAAAAGGTCTTCAATTATAATTATAACAAATTATTATGATATATTATTATTCAATTAATATAATATTGATATTAATATTATTATCATAATAATAATTAACATAATCTTCAATTATTTATAACAAAGTCTTCAACTTACACAAAAACATTAATTACCCCAAGTAATGTCATAACCAACTCCCAAATGTGAAAATTGGGGACTTTTTTATCAGCATGTATCCAGAAGATGCCCGAATTAATGTGAGGGCGAAACCGGTTGTTGATTTTAAATGTAATATTGTTCAAAATTATGTGTGAATGTCATTAATCTTATAAAATTATTTACCCACTCGTTAAAATTTCCTATTAAGTTTTTCTTATTCTTTTTATTTCTGAATTTTGAAAACAGAGGTTTGTAGCTATGAAAATAAATTTGCTCTCTATTAAAAACTAATTAATTTCAATGATAAAACTGAAGTTGTTAGTTCAATTTTCAATTCAACTTATTAGCAGAAGTTTTTAATTTAGATTACTATTATTTAATCATAAACCAATGAATTTTAATAATTTAAAATACAGAAATATTGAGATCCAGAAATACTTCTAATATTTCACAGAAAGCTGTTTTATTTAAAAAAAAAATTTAATCTGTTCTGCAGATTATCAAGTAAATCGTCCTTTAAGTTTAAAATTTGCAATTACTATTAATAAACAAAATAACTAAATATAGTTGCAAAGTATAACAAAAGACAGATTTTCCGGATATTTGCTTAAATTTCGTCGATTCTAAGAATGAGATTTAAAATTTAGTATTCCAAAATTCGTAATTTCTGTATATACTAAGATTTTCTTTAGTTGCAAAGTGGTTAAATGGCTAAAGAAACTCTTTAACTAACTCTTTATTTTTAATTTGAGTTATTACTAATTATATTATCAAAATATATAATTTGACTAAAAAAAATAATATAGCCTACATATTTTCTTCACATAATTAGCAATAATTCAAATAAAAATAAAGAGTTAGTTAAAGTGTTTCTTTAGTCATTTAATCACTTTGCAACTGAAGATTAAATATGATCGCCTGCTTAACTATCCATAAAGACTTTGTTTTATAGATAAAGCAAAAACTATGAAAATACAGAATCAAATATATTAAAATTTTATTCACGAAAATTAAAAATTTTAAAATTTAGAAGTAATTAAGGAGACATAAAATGAAATCAGTGAGCCTTCGAAAGCAATTGAACACTATTTCAGTCATCTCAATGTAAATTCCTAGCGATAATTACGTTGAAAACAAAAATACTTACAATGTCTGGCGACTGAAAATGAAAATATTTGTAATAAGACACTTAAATATTAAAAGTCAGACCCAGTGCTTACAAGTGACATCTAGTGAAGTTAAAGTAAATGAAGTTCCTAACTAGCAGAACAATGAAGCTTTAAAAAATGCAAGCCAAGCACCACTTTTGACAGTTTTCCTAAAAAGTATTCAGCGAAGCATAGTTATGCAGTTATATTTTTAGCCCATTTTCTATAGAATTCTTTTCATGCTTTTTAACTGAAACAAATCTAATGGGATTTCATCTGAGTTTTCTATCTACAGAAAGAATCGAACAGAAGATGGTTTTGATGCTTATTTCAATACTTTCCTTAAATTCTTTTTGTGTCAAGCGGATTGCAGGACAAGCAATAAACATTTGTATTGTTGTTTATTTTTGGCTAGGGTTTCTTCGGGGAGATGTGCCGCTTCCGGGAGCGAGACCTGGGACCCTTAATCTTTCGCACCTTCTGAGTCTGTCATCGGTGGAGTTTGGCTGGCTCACGAGTCATAGTCTCTTCCCTGTGACAGCCCAGGGTACGAAATCCTTTACTTACCTTGTGCCTTACGTTGTTATCATTTCTTGAAAAATGTTTCAGTTTCTCAGTTAATTTAGACCATATTAATTCAAAGTTTGTATTAAATTCGTATTTATTGAATGTAATTTTTGCTTTTTCATTAGTATAGGTGCAATACAATTTCTCGCCTCCCTTCTACAATTCACAAAATGAGATGTACCATCTTAATCTCGAAAAATTAGCAAACCCACATTTCTTGCAGTTAATATAAAATTTTGATCTAATTTTAAATAATTTTTTAAATATTTTCAATAAAGTTGTTCTTGTTTTTTTTCGGTAATGATCCAACTCTTGTCATTTTTATTTATTTCTATCCACAATTTATTATAACAGGAAAAAATCACTTTTTTCATGTTGTAAGATAAAAGAACTTGAGATTTAAAAGAAAAAGAGATTTAATAGTTGTTGTTTTTTAATCTGTGATTATTTAACTAAATTTACCTTAAATAATACGGCTAAAAATTTTGGAACCTGTGTCTGGAATAGTTTCGTAAGGAAGTTTATCGTGATTTACAGATATATAATAAGAGTGGAAAACGAGTGGCTCTTCTCGCGTTCAAGATGTGGTTATGACTGTCCTGGATTTCTCACACAATCTCTAAATGTTAGTGTAAGTGTATCAGCTATTGCCCGTACAGGGGGCATGCCATATGCCTCTAGAAGGCTAGTGATGCGTCAGATATTGCGGTAATACCTATACCAGATAAGGAGTCAACAGGAGCTACAGCACAATGACGCAGAAATTCTTGTAACATTTGCACTTCAGTTCCTAGTGCTAATGACAGTTGATATTACTTGGCCACGGAACATTCTTTGGAGTGACGAAGCCCACTCCTGCTTAAGTGGACAGTAAATACCCAGAACTGGTTTACAAATGAACTGGTTATCAGCCGAAATTTCCATAGAACTTGGCCTCCCCGATCATCCGACCACATGTTCATTATAACTCAATAAAATAATTTCCAAGTATGGAAATGAAAACTAATAAAAGTTTTCATAGAAAAGTCATAGTGTATATACCTGTAGTATTTTTTAAAATATTACTATTCTTATCTACCAAGTTATTAATTATTTCTAGAGTGTCATTTACTGGAATTGTTTTCCTTGGATGTGAAGGCCATGTACACATCAATTCCAGTAAATGACACTCTAGAAATAATTAATAACTTGGTAGATATGAATAGTAATATTTTAAAAGATCTTAAAATACAAAAGAAGAAGTTTTTGGATTTGTTAAAATTTGTATGAAATAATTGTTATTTTAAATTCCATAATGACATATATAAGCAAATAGAAGGCTTTCCTGTGGACAGCCCAATATAGGCTCGTTGTTTTATATTTTTCTGTATGTAGTAATGTAACTATGAAAAGTAAAATTAAATAATATATATAAGAATGTATTAATGTAATTCATAATATATAAATAAAAGGAAGAATTTTAACCCTGATTTATCCTTGATTTTTAATTTCAAGAAAAGACCGAAGATGTCAATTGCTATTGTTACTAAAGTCTGTTATGAAAAAGTAGAAAAATATAAAAACTAAACAAGTTCTGATTTCACTTATGTAACATACGTTACGAAAAATTAGATGTTTTATGATCGTTAGAAAGGCAATAAATAAAATTTCACTAGATTAGAAAACAAACCAATGTCTGTATTTTATATGACAATGAAAATATTAAAAATCATTGCTGAAAATTAATAATTAAGGTATTTTTTGTTGCCAAAGTGACACTAAAAACTATTTAGCTGGAGTGTCAACATTTTATCCTAATTTATTCAAACTTAGTCAAAAAAGCTTTTCTGTAAAAATATAACTATCCAAATTTATAGTTAATGTTATTAGAACGTTATTTCCTGTTTAGCTATACTACTATTATAAAGCAGAAGAGTTTGTGTGTTTGTACGTGCTAATCTCAGGAACTATCAATCAGATTTGAAAAATTCTTTTTGCGTTAGATAGCCCGTTTATTGAAGAAGGTTACGACCAATAGGAGTAAACATTAATGTAGATTGCCAGATTTGTTGACATTAATGTTTACAAGCAGATTGCCAGATTTGTTGGAGATTCAAAAAACAGGTCGAATACATTATTAATGGAGCGAAGAGGAAGGAAACGTGAGTCAAAAAACAATAATAAGTTACAATTATAAATATAAAAACAAGGACATGGTATGATATAATGAAATTAATACAATAAAATAATCATTATAAATATATACAATAAATTTAATTAAGTAATTAAAAATATTTAAATAAAGGTTTTAAATTTACAAATAATAGATTGAAAAAAAAATGCGGAAAATCATTGATTTACATAACATCGAGTGCATTGAAAAGGGTTCAAAAATGGGATTAAAGAAACTATTTCAATAAAACAAAAACAAAACAAATTATAAAAAAAAATACAATTTTGTAACTCATCTTGTATTGTTTTTTGATTCATGTTTCCTTCCCCTTTCCCTAATCAATAATGAATGTATTAAACCTCTTTTTTTGAATCTCAGATTGCTTAGTTATATCCGATCCGTCTGCTTATTTTTAATTTGAAAATGGCAATTGGAACTATAATTGCCGTTGTAATCTATACTACTATTATAAATCTATTGACGAGAACCGAACATTACCGAAGGGCCGAACTGGGAACATATGGCTCAGTCATGTGGTCGACTCCTTACGCAACAGTTGTGCTTCAGTTAACTAATTTTTGTGGATGTGAATTGGTTATTTAATTGAATAATTCTATGCGTTTCCTACATAATAGGTACTAACCGCAATAGTTAAGTGTATGTTTGACTTAATATATGTATAAATTATAGGTTTTATTTAGGTTTAATAAAATCAATTTTTAGTTAGTTTTTTTTTTAATTGGTTGCAACGATCGTGTTATGAATAGGTAATAATATATTATATACAATTAATTAAATATATTAATTTATTATATCTATAAAATTGTATCTATTATGAAAACTTTAATTTAGTTTCTTCTTTGTTTGTTTAATGGCACTTTTCCATAGTATTATAACAGATTCTGCCAATATGCATAAACAACGTTTGAACTAATTCGATTGAATCAAAGATTAAATGTTGACAATTAATGCTGGGGGACCATAGTGAAAAGAAAAATTACAATTAATTCGTCACAAAAAAACAGCAAATAAAATAGTAATGGACATTTTATTTTATTAAATAAGTAACAATCGGGGGCGGTTGGCCCCACGAAAAGAGAACAAGACATTTCCGAGAAGGACCATATATTTTAATTTTCAGATAGTATTTATAGTTAATGAGATACATTTTAGTTATGTACTCATAATGTGTATGAAACAGATTTGTATTATCACAATTTAACGCGAGTGAAACCGCGGGGCATAGCTAATATTCTATATGCCTAAAAACAAAAATATGCAGTTTCATTATATCAGTACTAAGATTAAAAATAGCATGTAAACGACCGTAGATGTGAAGTTAATTTACAAAATTTAAAAAATTTCATATCATTCATTGACAATTACATTTAAAACATAATTGTTTCGCAATTATAAAAAAACTGAAAAAAATCTCGTGTGATAATAACGTCACTCGCACTTGGTACTTGAAACTACAATGAAACTTGATTATTTTTTCATTTAAAAAAAATTAAGGCCAACACACAAATTAAAAGTTTAAAAGATTGTTTTAAAACATTAAAAACTACAACGACGTTTCGGCTGGGCCTAACCAGCCATTAACAAAATGAATGATTTTTGTAAATGGCTGGTTAAGCACAGCCGAAACGTCATTGTAGTTTTTAATGTGTTAAAATAACCTTTTAAACTTTTACTTTGTGTGTTGGCCTTATTTTTTTAAAAATGAATATCAATTTCACACACGTTAAATCTCAGTTGATTATTTTTTTTTTATCAACTAACTAACAATCAGCCAACAATCCTCCCCCAACGACGATTACAAGTCAAACCATAAAACGACAAATAAATACGAACAGCACCTATCGACTACATGACCATTCACAAATTACGTCAAAAAATCAAATGAGCTCAGACAGAAAGGATTTTGATTTATTTATTTTTCATTAACAAGATTATCTCAAATTATTTAATGCACATATTGTAATTTAAATGAATTTTGAAACTAAAACTTCCTGAAATTAAAATTTTATCTAGGGTAGATAAATTCAAGATATTCAGTCGTCGTGTGACCTGACATACAAGTCTGTCTCTTTGAAAAATAGTAAAATTTAACGATTCTTTCACTTTAATTAAAATAGACAGTAATTCATAGTGCAAATTAATAACTTCACTACCTCCCAACAAGTAATTGGACACTCCTGCAAACGACGATATCGGCGGTTCTGAGACACGTTAATATCGTGTCGTTAAATATCGTTAAATATCGTGTGGGAAACAACAACTCCAACAGTCGCATGCAAAATGCCACGCAGTTCAGAGCTCTCCGATTTCGAGAAAGGGGTAATTGTCGGGTATCACAGAAATGACCGATTTATACGTGCCATATCCAGCGAGTTGACGTACCCAAAATCGACAGTGGCCTACGTGATTTGCAAATGGAAGGAGAGGGGTGACTGTCGGAATATGCCCCGACCCGGCAGACCCACAAAACTGGGAGTTAGAGAATGACAGGTGCTGTCCAGAGAACTTCGGAAGATCCGCCCCAAATCGATGGGCCAAATCCGCGAGGAATTCCAACAGGCAACTGAGACTGTTGTGTCAATGAATACCATCTGTAAGGAAACCCATCTACTCGATTATTATGTACGTGCTGCCGCCCACAAGCCTTTGATCACCAAGTCCAATCGCATTGCTTGGCTAACGTGGTGCAAAGAACATCGACAGTGGACCGTTGAACAGTGGAAACAGGTTCTCTGGAGCGACGAAACAAGGTTCACCCTCTACCATTCGGATGGCAGGGTCTGGGTTTGGTGTTTGGCTGGAGAACGCCTCCTGCCGGAATGTATTGTGCCAACAGTGAAGTTCGGCGGAGGTGGAGTTGTGGTGGGGGGGGGTGTTTTTCCTGGTATGGCACGGGACCCTTGGTCGCAATTCCTGGTAGACTCAACGCCGAGACCTACAGCACCATTTTGGATGACCATGCGCTTCATATTTTGTGGCAGTCTTACGGGGTGGACGCATATTATTTTCAGGATGACAATGCCACCTGTCATGTTGCGAGATCTACACATAGCTTGGTATGGTGACAATGGGGCTAATCGACTGGACTGGCCTGTACAGAGCCCGGACCTTAATCCTATCGAGCATCTCTGGGACGAGTTGGAGCGTCGGCTTAATGGGTGCCCCTTCCGTCCAAAATCTGGGAAGGAACTGACCTCGTTTCTCCCATCCGAGTGGAAGAAAATACCGCTGTACAGTACAACGACTGGTTGAGAGTATGCCCCGGAGGGCCGCAGCACATGTGTCCAATTACTTGTTAGGAGGTAGTGTACTTTTAACTATTCCATTGTAAAGTTATTTAAACATTTTCTTTCTTTAATATGCACTCTATGTTTCATGATAATGAATATTAATTATTAATCTAACATTAATGATATTAACTAAATGAACTACTAAAATAGAAAATATAGATTGTAACATACCATGAAACACTGCAAAAGAAAATGATACAAAGCATTTAGCTGATACAACCTCAACATCAACGTCAGAGCTGACAATTCTTTAAGAAGTTAAATTTGGGAGAAGAAACTGCTTAAATAGCTTCTGAAATTTTTGATATCATTTTAAAATTTTGTCGGATTTCATTACAATGGAAATTTAGTTATTTTAAGATGGGTGATAAGAGTAAATATTACAACTTTTCTAACGTTGGCTATCTACTTTTTTTAATGTAGCTGATTTTTTCCATTCTAATCTCTTTGGCACAGTCCACGAATTAATTCTGAAAGGAAACATTCAGCCGTTGTTTATGCTTTGGAAGAATAGAGGACTTTCGCCTTTGACTCCAGAAATGTGCAATACAGAGTATGCAATATTTTTGATAATGATGTCATATGAGAATAGTGCAGAGTTCAGTAAAATATGAGGCACGGATGGACCAGGAATTATTCAGGTTTTATTTGTTACTTTACAATGTTCAAACATTTAATATTCAAACAATGTTCAAACATGCAAGACCTAAAGACACGCATAACACTAGCCGTAGCAGCATTATTGCAGGCATGTTGCAGTGTGCATGGCAGGAACTCGACTATTGATTGGTTATCTGCCGAGTGACCAGAGGCGGACATATTGAACATCTCTAAGATAACAAATGAACTTGAATATTTTCTCTGTCCATTCGTGCCTCTTATTTTACTGTACTCGTGCACCATTTTCAAACAACATCCTTTTCAATAGTACCATTACTATTTCTGAATTGTCCTGAATAAGAAAATATAAAAATATAAATTCACATTGTTTTAATGTTTATCCCACTGTAGTTGTGTAATTTTTAATATTTGAGCTATTAAAATTAAACTGAAGTTACTCAGCAAGCACATTTTTCTTTATCATCTGAGATTCATAACATAGTCCTCAAAGATATCTTATTTTTCTTTAAATAAATAATAATAAAATTATAAAAATAAGTTTTGATTCCTGAAGATCATCTTATGTTAACAAAATAATTTCAATAACTACTGTAGTTACAGATTTTTTTCGAATGCATAATCTGATTGGTCAAAGATTATAAAAAAAATTGTGAATTTGATAATTCGAATATTGCTAAGTTTTGTTAAAATGCGAATGTTGCCTGCCATAAAAATTTGTTAATAATAAATTTAAGTTTCTCTACTGTTTTTATTGAAATCAACATAAGTTTTCAAGGATATTCCGGATAACATCTGTGTTTTTTTTGTTCGAAATTTGAAAACTTTGTTGTTGTTTTTTTAAAGTACCGTAATAATTATAACTTTGAATTGTAGTTTCTAAAGGAAAGGCAGGAATGAATTTTACATTTTAAGTTTCATTTCTGAAGACACCAAGATCGAAAACTTTTTAATATGATTACAGCAGAGGAAGTAAATAAATGAGAAACAAAAACCAATAAAGATGTTTAGAAAAATGTGGAGCAATGTAAATTTGGAAAGTTAAACTAAGACTAGACTGAAGAATATGGTATCCCCAATGGCCGGCGGCAGTGGTGACTTGGTGCCTACTGTTACCTCAAGAACGAAGTTAGCCAGATGAGGGTTAATTTTTCTAGTAAAAGATCGTGCAAAACCATTTTGAAATAAGCATTCCACTTTTTACTAGTTAATTGTTCGTTTCACATTATCCGCCGTCTTCAAAATAGTGCCACGGCCGCCGGTTATTGAGTGGCCATTGGGGATACCATATTCTGTAGCCGATAATAACATCTATGATCAAGAAATCCGTTAAATATCCTGCCTCTATTAGCACAAATACTATAGCAACGCCTTTGTTTGACGTTAATAAAGACGTATTAGGTTTGTTGAAACAATACATAAGTGCACATAGGAAATGCAATTACATATAAGGCTTTTGGATTGTTGACTGAATGACAAGTTCGTTCGTTCTTATGATGTTTGAAAAAAAAATGAGTTGCCTGGGTAATTTGTGATGGAGCAAAGATGTCTGTATTTGCTCCAAGGTCTGTTCAAAATCTTACATTAGTTTGATCTGAACTATGTGAATTTCATGAAAACATGAAATTCATAAGCTATTTTACAATTATGAAGTTTTTGACTGATATCCAAAGAATTGCCACAAGTAGGATTTAACTCAAATAGGATAAATCGAATTCAGTTTCCACAGTTGACAAATGAAGTATATTTATTTTCCATTGGAAATTTCCAATGAACTGAATTCCTCAAAGCGGAAAATTCCAAATGGAGAATTTTGGTTTTACTTCAGGCCGATGAAGAAGACATCCTGCTTGGATATTCGAATTCGTGGGATATGATCGAATCATCGAGTAAATCTTTACGATCATACAGAATGAAGTGAAAATACTACATTTCTTCAACTGTTTAACTTATCGGCTGAATTCTCTTTCAACGTCAAGTTAAAAAAAACCAAACTTAAAGTATCTTTCCTTCAAGTTCTATAGTAACAAACAAGTTCCGAAGATTAGTTAACTATTTAACGCAACGCAACGGACGAGTTCCGAAGATTAGTTAATTTCATAGGAACTGAAGAGTTCTGAAGTAGTTGTTAGTTAATTACAGTACAGTTAGTTGTTAATTACAGTTATTTCTACCAACAAGACCAGACAGTTTATTAAAAGGATAATATTTTATTTAAGAACTTATTGAGATGGACAAGTCCCAAGGATTTTTCGTTATTTTATTATTTCTGTTAATTTGAGTTATATACAAGGTGTATATTGAGTCCAGTTCATAAATTACAACTGATATTTAATTTGATGTGTCAAGATAAAATCATTTATTGAAGATACAAATGAAGATCAAATAGAATTAGTCAAGGAAAGAAGAAG
>JAFIDM010000001.1:28838169-28856326 GCA_023159025.1 Thereuonema tuberculata
TTTTCGTTTTCGGTTGCACTACAAACACTATCTTAACCCTTCCAACTCTGGGAATGCCTCTGGTTGCCATTATTAAACAATGACCGGGTTCAATGATTAGCAGACTACTGAAAAACAGAAATAGAACAAAATACCAATTACAAATGAATGAATTTTTCAGTGATGTACAAATGAATGAATTAAAATAAATTGGGAAACAAAAAAACAAAACAAAAAGAAAACCAAATTGTAGCAATACATTAACTCTAAAAAGTAATGCTTGGAAATCTCTATTAGCACATGCAAATAATTTCCCTCAACAACCCCAAAAGAATAAGAAGATGTACAATTTCATAGATCAAATTGGTTTTTCCTCTGGCTCCTAGAAATTAATCATAATACATCAATTACAAAAAAGGAACCAAAAACAAATTCTTACCTCAGAAATAATTTAAAATGATTTGTTGTTAATCTTTCGGTGAGGTCACAAACAAAAATCATGGAAAGCAAAAACTTCCTGAAAAAATTTGACCTTTATTATTTTTTATTCGTAAATTGAAATAAAATTTCAATGAAGAATCTGCTATCGAAATTTCATTTGCCCCACACGAACGGACCGCTCGAGGATAGGAAGGACTTCATACTTAAAAAATGATCCAACAGGTAGTAGATGGAACTAAGGGAACAATAAAGCTACGTACTTCGTCTTATCCACATTAGATATGAAGCTTGAAATTTGGAAATCTTTGTCAACCTTACAAAATTTTTAAATTGAGTGTGGAATTGATTATCTTGAGGAACACTGCAGCAGTAAATTATCTAAAAAGTTATATATTTTTTTTTTTATTTGTATTTATTATTTATATAAGAATGTGGGCCCGGTAGCCGAGTGGGTAAAGGACTTGGCTGCGGGTTGGAGGTGGAGGGTTCGATTCCCGGCCTCGGCGGCGGACGGGAATTTTTCCACGCTTCTTTCTCCTCCAAACGGGCCCTAGGGTCTACCCAGCCCTCTATAGAATGGGTACCTGGTTTCTTTCCCGGGAGTTAAAGGCGGGCGAGCGACGGGCCGACCCCCCGTCCTCAACTTTGTCCCGTAGGTTCTGATCTCTGGAGCCTACCCTCCAGCTGCATTGCGCGGTCCTCTGGGCCTGATCGCAACTTTAATTTAACTTATTTATATAAGAATATCGACAACGAGTTTGCTTTTGTAAACGTTTACTGATATCCAAGAAAATGAAACAAATAATGTGTATTTGTGGCTGTAATGGAGAGTAAGCAATTTCGTTATCGTATCTTAATGAGATATTACTTCGCCTCGTATGTTAAATTGCGCTATTTTAAGATATATTTGAACGCAATATTTATCTCCAGCTGAAAATCTAGAATGACACTATAGTAGTTCGGTGCCGTCATTACTGTCTCGAATTTTTTTCTTTCCAATGGAATGATATTTAGTTCGGCGTCGTCATTACTGTCTCAAATTTTTTTTTTCCCAACGGAATGATTTGTAAAGTTTAAATATTTAAATTTTAATTTCTTTTACACTTGATGTTATATCTATGATTAGTTTGTTTAATTTCTTTCTCTCTTAATTTCTCGACTTCGTAACTGTCGCTTTTATAACAAAGTTTCAGAAAACATAAACTTTAAAAAAAATTTAAGAAAATATATTTTTTTAATATATTATAACTTGAATTCTTTTGATCACCCGTTATATTTACAGTTAATTTATTTAATTTATGGAATTCATTGACATTATACTCTCTCTTTCGTTTTTGGTTTATTGTTCCACAAGAGCTCTTGTGATATGTTTGTTTATCACGTGGCTTTGGTGTGGGCCTGAACCTCAAGTGGTCCAATAATTACGAATATTTTTACTTTTATTCGCCTAAATGTAATCAATGCTGAACAAAACAAAAAGGGGCCAAGAGTGTATCATAACTACGTTTGGTTCTTGGCGTTAATTAAAATACGTATACAGTAGTTGAACTTTCGTTGGGTCTTCTGTGGATTTTTTTTTTTTTTTTGTTAGCCATCATGCGTGAATTTTTATTCTAAACAAGGATCTCTTCGTAATCTTGCATTTCCATAGAAAGTTGATGAAAGCTAATATATAATCTGCTCCTGCTTGCTCTAAAAACAGCAGCAGAAGATTATATAACCATCTTCAGAATACATTTATAATGGGCAGTTTGATGAATGCCTAGCTTTTAATGTTTATCACCGATCTGCTACTCTTCTGATTTTCCCATTATAAACACACCCTTAGATACTCAGCCAAACTTATTAAGAGAAACTTAAACAAAAAACCAGAGAAATTCAGTCATACAATAATTCATCCGTACGTATCATGTATTGGGGTCATTCTGAAATTAAGCGGAATTTCCGTACAAGAAAAAAAAATTAAAATCTAGAGAAAAATTATTATTAATATTTTTTTTAAATGACCAATAACAAACTAAATACATGTACACCCTTTGTAGAGGTCAAGAATAAATATTTTTACCAGAAAAAAATAGTTTACAATTTTGCCAACCATGGAGGTTACGTTCGCTTCCATGGAGGTTACAAATTGATTTACATTATATTATTAAAGTTAGATGGGTCATCCTCAAAAAAAGTTATCATGTAAAGAACATTATTTAAAATGTGTACAAAGAATAGAAACACTGTGTGGTATTTTTAACATGAAATAAAATTTTGTTAAAGTGGTTAAAAATAAAAGATAGCCATACATTTTAGAATAAACTTTAATTGGAAAAGAAAATCTTTCTGGAAAATGCATAGTATTACAGTACATTATTAAAAGTCTGAAGAATTCTTTTGTACTCATCAGTTTTTAATTTGAATTGACGACTTGAAATAGGATGTGGAGGCTCGTGAATTTTGCAGAGGATAGTCCTGATGGCGACTTTTTGGATATCTGGCGTTGAAGGCCAGTGCAAAGTCTTCCCACCCTCACTCCTGTGCATGAAACGGATTTCAACGTTGCAGCCATTTTTCTTCCGGTTTATTTTCTTGGACTGTTCTTGTTAGCAACCTTTTCTTTCAATCGAAAGAATTTTTTCTTGTATTTATCTCCTCGTTTCTTGGATTGTTTCAACTTTTCCTTGAATTTCTCTAACTCTCGATAACACTTTGATTTGTTTTTCTCTGCTGTTCGTTTTCCACTTTCTTTAGGGCTCGTGCCCACCCGGCCAACAATAGGCATGTTATTTACTGCAGGTACATTATTGTCCATTGGATTGTTACAGGAATATTGGAATCGCTTACAGGAATATTTTTGTTTAATATCTAATTTAGTTCATTTTCTCTTTTCTTCTTCTCTCTGTGCTTTCTAATTTTTTCTCGCACTTTTTTTCTCTGTGCCCTCTTTTCCCTTTCTTTCATTTGAGAAACTGTTTTTGTTTTGCCACTCTGAACTCTTGCTTTATATCTCTTTTTCTTTTCGTAAGTGCTCTTCATAAAGCAAAGGATTTTCTTTTATTCTCTGTCTTCTTTTTCTTTCACATTCCCTTTTGATTTTTCGTATTTTTTCTCTTTCAGATTCTGTGATCTTTTTCTTTTTACTCATTTTGATCTAAAAAAAAAAAAAAACCAACCAAAAGTTGAGACCAATTCAAAAAAGTCAAACTAAATACTAGCCAAACCGCAGCCTTAATTTTTCGTAATCGGCGCGCATTAATATAAAATTGGTATTGTAAAATAGTTCATACATTAATTAAAATAAAAAACCGCTACCACAAAATCATAATTTTTAAATTACATACTCAAAATGTTTTAAAAATTACCTTGAGTTACTAAAATAACAATGTGTATTTTTACTAATAATGATATAAGACACATCCTCTTCGTATCTTTCGTAAAAATCAAATTAAAAATTTGCCATTTTAGGAAAAAATATTTTTTTAAAATTAACCAGCTGAATATTGAAAAATTGATAATTAATAAACTGTGGTAAATATTTAATGAGTAAGCAACAAATGAATTTTAATTGTTCTTTGAGTATTAAATTTTTAAATAAAATCGACATCATCCTGCCAGAAATAGGCCTGATTACGAAATAAATTTTAATACAATTCATATTACTGAAGTGGAATAATATATTATAAGTATGTTGTGTTTAAATAAACCTTTCTTTAATAGCCTATTAGGCTTTAAATTGCATTAAGTGTAACCCCCATGGATAGAAGTAACCACCATGGATAATGTTATCCATGGGAGTTACCTTCATGGAGGTTACATTTAGCTACTTAGTCACATCTAGTTCATAACCTATAAATCCATAGATCCAGAGCTTATGTTTTCTGAAAGATAACAGGTATTTCCAAAATAAAAAAATTAAAGTTAAAGTTTTAACATAAGACATGCAACATTTGTTGAACACATGGAGGTTGAAATCACCTGGCAATAAAGGCAATCCGGTCTTTTAACAGCAAATAACACACATGAGATCCAAATAATCAACAGATTACTCAAGATCGCTGCCTTCTCCTTCACTATAGCTCTACCAGTGAACAGTGTTGTTGCCCAGTGAGCATTTTCAGAACTTTTATCTATGTTCCATGATGGTTACATCCAACCCCGTGGACAATTTTTGAGTTAAAATTAGGCTATTTAAATCTTTTATGTTTAAAACGTTAGTTGGTGTAGAGTTTAGTTTATATAATTTATAATTGTTATTGAGTTTTTTTTTTTTAAATTTAATAATATTTTTCGATGTTGAAAAAACAGGGGTGGGGACATTCCATGGAGGTTACATTTCGTACACTTCTCAGAGTTTTACTTTTAAATGTAAAATTATTTTCATAAAATAATATTGGGATCTTTTAAATACAATCTTGTTTCATTTATAAAAAATTATCAAGCTTATATAAATCAGTTTTTTAAGATAGAAACTTAGGGGGACAAAAAATTCCACTTAATTTCGGAATGGCTCATTAATCGTTTTATTATATGTTTTGTGTATGAGTATATACATATTTAAAGATTGTAACAATTTAAAAAAAAATAACTAACTAAATACATAAAGTTATTTCGTCATCTGTGAATATTTACATAGGCTAAGTAAGTACAAAAACATGTGTGAAATGATTAACTCAATACAATACCTGAGTTCACTATTTCTATTTATCAATGTGAGGTTTTTTTTCCCAATATGTAAAAAATTCAATTGAAATTAAAATAAGGTTGTTTTCAATTCATTAAAAGATTTTTTTTTTAAATTTTAATATGGCTCTCACATTTAATCAATTATATCATTGGAATCACTGTTTCATCATTTAGAACGTCGGTAATGTCCGAATACTACTGTTATTCATCATCTTTAACAGTAGTATCATTCATCCCATACAAACTGAACGTAAATATGAAATTTTATCAACTCTTTTATTTTTTTGTTTTTTTCAATCAAATACGATAGATAAATTACGTCACTTTTACTGAATGAATATGTATTACTATGAAAGTATAAATATCTAAACAGTCATACGTATGATTTCAGCATTATTATTGAAATTTTTAATATAGAGTTATTATTATTACTATATGTTAGAAGCAGCATGATGAGAAAAATAGAAATATTTTAACAGATTAGAGAAAAGAAGGAAATAAGGCATCATTCTTGGAATTCCATCTTACGAAATGCTTATCACTAAATTTCAAGAAATAATTTTCAACGAGGAAGGAAAATTTCTTCGAAATCAAAACTTTTCATTGAGCAGAGTTCAAGGAGGATTAATTACAAAACTATAAAAAGAAACATACATTTATCATTAACTATTCCCCATTGAACATATCTCCAGTGACACTAAGACTAATTGTTCAGGAGCCGCAGGAAAATCGGATGCTTCGTTGTAAGTAATCAAACATGTTATAAAAAGAAATTATTACAAGTCATTCATAATTGCTATTCAATAGGATAAAGAAACGTCAAATCATTCTACAATTTAATGATTCTTTTTGTTTTGCGAAACAATCACGAAATGGTTTTATTACGTAGTTTTATTTTATCACTTCTTAACTATTTTTCCTCCCCCAAATCAGACAGCTCTTAAGATGATTATGATAACGTTGAGAAAGTTTTCATTAAAGGCAATGATAAAAAATTATTCCTTTTATTTATTTATTCGTTTCTACTTATTTTATTTTTTCTCTTTCTGTTATGTTGTGGATCTGTTTATGTTTCGTTAAAGCTTATTTTTAATTTTATCTTTAATTTTTTTTTTCTTAATATTACTGTACTGTATATGTATTGCTTCTTAATATAACTAAAATATTGCTGTAATGCACTGTTATAACGTTCTTCTTGTTCTTAGTTTTGAGTAACGTTCTACAATTACTGTACTTTACTATCGTGTTTTACGAGAAAAATTATGTAATTCAGATATTCGTTTTAGTACCTATTAGAAAAATCTTGAAATAGATTCATTCTTTTTAAAAATCTATTTAGGCCTATCCTCCAATTTTTCGAAGTTAAATTACGCTTATCATTTAGTATGTTCTCAGTTTCTGTTGCCCTGTTAGAATTGAGTTAGTTCCTTAAAGGACAGTACCCTAATTAAAATAAATAAGTAAATATAAAATAAATAAGTAAATATAAACAATAATTACTATTATTATATCGAAAAAGTTTCAAACCATGGGATTCCCCAGCTAAGACAATATGGCGGGTCAAGGACCAAAGCACATATTGCCAAGTGTATTAAAAAAAAAAAAAAATTGAAGAATAGTTAGGGATGTGTGCTTGTGTCCATAAATTTCCGAACTATGCATGTTGTGTTGAGTACCACAGCCTTCTGGAGTTGTGCATAAGTGTTTTTATGAAGTCCTAGTGTGCCGAGGCTGTGATGCAATGTGTGAGGCACCAGACCAGTAGCGGACAGGATGATGGGTACAACACGTACTCGGTCCTGCCTCCACTACTTCTGGAGCTCGTGTGCTAGGTCTGTGTATTTACTTATCTTGTTAGCGTGAGTTTTCTGCATGTTCTTGCTGATGGGAACTGCAATATCAATGAGATAGGTCTGTTTGTTGACCTTATCAACAAGCGTAATGTCAGGTCTGTTGTGATGTATAGTTTTGTCTGTGTGACTGGGACGGTCCAAGTACAGCTTATGTGAGGGTGACTCTAGTACGCTTTGTGGTGTGTACTTGTAGTATGGGACCGTATTCTTAATAAGTGAGTGTTTGTGTGCTAGCTGTTGATGAACGATCGATGCTACCTGATTGTGTCGGTGGAGGTAGTCTGTTTGGGACAGAAGGGGACTATTATTATTATTATTGTTATTATTATTATAGGACACTACAAAACAATGTGTATCACAGCTGCCAGTTCTTTAGCTGGTGTTGGCCTTCAAACGTATCGAATTCTTCCCAAGAATCCATGTTGTCGTAATGTATCGGCGCAAAATATGTGCTGATCCAAGCAGTGCGGCTTTTTGGAGTTGACCGATGGAGATTTTGTCAATATTTAGATCTTGTAATATTATTATTATTATTATTATACAACTTTTTTTCTCTTTTCTCATTTAATTCTAATGGATATCAATGAATGCACGGACAATTGTCAAGTGCACCCAAGTTATTCCAAACTAAGGAATCTTCGGACAATGTGACACGAGTCTAGGATTACAGATTTCTGCATTTCCTTTGCTACATGTCTTGCTTCTAGAAATTCCAGTTGTCTGATTGTGTTTACTGGGAAAATTCCAGTCGCCGATATAACTATTGGTCTAATGTGAACTGCTCTGAGTTTCCACATCTGCTTTATTTCAATGGCCAACTCTGTGTATTTATTAATCTTGCTGGCATATACTTTATGAAGGTTGTGGTTCAGTGGCACAGCTATATCAAACAGTGTGGCCTCTTTTCTCTCCTTATCTACGAGGATATCAGGTCGATTTGCTTCAATCTTCTTATCAGTGCGAATTTCCATATCCCAGTAGATCTTGTGTTGGATGCCATCAAGGATAGCCTCTGGTTGGTACTTGTAGTAAGGTGTTCTACCCTGAATGAGACCTCTGCCATAGGCAAGCTCAAGATACAGTATCTTTGCCACATTGTTGTGCCTTACTGTGTAGTCGGTCCCAGCCAGAGTGCTACATGCTCCAAGAACATGTTCTATTGTCTCTTTTGATTCTCCGCATTGTCTGCATCGATCAGTTACATTTTGTTCTTTAAGGATGCATTTGCGGTAATTTCTTGTTGCGATGATCCTATCCTGAATGGCAATCATGAAGCCACAAGTCTCCGGAAACAACTCACCATATTGCAGCCAGATATTAGAGGCTTTCTTATCATTTTTTTCGCAGTTGAGATGGGCAGGATGGGTTCCATGTAGAACTTTTCCTTTCCATTCCTCAATTGGAAAATTCGCTGTCGTGTAGTACTGTGTGTCAATGGCCTCTTGACTTCTGAGGTGTAGAGCGGAACCCGCATCGGCTTTACAAACCACATCAAACAAGTGATGTTCCTGAGATTTCATATGAAAGTATTCTCGCAGGCTTGTTATTTGTTGATGGCAAAGATGTTTAAGTGAAGTGACACCAAGCCCTCCCTCGTAAGTTGGGAGATTCACACGTTGTACTGCTGAGTTTGGATGTAAGATTCGATGTTTAGTCATTTGTACGCGTACCATGCGATCCAGTTCTTCAAGCTCAGTTTTGGACCAGTTGACAATTCCAAAAGTGTATGTTACCACTGGGATAGCAAAGGTGTTGAGCGCTTTTATTTTGTTGTGCATGTTCAGAAGAGTCTTGAATACAGCATTTAGGCGTTCGCTAAACTTTCTCTTTGTTGCTTCCTTTATTGCAGTATGGTTGATACCTCGAAGTTGATGAAAGCCAAGGTACTTGTACATCTGACCTTCCGTGAGGCATTCGATATTAAGGTCGTCATCTTGAGACTCACTGTCGTCTGTCTGCATTAATTTCCCTCTCTTCAGATGCATCTTTTTACATTTTTCTAATCCAAATTCCAAACAGACAGAAGTGGAAAACTTTCGGGTGAGATCCAAGAGCTTGTGAAGTTGTTCTTCTGAGTTGGCATAGATTTTCAAGTCATCCATATATAGTAGATGGCTGAGTATGTGACTTTCTGTTTTGGTGGCTTTGATGTTAAATCCATACTTGGTATTATTTAGTAGATGACTCAGTGGGTTAAGGCAGATGCAGAACCACAGTGCACTGAGTGCGTCACCCTGGAAAATCCCCCTTCGTATGTTGATGGTCCTTGAGTGTAGTGTGGAAGTATCACTGTTAACTTGGAGTGTGGTGGACCACATTCCCATGGCACGTTCGAGGACAGTGATGAGTTTAGGGTGTAGTTTGTAGGTTCTTAGAATGTCGATCAGATAACTATGTGGGACTGAGTCAAAAGCCTTTCTAATCGATATAGGCCACACTTAGGTTTCTCTTTGTCTTTGTAGCTTGTCTCATGCAGATCTCGTCAATTACAATTTGGTCCTTGCATCCTTTTGAGTTGCGGTAACAGCCTTTCTGTTCTTCAGTCATTATGTTATTATCTAACAAATGTCCATAGATTTTATTAGCTATGACAGATGTTAAGAGTTTATACAGTGTGGGAAGGCAGGTTATTGGGCGGTATAGAGAGGGATCAGAACTTTTCTTTCCTTTTGGAATTAGATATGTTACACCATGTGTAAGGAATTTTGGGATATCGGTTGGAGATTCGATTAGTCCATTGAAGTGTTTGGCAAGAGCATCATGTGTTACTGTAAGATGCTTAATCCAGAAATTTTGCAGTTGGTCTGGCCCAGGGGATTTCCAGTTACTAGTTTTCTTGATTGCCATTTCAATATCTGAGGATGTTATATCTAAGTTTGTCATATCTTCAATGTCTGTCACACGTTGCTTCTCCATATCCATCCATGTGGTGTTTTTCTCATACTCTTTCGGATTTTCCCAGATATTAGCCCAGAATATTGTGAGTGCATCGATTTGTGGGGTTTCACTATTTTCCTTTTTTCTTGGTTCCATCAAGTTTCGGAAGAAACGCTTCTGATTTCTATTGAAGTCAGTGTTTTGTCTTTTTCGTGCAGTGCATTGTTTGTATCTGCGAAGTCGTTTAGAGTAAACTGAGAGTTGTTGACTATGTTTGTCGAATATCTTTGCAAAGGTGCTGTCATCAAGTGATTCTACCTTATTAGATCCAATGATTGAAGTGATTTTTCTTTTCAGTTTATTGGAGCATTGGTTCTTCGATCTGCGAAATTGTGTTAGCTGACCTAGCTTCTGACGTAGAGTGTGAATTCTTTTTTCTAGGCGCTTCATCCAGGGGGGAGACCTCCAGCTTCTTTTCCTCTCTCCAAGATATGAATAAAGAGGAAATGTCTTTAAACCCATTATTATTATTATTATTATTATTATTATTATTATTATTATTATTATTATTATTATTATTATTATTATAAAATTTAATTATAAAATGATTATAAAATAAAATTTTAAAGATAATTTTCTTCAAGCAAAATGTAAACGATAAAAGTATAATATTAAAGAAAAGACTTCAATACAGAATACTAAATCCCAAACAAAAATTCATATAAAACATACTAATTAAAAACTATTATAAAATCTTTGAGCATAAGAAAGAAGAAAAACAAAAATCCTCATATAATCTAAGAAACAAGAAAAATATCCATCTTCCCTATCCACTAATATACAATGACAATGGTAAGAGGCATTTCAACTATATACTTGAAAATATATTCAACACTATAGATGAAAAAGAAATATATATAAAAAATGGAAGAATATCGTATGTTAATAAAACTATTAAAAAAGTGGCTGATAGAATTTAATTAATATGAATTTCTTTTGTTTCAATTGTTTTCTTTGTAATTGTAGATCCTGTTTGTAATGTCTCACTTAAGTATTTTGTTCAATTTACTACCAATGTCCTTAATATTTATTGTTACTAGTTCTTACTGTACTCGACAAAAATAAGCTAAACATAGGTAACTTTAATATACATATGTAATAATTATATATAGAGTTAAATCAGAAAATTATTTTAACTTTTAAATCATGTTACTGCCTAATTTAAAATTTTTTGAAAATTATCACCTAGCGGTCTACCTGACAAAAATCACTTGTAAAAACAATACTATGTAAGTAATTTCATATTTTTTAACAATGTATTCAAAATTAATTAAATATTTGTAGTATACCTATATTCAGAACCTGTTGATAGGAATTTGTCATTCCTAACGGGACTGTAACTTTTGTATTTAGAATCATAATAAAAAAAAAAATTATTATTATTATTATTATATCATAAAAGTTTCAAACCATATATTATTATTATTAATAATAATATGTAAAAGATTCTAAACTTGGGTTTCCCCAGCAAAGACAACATGGCGGGTCAAGGACCAAAGCACATATTGCCAAGTGTAAAGACGTGTGCAAGAATGATTAGGGATATAAGGTTGTGTCCATAAATTTCCTGACTATGCGTGTTGTGTTGAGTATCACAGCCTTCTGGAGCTGTGAATAAGTGTTTTTGTGAAGTCCTAGTGTGCTGAGACTGTGGTGCAATGTGTGAGGTACCACACCAGTGGCGGACAGAACGATGGTACAACACGTACTCGGTCCTGCCTCCACTGCTTCGTGGAGGCTCTTAACGAAGAACGTTAAGACAAAAAAGTTGCATTTTTACTTATCTTTGAGATTCGAATTGCCATAGGCGACACTGCACCGATGTCGAAACCTTTTGATTGGTTCACTCAAAGTCACTCTCCAATAACAAAGTATTGATCTGAAGTACTGAAACTCATTTCAGAAGTAGGATTAGAAGAATAAATAACTTTATATTCGCAAACAATAATAAAGTTTCTTTTTATTCTTCTAATTTTATTATATTAGGATCTTCCAAATCTATGAAGAGATTCTACTTTTTTTTTTTTTGTAGGGTTTTGAAATTGTAAAGTTTCAGAGATTTTATCAATTGTGTCAAATAAATTCTCACACTTTGTTTCTTGAACTCCAGAAATTTCTGTATTATTTTTCCTTTATTGTATTTTTAACATTTCTACATTCTGCTCCAATTGACTTATTTTCTCATTTTGGGAAGTATTGGTTTTTTCCATAGTGGTTAGCTTTTCTCTTACTGATTTTTGATTATGAGTGAGTTGATAACTTTTTAATAAAATCCTCATATTATTGTTTATTTATAAATTACATTGTTCTTTATTGAGGTAACTTTTGAAAGGGTACCTTTCTATTAACCTTGTGACCAGTACAGTCGCTCTGTATAGAAGCCATAGTACATTATGCGATCCCTACTGGGATTGCTGCTCCTACCTTGTTTTTAGAAGATAGTTGGTCTCTGTATTATTGATTTGTGTCTATTGCCAGTACTCGAGATGTTTATATGTCTTCTTCCTGCATAGCAGTGATGAAATTTCACCAGAATTGAGAGGAAATTTATTTGCTTTTTGCTTCCTTTTGCTGGTGGCTTGTTTTTGCATTTATCAACTTCAAATCCCATGCTTATATCTCTGAGTAAAAGATTCGGAGATATCCATAGGTGCTCTGTGAGATGTGCTTGCGAAGAAGCGAACAGTTTAATATCGTCCATGTAGAAAAGGTGTATCAAATGTTTTATTAATAATCACACAAAAAGAAATTAATAAATTTCGTCAGAAACAAACAATTATAAAGTAAACAATTACTTTGCCGATGTATTATGCATTCTATATTACATTGTTGCTAATATTCTGTAATTAAATAACAATGCTTTTATTTATTAGTAATTAGGTTAATTATAATATTCAACTGAATACTATGTAAATTCATTAAAGTCAATTAAGTGCTTCTTAAATACTTTTAAAAGAATTATCTCCATAGCTATTTACTTGTGGTAATTATATTTGTGCAGGAAAAACCACATTAATATAATCCGATTAATTTATAAAACTTAAATTAGCAACGTAGATTAGATTTATATTAGATGACAATTAAAGTATTTTAAATCATTAAAGCACAAAAAGTTGTATTGTTAGTAAGAATAATGCATTTACTATAATCACAATTAATAGTAGAAAAGTACAAAAACAAGTGCAAGGTTTTTTTGTTATAAAATCGTTTCTATTCTTTCTTTCCAGTGTTGCCAATTTGAAAGAAATGATGATGCAAAGGATTTCGTTTTTTCTTCTTTTGGGGATTTTCGTGAGAGAAATTCAAGCCGGAACAGATCCGTAAGTGCAAAGGTTTATTTTTTGAGTATCAATATTTATTCTCAATTTATTTTAAATTAAATCGTGAAATGAATTACGAATATTATTAGACTTCTTCAATAAAACAACCTGCTTGTATAGCAGTAATTTTTCTGTAACATTGATAAAATAATTGGGATAATAGTAAAAACTTGTGAATAGTTTTTTGTTATTGAAAAACAAAATAAATCAAAGACACGTTTTGTAATTTGTCAAACTAGCATTTTTAAATATTTGCCAAATTGATGAATAAATACTGTAGAAGAAAATAGTCAGCTCTATTACTTTTACATTTGAAACTCGAAATTCCCAATACGACATTGTATATCAATTACTTCCATGTAATCTTTAGTGTTGAATTGTTGATTAAATAAGAGAATAAGACTGAAACGTTTTTACATCATTTTTTCTGAGGCATAGACTGATACTAATGTCTCCAACTTATTTTGGTTTGTTATCTATACCTGAGGATCGAACCTGTCGAGCTTTTATTTTTTTGAAAGCTTCATTTACTTACTTAATTCTGTATTTCTGTTCATTATTGAAAGTCTTTATTCTCCAGTTCCATTTTTCGTTGAAAGTTCCAGTTCCATTTTAGCATTGTGTAATTTCCTTTTCCTGATTTTTCCATTTTCTATTTTGTCCGCTAAGTCTACCATTGTATATCTATCGATCTTTAATGAAAATACGTATTTTATACTTATTTCATCATTAATCTTAATAAAAATATCTTAATAAATATATATCTGAAGAATGCTGAACTGCTGAACTGTAGACTACTGTACATCTGAGGAAGATAATGACAAAATAATCTTTTGAAAAGACTTATTTGTTTTTATTGTGTATAGTGTTATGTTACCAAGCTATACTTTGTTGGTTTAAATAAAATTAAGTATCTATTTTTCATAGGGTTTTTTTTTTTCACCTAAAAAAAAAAAATACTTAATCGACAGTTGATTAAAAGGATTTATATAGTATGACTATAAGGATTCATTGTTTTGTTACTTTGTATGTAAATCTGAAATTGTAAGTATTACAGCTTGTTTTGTTTTTTGTTATTCTGAATATAAATATTAAAGTCAGTGATTAAGGCTTAATACAAAGAAAATTTCAGATAGCTTAGATAGATATATTTTTAACTGGCTATTGTGCATGATTTATAGAAATAATTAAAAGTTCAACATTAAGCTTTAATATTAAAGTATATGTGCAATTCAATCTTCACTTATTCTCATCTCTAGTTCATACTCTGTGTTTGCACCAAGTAAGATCCGAAGAGGAGAACCTTATCGAGTGTTGGTGGTGATTCATAAATCTCCCTCTCCTGTGCAAGTGAATGCAGTATTGACTGAATTTCATAATAGAGCTCTCATAAGAGCTGCCTTCGAAGAGATAGATAATCAGGCAGCAAAGTTGTTGACTATAGTTGTAAGTTTTTCTTAGTTTTTTCAGATTTTTTTTTTCAGTAATCAAGTTTTAATCTTTTCACAGGTTTCACACTCAACACACATAATAAAAATAAAATATATTTACAATTAAAAAGAGTTCATACTAGTTTCGTCCTGCTAGCAGGACATCATCAGTGTGAGAGAACACTCCACCTTCCTGGCCTTTTTTAAAGAAATCATAAGAAGCACTCAGACAATCCTGCGCATCGATCAATCAGAGCCTGGCGTTTAACATCAATTGTCGTGGGTATGCAAATAGATCCTCATACGAATCGCACACTTGCGCGCCTAGCGGCGATCGTTGTGAAGCTTATAATCAAATCCTGAAACGCACATGGTGATGTAAACAAGTTCTGATCTCCTGGCGTCATTTACTGAAATTACACGTGCTGTTTTGTAAACATGACTGTTTGTAAACATTGGTGAGGTTGTTATTAGAAATATAACAAGTCTTTAGGCTTTTTTTTAAATCCATACTGATAAATAGTTCTCACCGATACACAGTCGTTGATGCATTGTTGAGATGTGGCAATAAAAACAGATTCCTTGCACTTCCTTGCCAAATCTATTGATTCTTTTGTTACTATTTTTGTATTGTTGATGTTAAATTTATGTCCCGTTTTTTGATGATGCTGCACAATATTATAGGCCAGGTTGTTGTTCCTTAGGGCTCTTACGTGCTCATCCAGGCGCGTTCCCAGCTGTCTTCTCTGTGTATCGGTGAGAACTATTTATCAGTATGGATTTTAAAAAAAGCCTAAAGACTTGTTATACTTCTAATAACAACCTCACCAATGTTTACAAACAGTCATGTTTACAAAACAGCACGTGTAATTTCAGTAAATGACGCCAGGGGATCAGAACTTGTTTACATCATCATGTGCGTTTCAGGATTTGATTATAAGCTTCACAACGATCGCCGCTAGGCGCGCATGTGTAAGATTCGTATGAGGATCTATTTGCATACCCACGACAATTGGTGTTAAACGCCAGGCTGTGATTGATCGATGCGCAGGATTGGCTGAGTGCTTCTTATGATTTCTTTAAAAAAGATCAGGAAGATGGAATATTCTCTCACACTGATGATGTCCTGCTAGCAGGACGAAATTAGTATGAACTCTTTTTAATTGTAAATATATTTTATTTTTATTATGTGTGTTGAGTGCGAAACCTGTGAAAAGATTAATATACACACACGTTAAAAAATTATTCGTCCTTATTAGGACTCATCAGCCAGATTTAGCTTTGATAATGGAACTCGGAATGCGTCGGTACCTATGATCCCGCCTCCCCGTCAGGAAAGTGGGATCCGGTTGAAAGCAAACAACTAAAGAAAAAACGCTGTAACCATTAAAGCTAATAAGGACGAAACAGCTGTCCCAGATTGCTTTTGATAATGACTCAATGCGTTAAAAGCAAACAATTCTTACGAATTTGTGAATTTTCAGATTTTTCTTACCCTTTTCATATTACATTTATGCACTTTAAACCTTCTTTATTATTAAGTTTTCGACTTTTCGTTGGGCCTTATGCCTCTATTAAATGCCTTTCGAGCCGAGCTCAATGCTGGCCGAGGTAATTTTGCTGTAATGGTTACAGCGTTTTTTTTTAAGTGGTTTGCTTTCAACCGGGTCCCACTTTCCTGACGGGGAGGCGGGATCACAGGTACGATAAGGACGAAACAGCTGTCCCAGATTGCTTTTAATAATGACTCAATGCGTTAAAAGCAATCAATTCTTACGAATTGTGCATTTTCAGATTTTTCTTACCCTTTTCATATTACATTTATGCATGTTAAACCTTCTTTATTTTAATCTTTTAGTTATTAAAATCGTTACAGAGATGTTTGTTAAAAAATGGAAGATAATTATATTGATATTATTTCACATTAATTGGAAGAGACTCTCAAATCACCTTGGAAAATTAAAACAATTGCTTTTTTTCTGGAACAAAAAGAATAATCTATCATCAAATATTTATTTCTGTTTCTATAGAGGGAAATAAAGATTTCCGCTGAAAGGGGAAATTTGGGAAATATTAAGAAAAAAATATCTACTTAACGTATTAATTTGAAGTCAAGGCAATTTCTTAATTATAACTGTTAAATTTATAATTTATAATAAGAATGTGAATATACTTAAGGGTGAAACAGAATAAAATATCATAACTTCGAAACAGCACTTTGATTCCTTAAAAAGTGACAAAACCCGTATCAGGCATCCAGGGTCAATTTAAAGCCAGCTGATGCTATAAGCAAAGTCCAATAATTGTGCACTCTCTGCCCTTCCTTTGCTTAGCGGGCAAGACATTAAGACTCAGTAAGTGTTAAAAGTGAAATAGGATATTAAAAACTCAATTTTCTTCAAGGCCATCCCACATATCAAAACAAACAACTATATTAAATATAAACTGATTGTATTTGTTTTTGTTATTAAATACAGTTAACACTAAAGAAAGCCAATTATTTCTTTTAACTAGACAACAGAAAAGAATATAAATTTTCATCAGTGTTTTATATATATTTTTTTAATAAAACTGTTATGCGGAAAAAAAATGGAAATGCAAAAATTTATTGAAAGCAATTTTTAATCGTACTTCAAAAGATCAAAATAACATCAAAATAAGATCATACTATTTGTACGAAGAAAATGTCTTTTTTCAGTTTTCTCTTTTGTGCAGCACTTAATTGAACACGTTTTTTTCTTTGTACCCGAAAACTACAGAACAAAAATAAAAATAATAAAAAAAACACAAAAGAATATGTTGAGATAAACATTGTCAGAAAGTTATCTAAGATGTCAGATATCGTTGTGAATACATATCATCTTTAGACTCTATGGTATGTATTCACAACGATATCTTGACGGGGTATAATAAAATAAAACACAAATAATAAAAATTTAGAATAGGCCGACAGGCCCTTTCTATTAATCTGGGATTCCCTAAAATGCGATGCTTACAACTATGGTATCGAAACTCTCCCTTCCCTTGGGGCCCCAAGCACGTTCTATATTGCGTAATGGTTAATCTAGTGCTGCAGACATCGTAAGATTTAGAAACATTGAAGCTACTGATCAAAATACTTGATTACTAGTTGACCCGTGCGAATAATTCGCACCAAAAAACCACTTTTGAGAAATAATAAACAAATCCAACAGCTGTCGTGCATGTTAGTTAAACCCATTGTCAATAGATAGCGCCTTCTCCATTTTTATAAAAAGGTTGACCCGTGCGAATAATTCGCATGGTATCTTGATCAGTCGCCGAATGGTAATGTAGAAATAAATAAATGAACAGATTCAATAGATGGCACCTTCTACATTTTTATAAAGGTTTATAAAATAAGAGTTTTTTAACGAAAACAATAATTTAAACGGTTTGTTTATTTTTCGTCATTAGCGATGAACGTAATCTTCAAAATATCTCAATCATTGATTTTGATTAAGTATTAAGTGAGATAAAAAAAAAAAAAAAAAAAAAAAAAAAAAAA
>JAFIDM010000001.1:28856426-28874202 GCA_023159025.1 Thereuonema tuberculata
GAAAAAAAAAAAAAAAAAAAAAAAAAAAAAAAACACCTTTGAGAAATAATATATGAGAAATTGACAAATTGTTATGTTTTTTATTGTAATAAGCCGTTTATTTTTATTAAAACATAAATCTTTGTTTGTTTTTTTATCTGTTCTTATTAAATAAACGATGAAATATCATTTTAAAGAGCATTTTTATTTTAAAAAAGAATATATTTGAAGGTTACGACGCTAGAAGGTTTCGTTTTCGAAAAGAAGTCGCTTCTGTTAAAGCGTGTCTACATTTTTATAAAAAGTTTTTTAAAATAAAGTTTTTTTTAAATAAACATTAATTTTAAACAATTTGTTTATTTTTCGTCATTAGCGGGGAACGTAATCTTCAAAATGATGTCTCAATCATTGAATTTGATGAAGTATTAACGGAAATACGGCGTTCCGACAGAAAAACAGCTTTGAGAAATAATATATAAGGATTATCGTGCATTTATCCAAGGTTTTTTCTTATTCTTTGTAATTATATTTTTATTTAATTTCAATCCCTTCATATGAAGCAATATTTTTTTAGTAGAATTTGTGAACAAAGGAAAGTAGCAAATGATGTATTTTTAACTATCATTGTGGAAGAACTGAACTTCATTGGGAAAAATAATGAGAGTTCTGTTAACCTTTAACTTTAATTTTTCAAAACTTTTTTCTTCCACAAATTACATAAGTACATGATTGAAGTATGATTTTCAATTAGATATGTTATTAAACATATGCAGCGCTTAACTAAATAAAATAACAATTTTGAAGATTGTTTATTGAAATTGCGATTCCCAAATGTTATGTGAAGATTTGTGTTTTATGGAGTTTTGGCTGCCAAGATCATTCGTTTTTTCAGTATTTGTTGTTTGGAAAATATAAGTAGAAGTTCAAGATTAAAAAACATCAATTTGTGCTGTTTTGTTATTTAACAATACTTCTCACAGGAAGATTTTAAGACATATATTGTAGAATTATAATGTTGCCTACTACATTGGCACAGGTTAGAAAAAGGTACGAAATTCTAATTACCTATTGAACATGATGGTTCGGAACCTCATTTGCAGGTTCCCTTGTCAAGTTGGGTCCCCCTTTTTTAAAGAAAGTCTGTCTTGGATGGAATTCGATGAGATAGGGCGGCTGTGTTTAATCTTGACTAATATCCGGTTAAATCTTATATATTGTAGAACTTTATGAAAAACTTATAAAATGGCTTCTGCATCTTCAATAATATCATCTGTAGCCATATTATGTATATAAGATTAATAATATCTGAGATATATATATATATATTTTCTTAGAAGATACTAATCTAATGTATCCTAATGGAATTTTTAACTTAAAGGGCAAGGATTTTATCAGAACTTGTAAACCCTATATATTATATTTAATTATGAGAGAAAAGGAGATGGAAGGCTGAAATGCAATATAAGGGGTATCAGAACGTGAAAAAAATTAAACTTAAAGTAAGAAACGCTTGATAATTACAGTAAAGACTATAAATAACTATTAAAATGTAAATAATATACAGAGATCTAATACTAAAAAATTAGGTTTGCAATTTAATTATAAGAAGCTAGTTACGCAGGAATGTCCATAAATATAGGGATAGAGAGATTGAAACTAACTGAATTAATTTATTTCACCAACAGGAATTTGATTCTCTCATGTAGTTTCTTCTATTATCTCCACACTTAAAATTTAACGGGTACACTTTTTAGTTTTCGCATCGTGAATTGATTTCTTACTATTTATGTTTGTATTTATCATTAAATATAATGATGTCAGCTGAGGCTTCAATTTCTTCAAGTTGCGAATTGTATGGACCAGGATTTCTCATTTGATGGTACGCATACCACTGGTGCTACAGGATAGAAGACGTAGTGGTACGTTAAAAAAGTCATGCGTTGTTGCTTACAGGCAACATTGTTTTCTTTGCATCTATCTTGGCGAAATAATACGAATATAATTCCGTTTTTTTACTAGAAACAATTTAAGACATCGTATCACCATTTTTAAGTCGTCCCTAGCCGTTTCTGATAGTATCTGGTTTTAGTATCAACATTCAAAGATGGAAGCCCGCATGTTTGTTATGTATTGAGGAAAGTGCGAACTTTAAATTCTAATTCTTGCTGTAGCTTAATACATTCATTAAAATAAAAATTATAATTAGAAATTAGGTGTAATGGTGGTTAAATCAAGGTTATGAACGAGATGCTGAGACAATTTTTTGGCTAGTTAGAAGGATTTGAATGCTTGTTGCCTACAGGCAACAGTATGCGTTTATGGGGTCCCTTCCCGGGTATTGTGATGTTGATGTCCATTATCCAGTTTTACGTGATAATTGGTGCCAAGATTCAGAATATCACAAATGCAGACATTATGCCACTGAACCGATTTGAATCGAGTCGTAGTTTGTTGCATCTCAGTGGTAATTTAAAACAAATTCAGGACAAGAGCAACCAGATTATGACAGAATGTAATAAAATAAGAGAAGTTCTGAACAGCGACCTCGAAGTTTGTCAACATTCAAGAGAAGAGAAGAGAATTCACGAGCAAATTCTGCCATTTAAGGGAAAGACTTCACTCAGACATTATATGCCGAAAACCATGGGGGGGGGGGGGGTACAAGATATTTGTAATGTCTGACATGACAGGAATGATGCATAATTTTGAAATGTACTTTGGTAAAATTACGTCATGCTCGGATTATCCTGATATAGATGCCAGTGGAAACATTGTTTTTCGAATGTGTAATGTTTTAAGTGAAAATAAGAATCACTAGGTGTATTTCGATAACTGGTTTTGTGGCGTACCTTTACAAGTCAAACTAGCAAAGCGAGGAATTTGGGCACTGGGAACTATCCGGGGTAAACAGATTGCCTGGCTGCATTCTTGCAACTGAATTGACACTAAAGGCCATATTACATTTATCATTTCACTCGCCATAAATGCAAGCCATAACGCAGGCAATGTCAGGGTAGATTGCGAGTGATTAGTGTACCGCTTTACATTTACCATAACGCCTTCCATCACACGGAACATTTACACTTCTCAATTGTCATCATGCCTACGTTTTATTTACGAAAAAAATAGCATTGATTTATATAAAAACTATTAAGTCAATGCATCGGATAGGTGAAAGAATGTTTTTAATTAATTCAAATAGGAAATATTCATGTTTTTTTTCATCGTTTTATGTTTCTTTGTTTTCAGTTTCGATAAATCAGTTTCGATAAATAATTCAATCTCGTTAAATCTCGATCAACGACGATATCTTTTCGAGATGTCAGTCGCTGTCGATTCAAATTTTCAAGCCGAAATTATGAAATGATTTTGATTAATAATGTAACATTTTATGAAAGCATCCACGAAAACATAAGGAAAAGATGCCCTCCGATCGTGAAGATCATTTTTGTAATCGGTAATTTCGAATAAATAGATACAAATCGATTAGACTTCCAAGTTCTACAATTCGTCACCAGGAGCGCTAGTGTCGATGTCCAGCCATCTGATGTTGCGCCATTTCTTCAAAGATAGCCCAAACTCTATCCCTCGCCATCTCCTCTCGCCATCTGATGGCGAGGTGATGGCGAGTGAAATGGCGAGGTTATGGCGAGTGAAATGGTAAATGTAATACGGCCTTAAGAGAAATGGACTTGGAAGCACTGAAAAACAAAGAACAATCATTCAGGGTACCACTGTAGCAGCAACGAAATGGTTTGGTAACAGAGGTGTTGTACTACCGAGTACATTTGCTGGCTCTCTTTCAATGGACACTCTAAATCGTTGGGATCCGAGTAGCAGAAGCAAAATACTTGTAAAATGCCCATACTGTGAATCTCTCTACAACCAGTTTATGGGAGGTGTTGATACCACTGACCATTTCAGTGCTCTCCATCATTCTATTTTGAAGATATGCAAATAGTATATGCGAATATTTTACCACTTCATTGACTTAGCTTGCTTCAATGCTTGGTGCCAATACAAGAATGACTGTAAAGAGTTAGGAATTGATGAAGCCAAAGTGAAAAAAAGCTCAAAGTATTCAAGAGCGAAGTAGCAGTCGAAAACTGCCAATAAAGAGAAAGGTTGGTCACCCAATAAATAGTTCAGAGCCTTCAGCTAAAGAAAATAATAAAAAGAAGAGAATGCCTTTGACGAATCTTCCCATAACAGATGTCCGAAATGACGGGCTTGGTCATTGGTCTACATTTTATGAAAAAATAGGTAGATGCAAAGTGGCTGGATGCAAAGGTACTCCACGGGTGAAATGTGAAAAGTGCAATGTATATCTGTGTTTCACACCTTCCAAAAATTGTTTTCAAACCTTTCGCTGATGTTTCTGACTTTCATTTTGTTATCTATTTACCTAATTAAATGTAATAAATACTGTAATTTACAAAACATCAATTATCTTTTTCAAAATTTTTTATCCCTTAAATGCATGGTGTTGCCTATAAGCAACAAAATATTATTTTCCTAATTATTCATTATGTAAAAAAAAATTCCAATAAAAGATCCTTAGAATAGTCCATACATAAGAAAAATTACAACAAATATTTTTTTTTAAACAGTTTTCATAATTCATGCAACTTAGGGTTAATAACAGGTGGATGATCTTTTGATTACGAAAACAGGAAAAATAAAAACACAAAAAATCATATGTAAGGGTAAATTATTATACTGTTTTAATATATTTTCATATTAATCTGGTACCAAAATTTTTAAATTTTCAGTATTTAAGGTAAGCGTCTTAACAAAGGTTGAGAGTCCTGATATAGATCCCTATAGCTATTCGTTATTACACAGAACCATACTAATCACCATTTAATAGTTTCTCTGAAGCCTGGTGAATTTTAGATTCATATCAACAATCAGTTGATTGATAATATTTCCCTTATTTATTTTTTTTTTTTTCATGACATCAACTATGATCCCAGAGGCACTTTACAAACCCTTTGTCTATAGTAACTTCTCTTTTTATATTCTTAAAACGACAAATGAATTTTCTGATATAATTTCGATTTTTTATTCTTCTTCAAACACCAATTTAAACAGATAAACAAATTGTTGATTAAGTACCGTGTATTATTTATTAGTATTTTCCCATTGATATTGTAATATTTAAAATCTTGAAATATTTAGTAGTAATGTCAGGTAATGACTACTGAAGTATCAATATAAATAAAAAGTCAGGATTTTTTGTAATTATTTGCTACCATACTGTTAGAAATTTATAACTATTCGATTAAATTTGAAATTGTTTGTAAATTATTAAAGAAAAATATAATGGGTGACTCAATAGTGAAATTATGAAACCACATTTAGTATTAATAATTTACTATTTTGTTTATTGAGTAAAGAAGCAGTTTATAAAATAGACCTGTAATGTTAAATTTTAATAGAAAACAAAAGAAAATAAAGGTTTCGTATTTTACATAGAACTGTAGCGACCCTTTACATGTTTCGTTTTCGGCCACTTCCAGCAAGAAAGAAAGTGGCCGCAGACTGGAGCGCCACCAAGGATTTTTCGAATTACAAAATATTTTTTTATTTATTTTGGTTGGTTGGTTGGTGTTTAATGGCGCAAAAGCAGCTGCGGCTAAGCTGCGCCAATTTATTTATTTTACCTCAGCAAAGAAAATAAATACAACATTTGCCATTTATAACTCTTGTAAAACCAATTTGGGATTACACACAAATTCAACAATAATATCGAATTTAACACAGATTCAATAATAGACTACTGAAGTATCAATATAAATATACTGAAGTATCAATATAAATAAAAAGTCAGGATTTTTTGTAATTATTTGCTACCATACTGTTAGAAATTTATAACTATTCGATTAAATTTGAAATTGTTTGTAAATTATTAAAGAAAAATATAATGGGTGACTCAATAGTGAAATTATGAAACCACATTTAGTATTAATAATTTACTATTTTGTTTATTGAGTCATTTATATTTAGCTACTTTTTTAAGGCACTATAAAAAAATTTTTTAAAGTAATATAATATGTGTGTTGGGCGTTTTATTTCCTTACGTATAAAGAATAGCCCTAAGGGTCGGAATTTTATGGGGTTTAATGCTTTTATACCTATTATTAAGACTTGTAAAAAAGATTAAACCCAAAAAATCCGTATTCTGTAGGTGATTATGTTTGTTTTTATGAACTCCAGTATACGCAAAGCAATGAGCAGAAACTATCGGAAAATTTTTAAGGTAAGATATTGAATGTATGAAACTGAAGATACTATCTAGCAGAAATCTTGGCACAGATTCATTGTTATATTATTGATGGGTGAGGGGACACCGTGAGACGTCTCTTTCCGGGCGTCTGCAGCCCCAGGAACGCCCTGACCGGAGCTCATGTTTTTCTCACCTCAACAAATCATAACGTTTCCAATAGACTAACAGTTTGGGCTGTAGAAGGGGAGCCTATTTCATTTTCGGCCATTACCTCTTCATGTGAGACAAATTTCAAAATTAGTTATTTAATAACTTATCTGTAGTACTTAATAACTAAATAACTGCTATTTTTAAATAAGGGTAAATGAACATTCCTATTCAACTTATGCAGCTTATACTTATTGAAAACTTTTGCAGCTTAAACATCAACATTTTGTTAGGTATTCCTTACATTTTGGAGATTGTTCAATGGAAATTAGGATTTTGCTCTAATATTAATTTAAACAACATAATAATATTATACTAATATGACAATGAATTTCAATTCAGGTTCGGCATGCTTGGGAAGAAAAGTCTCAATTTGAATTGACTGTCCGTGGTTCTGGAGGAATTACATTTGAAAAAGTCTTTACTATTTCTTTCACAAAGAAATCATATTCAGTGTTTATTCAAACTGATAAAGCTGTTTACAAACCAGGAGACAGAGGTTAGTATTTACTGTATTTTATAACACCAGTTTCATTATTATTATTATTGGTTTAAAACTTTCATTTTTGGCTTTATTTTTTTTTACAAATTTTTGTTAAAAAATATACGATTTTTATTGTTACTATTGCTATCACTAAATACTATTGTTAGCAATTAATATATTATAATTTAATAAGCAATCTCGGAAAAAAATAAAGGGTGAGTCAAAAGAACCCAGACACCGTTATACTTCGGAAACGGAAGGGAAAATGAAATATCTGGGTGCCTCGGCAAAGAATGGGTGAGGGGCCTACATTTTAGGATATTTCCGGAATATGGCCACCATCTTGAAGTCCGCCATCTTGAATACAAGTCAAAATTTTCAAATCGGAGCAGGGTCATGTGATTCATTTCAAGCAAGAAAAACTCGGAATTCAATGGTGCAATCAGTTTTTATTTCTTAAAATTAAAATGAATGATCTTAGAGTTCAAAGTTACAAATTCGTCCACCTGTAATGCGCAGTGAAGTGAGGAAATTAATAGCCTAACTTTGCCAGACAGGCACATTTGGCAGGCCAAGATCAGTCACTGATATGAAAATTCAACCACAGTATAAGGGTCATTCCTGAGAGTCCTCAGCGGAGCTCACGCCTATGAGGGGATTTCTCCAGATATGTTATCTCGGGTCCATGCAGCAACAAGAAACACATTGAAGCAAGAAGGCCAACACATTTTGTAGGCCCATAATGTGCATTCGCATGGGATTTTTGCTGTGGTAATTGTCACGGTTTTCTAACTTTGAACGCTCATAAAATTAAAATGCATGAGGTTACACAAAAACTGATTTCACCATTGAACTGCTGGGGTTTTCTAGTTTAAAATGATACGTCATGAAAAATCAAGTTTCGTTCTGCAAGTCGCCTCGCAGTATTGCAGTTAGACACAGAGGTTTATAATGATGTACTACAGGTGTCAGGATGTTGGACAGGGAAACTTTTGGATCAGTTTGCCTGTCGGAAGATGCCAGGATGCTGTCATCTGATAGTCTGCCTAGATCTCTTAGTGCCAAACCTGCCCGTGCGTATTCTCTTACGTGTCCACTGCTCCCACCACAGTCGCATAATAATGTCGGAACGATCTCATTGGAGACCTATACAACGGAACGACCAACCTGCCTGCTGCAGTCCAACGATACTAACCTCTCTCAAACTTTGTCATTTGTTCCAAACTGCGTCAAATGCGTCATCGAGGCATGCTGAGGACTCAGAGATCCTATAATCCATAACCACAGTGATTATAAAGAGCACAGCAGTCATATGATGATCATTCACTTCACTACAGCCGTACGGATACTAAAGCCCCTGGTGACAGTTCTCAGCGGACAATCACAGCCCAATTACAATCAGTGGCATAACTACCTGTGACGGTGCCATATACCGAGTTTCGTCATTTCAGGATCATTCGTTTTGGGTGCTCTAATTTTATTGGCAGTAAGTATATAACTTACACTAAATATTATTGTTTGGTTTACTCTTAATTTCCAATCCTCAAGAAGGACACTTCATCGCTGCAAGCTCAGTAACCTTTTTGTGATGGATATCTGGACATATACTTATCATATTCAGTTTGAAATTCTATCGCAGATTGTCAATTGAAATGAAAAATTGTAAATAACATTTTTCTCTGCTGCATTTAAAGAATAACTGCACATAAAAGTCAATGAAAATCTAATCAGGGAAGTGTCGGAATTCAGAGTTCATTTTTCGGGAAAATTTCGAATATATCATCTCAAACAGATTGGTTATTTACGGGTTAATCACTTTTTAACTCGGTTGTTGTCGTAAGAAATATATTAAAAAATGACAGAAAAGCATGAGCACAGGGACCCAGAGATCCTATGATAAAGACTGACTGAACACTTTTTCTTTTTTTGTCTAACTTATATCAAAGAATGAAATGATTTATTATTACTGAATTATTATTATTATCTAGAGTCTAACAGTTCTAGATACGTGTAATGATTGTTTAAACCACAGTGTCAATAGCTATTCATTTCTTTATGTTAGCCATATGTACCTTACAATCGTCCTACAATGTAACCTCCAAAAAAATACAATAGGAGCTCGAGGACCTATTCATATTGGTAGAAAAATTATAGGGCCTTACAAAGAGATTCATCACTTGATCTGATACTGGAGGTGAGACAAGTTATCTATTCTCATAATAAAGCCCACCATTTCTTCTGATACTGGGAAGATTCCATCATCTGATGAAATACCAGGAACGGGAGCAGATATGAGTGAAGGGGGGCTGATAATGTGAGCTCCGAATCAGTAAATTCTTTACCTTTATTATTTTTTTTTAATTTTATATTTTAAATTTAAAAAAGTTAGGAGAAAAATTTGTTCTTACCTGACATCGTAATTGAAACGCAAAAAATTAAAAAATTCTAACTATGAAATAGGATAAATTTGAAAATGTTTTAATGCCTTTTCATTGTAATAATGAGATTCATTGTAATTAAAATGAAAGTCAAATCGGGACTTCGAGGAGGCCATGGTAATGGTGACGAGATCTAGGGCCAATCCACCATCCTGGGAAGTTGTCGTTTAGGAAGTCACGAACAGTTAGCGCGAAATGGACCGGCGTACCGTTGTGCTGAAGCCATATCTTCTCCATAGTTCCAATTTCAGTCAGTTGGGGTATTAACCAATTTGTGGATCCAAACACTCGCAACTAAGCGCTCTTCAATCAGAAAGCTACTCGTATCTGTCATCTTACGATTGCTTAAGTCCACGATTCCGCTCGCCTCTCAGAACCTCTTTGTTATTTTGATGCAATGTTTATCTCACCAGTCACTGATGCCAAGCGTTTCTTGCCAAAACACGTGAAATATGACCAGATGATATTCCAAGTATTTATAAATTATATTAATGACAATAGCTACGCAATTAGTAGGATACGGTGACTTAAGGCCCACCCTGTAATATAAAATCAATATAAATTTAATTTCTTCAATTAGGTCGCTTCATTCAGCCTAATTTACGTGTAACCTATAAATTCTTTAAATACTGTAATTAATGAAATGGATAAATTAATTGTGTAAGCTATTTTCCTTGATAACTTTAAGAATCTTTCTTTTTCTATCACTTATTTTATTGTTTTATGAAAAATTCCAAATTTATCCAAATTGTTGTGAGTATTCGATTTGATGTCTAAAAAATCAGTATTTAACAGTTTTATTAGTAAGTTAAATCGTGCCATTATATCATAAATAGAATGAAGATTCTTTAAGATTACGAAGTAATGCATTTGAAAGTACGTAATATTACTTTCTAATCTTTAGAAATGAAAACAAAGAAGTCTTTGGAATGAAAGTAGTCATTGAATTATTAAATAACCTTTCTCTAATGTGAAGAGGCAATACAACACTGAAGATTTAAATCAAATATTACATAAAAATACTAAGCAAATTTTAATTCATATATTTTCTGCCATCGCACTATGATTATAGTTCTTTTTGCTTTCTAATTCCAGTAAATTTCCGGGTCATTGCTGTAGATCCACTATTAAAACCATATACCCAAGAACCTTTGGATGTTTTTATTGAAGTAAGATATATTTCAGTTTACTTTTACTTCGTTCTTTCCTTTTCTCTTTATAATTAATTGTTCTAATTAATGCGTCTTTTTCATAAAAGTAAGTGTTTGAGTATTACATCAAAAAATACACAGAGTTTTAAAGTAACAGACCTTAAGGCGCGTACAGACCAAGTTCCAATGCAAACCAACGCCAACTCGACCGAATGTGTTCGTTGGTTTTGGGATTGGAAACGATTAGAAAATTAGTTTGATTTTGATAAAATATTGTCGTCCACATCGGATTTAGTTTGAATTGGAAACCGTTAGTTGTGGTTCGGTCATTTTACGCGGCAATGTATTGAATTGATCGTCTCGTAATGTCGTCAAGTGATGATGATTTACGTGCGGGTGCCGGATTTTTAGATCTGAATTCTTAAGTTCAGAAAAAAAAAGAAGAAACGTAAACCGAGATGCTGGTGGTTGACAACACAATGTAAAAATAGAAGTGTTTACAATTCAAGTAATTTCCTGGATGAGCTTCGGAGTTCAACTACAATACTCCGCCAAATATCTATCTTCTTTTTTGAGAATTTATAATTTCTATTGCTAGGATCCCATAATATCTATCCTATGCTAGGACTATCCCGGTATAGTTGAATTAATTTGACACACAAATCATCGTCCCATTTGATTTTGAAACACGAAATAAACAATAAGTCCCACACCAGGGAATACTTGCCAACGACTGAAAACGTTTTAACTCGTCCACACCAAATCAAACATCTCTTTGAAGTACCGGCAAGCAACCGAACGCAGGCCAACACCAACGGTCGCCTTGGAAATCGTTGGAATTCATTGGGGTGTGTTCGCCACCGCCGTACACATCGATTCCAACGCATCCAAATATCTGTCCACATGTGCCTTGGTATGCGTTGGAGCTTCGGTCATTTACGCCTTTACAGATATCACAGAAAGAATTTATTTCTTTCGTATCCTATCTAATACCACTGAAAGATCAACGGATGAACAAATTTTTGATTTTGAATGTCAATAATTATTTCAATGCTATCCTTCCAATAGGTACAGTCCACCAAAGAAACATGCAGTGATTTAATATTATAATTCATTAAAGAGTGATTTATTTCTTCTAGAACAATTTTCTTGAACTTAATTTTAATTTTAGTATAGCCAATTAAGAAATATAAAAAATTTTAGATTTTATTTCTGACTGGATTGTGATCTTTGATCATACGCTCACGCTGCACTTTTCTCGGTACATACAATATACTTTTGGAATTATTAGTTACTATTAAGTTATCAAAAATATTTGCATTTCTGTTTCAAATAATTTTAATTTTCACTGAGTGAATTGCAATGCAAAATTAGCAACAATATACTTTTGTAGATTCAGCATAGCTATACTCTTTCCTCTGAATATCTGTAGTTACTTTTTCTGGTTTTTATTGAGCTAAGATGACATCTTATATTGGAGATGTTATTTGATGACTATTTCTAATAACAATAATATTATTGCTTACTTTGGTCAGGAGAGATGTACATTCTGACCTTCAGTGAAGTTCTGATGGTAAAGCAAATGTTTTTACTTTAAATGTTCCAATATTTTTCCTCTTTAAAATTCATGAATTATTGAAAAAAACGCCAATACAAAGTAAACTTAAATCGTCATTTCATTTCATGGATTTCAATACTTCACTGTATAAAAATTTGATAAAAAGATTGTTTAAATGATCTTATCTCGTTGTTGTGTAAACCACAATATTTCATCATACGTTCCAACCTTTCCTTCATCTTCGACGAAAAGGTTAAATAGAGGTCTAAGATCATAATTAATACAGACAGATGCAGACAAATATATGAGATGCTAAAGCACGAGACACACTGATACTAGCCTGATGAAGGCACCTGCTTTGTCAGGCTGCTCCAAATTACGCATAAGTAATTCCTTAAGTGCGAAGGTAAGTAAGTCGAGGTCCGTTTGGAATCATATTTTTTTTTAATTTAATTTATTATAAAAAAATAACGGAATGCCTTTTGAGACAAGCTGAGACCTTAGGACAGCTGTTTCGATCTTATTAGGCTCTCATCGGCCAATGCTAGTCAGCCAGTATAAGACCCAAAAGTCGTACGAGGGGAAGAGAAATATATTCTTCAGATGGCAAACGATCCCTCAAGAACTAAAGACAACAAAATAAAAAACAACAATATATTGTGGAAATCAAATCCTCGTGCAACTAAACGCTTACTACAAAAAGAAATTTGACCACAAGGATTAGCTGCCTAAGGATTTGATTTCCGAAATACATTGTTGTTTTTTATTTTGTTGTCTTTAGTTGTTGAGGGATCATTTGCCATCTGAAGAATTTAATTCACTGAATATTAACCTCCACATTATTTTAGAAATAAATATAACAAACATGAATATATACTTAAATGCACAAGTCAAATGTAGAGATATAAAAATTTCAACTGTAAATATACTATCTAAATATTGAACGAACAGACTGAAAGTCCTGGAACCTCCTTTCACTTTTAAATATTTAATGTTTAATGTTTTCAGTTTTAAATTAATATCACCGAAATATTACACACAAGTCCGACGGCACAGTTAACATACTTTAGTGAAAAGCTTTTGGGTTACAGAAAAATGGTCATTCTGCCAGACGATTTTTTAGGTATATTGAAAATCGAAAGCCTTTGATTTTGAAGAGAGTTCTCATATGGCTTTTAAGTGTATTTAGAAGATCTTTAGCCAACCACATATTTGCGAGGTGATGAAGTCGTAGGAGTCAAAGAGAAGCAGCAGGGCTATTGTTTTTTACCGCTTCAACTAAACAGAAAGCCGTAATAAATTCATAGTCGTTTCCAGAACTTATCTTTTGAAAGTAAAAAAATAATTATTCTAAAATGCATATATTCCTTCTCTATATTTAAAGAAATATTGCAGCATTCGAAGAGAAGCTCACGATGAGAATCATGAGAGCTTGATTGAAATTACAGCCCCTTTCAACGGAGGAAAATTTAACTAGGTTTATTTAAAAAAAAAACTACTGTGACAAGTTGGAGGAGATCGTTTCTTGAATACAATGAAATTATCTCTGAGGCGTTTCACGCAAATACTTTTTAACTGCGCCGTCTGATTAGGTATTAAATTACAAACAATTTAAAAAAGCCATTTGATAAGTCAATCAAAAAAAAAAAAAGATAAACCTTATTTAGTCTTATTATAGTCAAAGTGATATCCAAATCATCTCATATATGCCCTGTTAACATGTTTAGTTGTATTTTAGAATAATGCAAGTTTCCGAATTTGAAAAAGATATCAATGAAGAATTCACTTGTCTGATTTGCTTACTACGTCCTTTGATATTATTAAAAAATGCAGAGAAATTCATAAAAAATGTTTTTTGGGGAACTGTGATCAACCTTTCCCCAGAAATTATTTTAGCAATCTATTTATCAAGTACATAAACTATCTACTGAATACTCATATAATTTAAAGGCATCGTTAGCAAAAATAAAAATGAGGGTCCTGGTAATTATTTTTGATGTCATCGAAAGAGCAAAGTTACCCCCCACCCCCATCCCCGGCAAAAAAAAGAAAAAAAAATTCATCTTCTAATCAGTTTACTCCATCCTTATACAACGATCTTCCCTGCATTCTGTCTGCATAAATATTGATAAAATCTTGTTCTATTTTGATTAGGATGCACAAAGTAATAGGATAAAGCAATGGAAAGATCAATATATAACTAGAGGTTAGTATTTAGTAGTAAGTTTTTATAGCATATCTTAAAACATTTCTAAAGTTGCCATTTCAAATTGTTCAGATTAATTCACATTAATGATGGAGTAAGTAGAGAATTTTTTCTTTTATTTAGGTCTTTTTGTTGGAGAATTTCTTTTATCTGATGAACCAGTAATCGGAAATTGGACAATCAGGGTTACCTATTCTAAAGTGATTAATCTTTCCTTCAAACTAAACACTTTATTAATCTCATATAATTAAGCTTGAAAAATGACTCTTTCTTAATATTAATATTAAAATCAAGTTATTTTTTATCTTACTAAGGATTTAAATTTTAAAATTTCAATTTCTTTTTAAACAGGTTGAAACAAAAACTAAGAATTTTGAAATTCAAAAATACGGTAATTATCAAGTTTTTTTCTTTTATTATTATTTTTATTATTTTTTTTATTAATTTGTAACTTTTTCTTTTTAACTTATTAAATTAAACACTAATTTGGATAAGTAAAAAACATTTTTTCAAATATCATTAAATTACAATTTCTTATTTTAAATAAATAAATAAATAATGGAATTGCTAAATCGCTATTTCTCGATAAAGTTACTTGGAAGTTGAGATATTATGGGCTGCGTGCACCAATGCTCTGCCAACGGTGTCAGTTAATGAGCTACTACTCGTTATCGAGGCTCTACAAGTCTTCAAATACAAATTGGTATGCACCAAACGAAATTATAAGAAAATTCAATCCTTGATAGTCCTTGATATGATGAAATAGATATTTCATCATGTTAATGATTCAATTTTGATTGAATTAAACCATCTATGTATTGTTGTATATTTACATTAAACTATATAAAAATGCAATTATCATTCGAATGGAGAAAATTCATTGTGATTATCTTAGTAGAGTGCTGAACTAGTTATATCCGCTAGTCGGTTGTGGATTCATTACCCGAAGGATGTGGTTCACCTACAGACAGGGTCCTCGAAGTCATCCAATCTTCTGTAAATTAAGACAGTTGTCTTTAAATTAAAAAACTGAAAAACAAATGGAATTTTCTAACAGATTACCGAATTTCAAAATTTCAATTTCATCCCAAATCTCGTTCCAATAGTTGAAAACACGGAAACCTTATACTTCTAATTTAGATGAGTATTTATAACTTGTGTTTGAGAGGTATCCATTACGTACTATCTTTCAAATAGCTTATTGCTATTATTCGAGACAATAAATGATTTAAACAAAGCAATCGATTTTGTGTATAGTATAGTTTGTAAAGGTTTTTAAATGTAATTCCCTCAACAGTAACATTGTATCCCACTCTTAAAGTTTTTAAAGAATTAATAAAATTCTACTTTGTAATAAAATAATCCAACTTAAATAAACTAAATTTGTAGTAGTACAATAGTAATTATTACCATATTTATAATATCTATTATTAATACTGTTGCTTCTGCTTCATTATGAAACGCAGTTTTACCCAGATTTGATGTCCAAGTTCAAATGCCAACTTATTTAACAAAACAGGATAATGAATTCACTTTCAGCGTTACAAGCAAGTTAGTATTTTAAAACAAATAAACAAATATGTTATAAAATATTTCATTTACATTAAAGAATAATGTGTGGAATTTTTATGTTAAATGATCACAAACTCACACTACTAAACTTGTAGTAACATATACATTACATGTTTCGACCTCATATTTCTGTCCTTCTCGAATAAATTCACAACTTAGAATTACTGCTATTATTACATAAGATGGCAACAGAAATAGATAAAATAGATGTCATCAGCTAGATAATGTTTACTGCATTCTTTTTCATTACCACCAACAGTTTTTCCACTTCTGTAAGCACCAACGGGAATCCAGGTGCTACACTAGACTAGCAATGTTTCCACCAGACACCAAGTGTCCAGTAGGAATGTAAACAAAAGTACACATGGTGTCTAAATTTAATCGATGACATTTAATAGATAAATTAATGTTACTTTGTTTAAGGTACTTGCATACGCAAAAGTTTTTTGTCAGCGCTTTGATACAATCATTTAACGTTCAAATAAATTCTTGCCCTTTGCATTGTGTTGGTATCCAAGTCTTTCAAGCATCCTGTCATGATTTTAGTGATAACCATAACCTTACAAAACAGTAGTGAGCACGATTAGCTACTTTGCATTTGGTAGAAAACACCGCTAAACTATGCTTTTCAATTTAGCTATGTTCTTGGTGAAGATATTGTATCTCACAATACTTGTAAATATTGGTTTCGATGTTTTAAAGTCGGTATTTTGATGCCAGAGACCAAATGTCCATTGCTCTTAACATTCATCGAATCATCTTTACTTGGGCTGGAAGTTCATATTCACCTGATTTGGCGCCTTCGGATTAGATTTATAGATTAGATTAGCGTTTTCTGGATAAGCTAAGATATGAAAATGGATCAACAATTTCATTACATCCAACTCGAAGGAATCCGAAATTTAACCAAGAGACAGCGGAAAGTCTTACAAACCGAAGGAAAACACTTTCATGAAAATAAAGCGACAATTTGCAGAAAAAAAAATACTTTTCATTACACTTAATAATTTACAGCAATTGCTATCTATTCGATTAATTTATTAAGTTTTAATGTATTTATTGTGTAACTGTTTAAGGACATATATAAAAGCTATAACACTTGCTTAAGAATTTACTAAAAATAAGAATTAATAAAATTTAAAATGTAAAAAAGCTTTAAAAAATCTTTAAAAAAACATATACTGGCGATCCAGACCAGGTTTCAACCTGTTATGTAATTATGCCTATTCTGAAGAAAATACGCCATTTTATCTTCTTAGATAATTTTGAAATTCAAAATCTCTTATAGTCTACTAAAAACTACGAAATCGGAGCTACTTCTGTTTAGTAGAACATATTTCGAATTTCAAATATATCTAAGGAGAAAAAATTTTGTATTTCCTTTAGAATAGGCATACTTAGATTCAATGATGATCAATTAAGTCTGAAGAAAGAAAATTTAATACTGTTATGGATTTGTTTTCTTTACATTTTTTATTCTATTATTTCAAGTATAAAAACTTTAATTCCACTTCACACTTGAAATTGAAATTGTTCTATTTTTTATGAATACATTTTTTACTTTTTTTTTATGATTTGTACTAAATGCTGTCACTGTATTTCTTCAGATATACACATGGTAAATCAGTGAAAGGCGAAATACTTCTACGTATTTCACCAAAAGGAAACAGGCAGTGTTTACGTAGAAGTTTCCATCTAAAATTACCAGTAAGTTATATTTATTTTTTTTATAATATTGTTTATCAAAACTAAAATATTCCAATGGTGAAGGAAAATGTGACAACTCCAAAAATTAAAAATAAAACAATAAATACGCATTAAAAATAAAAATAAAATAGAAAAATTCATGTGCTGGCCTTCGCCAGGCCTCAAATTAATTTCCTTAAGCATTCAAAACAAATGCTCAATGCTAAACCTTATTGCTCAAAAAAGAGGAAAACACATAAATGAAT
>JAFIDM010000001.1:28874212-28904275 GCA_023159025.1 Thereuonema tuberculata
AAATTAAACTTCAACTAATTAAATATAAATATTAATATAACTTATATCTAATTTAATATATACATCAGCACTCAATATGCCTAAAAATGTAAAAACAACAAGGGTTGAGACCAAGTGTTCACTAGCTGACATCTTAGAACCGCCGTTTCACGCTTAATTGGCGATCATCAGCGTAGGCTAATCAGCATATTCTGTGTTTGTTTTTATGATTAAGTAAATTCATTTGAGGCTGGCGAAGGCTAGCGCATGAATTTTCCTATTTTATTTTTAATGTGTATTTATTGTTTAATTTTTGGAGATGTCACATTTTTCTTTACCATTATTTCTAATGACCTCTGTATTGAGACCTCGCTGTTTACTGCTGATTACTAGAAAACACTTGGACTCAATCCTTGTTGTTTATAAAAATTATAATTTATTAGTTAACATTTAACTTTTCTCTATTTGAGATTTTTGTCTTCAAGTATTTTTCAAGTTATTTTCAAATAGATTCAGAAAATTTTCATAATTAATTTATACTGTAAAATAAGGTAGCACACATTAGTACTAAAACAAATTACGATTAATAAATACTAGTAACAGTTCCAAACATTGAATGTTCTTCATCATACTAAATATTCCAAACTGTTACTAACATTTAACATTCATCTTGTGTGGTATGAAATAAGTAAAGGACCAAACACAGAAAAGCCCGTAATAATATTTTAATAAATCAAACTGCATTACATGTTTCGAGGTCTTGAACCTCGACCTCAGATATAAAGAAACAGAAATCGAAATGTCTTATAAAAAGACACAAATCATAAGGCATAATAACAATGATAAATATAAAAGGAACATCAATAATAACATACAGTAGCATAAACATAGTGTTCATTCCATCCAAGCATAGTATTCTGTCCGAAGACAGGTCCAATTCTATGGAGGCCACAATGGAACTCCCAGAAACACCTGAGGAAAGATACTGGGGGTGGTTTCCCGTTGCCTGCCCCCAGGACGCCATTTAGGAATGACGTCAGACCGAAGAGAAAGTGAAGAAGAGGCTGGACAACACAGGAAAGGAAATTGAAACAGCCATGCCACTGCCAGGATTCGAACCCAGATACTGGCGCACTGGCCATCACGGCAGACAGCCGCCGAGACCGCACGGCCACGCCAGCACGGCAGTGTTCATTAATACAACAATAATGTCAAAGCCATAATGTTAAAAATGCCAAGCCAACAATAAAATCATTACAAAATCAACCCATATATCCTACATTATTTGAGATCATACTCTAGCGCGTTGCTAATCGAAATATCCGTATTATAACATTTATGCTTTTTTATAATTAAGGATTCGCAGAATTTTCTTAGGTAATGATCATGCTCGATGGTGTAAACAATGAGTTTATTTGTTAGCAATTGATGTCCTGGTTTTTGAAAGTGTGCTGCAAATTTCGTTGCTTAATTGCCCTTTCATGTTCCTTCATACGGATATGCACCCTTCTTTTCGTTTCTCCTATATATCTACATGTTTATCTCCATTTTCACACTCAATACCGTATACTATCCCTATCTTACTCAAATTGTCCATTTTTGTTTTATTAACAGTAAGTATGCTGCCTAAAGTATTTCTAGCTTTGTATGGCATTTTGATATTGACCTGTCCCAAAATAGGAGCCAACCTCCTACTTAATTCCTCTTCGTTAAGTATTGAAATGTATTTGCCAGTTTTTGTATCTTTATTAATACAGTGGAACCTCGCTATTCGTACACAATCCGTTCCAGGAGGCAGTTCGAATGGCGATTTGTACGAATGGTGAATCCTTTTTTCACATAAGATATAATGTAAATTGGATTAATCCGTTCCAGACCCACAGATGATTGCTTATATAAACCTTTGTAGTAATATGTTAAGCCTAAAATACATAAAAACTATGAAAACAATAAATATATAGACCGCTATTATTATGTCATTCTTTTTCAGTATAGACGATATGGTTGATTTCGCCATGCCATACTAAGTTGCCAGGTCAGAGACACGAGTTCCACTTTCAAACTTCGCAATTTCTTTTTTTCAATTCAATTGTCGTTCTCACTGCTTTCCTTTTAGGCTTAGTTGAAGCTGTAATCCTTTTTAGACCCAGGGCTGCACTATTTTTAATAAAAATAACAAAAAATAACAATAAAATATCAAAAAGTTTCACGAAGCTTTCGTGGATGATGCGTAGCGTACGGAAGCTAGCACGGTACTGAACTGAAGCGGCCGCATGGCGCGGCCAGTACCGAGGTCACGTTGTCCGAATCGTGAGCAAGCGTACGAATGGAGAGTTCAATTTTACTTGAAAAAGTTGTACGAATAACGAGTTGTACGAATAGAGAGGCGGACGAATGGCGGGGTTCCACTGTATTGATGTTTTCCATGTTCATCAACCTTTCTTTTCTCAAAATCCTAGATACAATATTATTAATAAAATGCATAGGATAATTATTACTTACAAATACATTTCTTATATTATTTATTTCATCACATAATAACCTTCCATTGCTACATATCTTTACGGCTCTTTTTATTGCCAAATTCAAGGAATTAACTTTATAATTTAACGGACCTGCTGCTACAAAATTCATTGTGATGTTAGCATTAGTTCTTTTTCTGGAAACCGTTGTATCAAAACGATCGGTATCTCTAATGACCGATACATCCAGAAACGGAATCTTATTATTATTTTCCGTTTCCATTGTGAATTTAATATCCTGATTTATTTGATTAAATACCGTTAAAACATTATTGACATCATTTTTCTTAATCAGTATAAATGTGTCGTCCACATACTCACTAATTTAATTTTCGTATTAACACTTTCTAATTCCCATAATTGCATTTCAATGTACTGCATAACTATCTCAGCTATAATCGCTGAGATTTATAGGTCAATACCTATAAATATACCTTTAGACTGTAAGAAAAGTTTATCATAAAAACAAAACAATTGTATTTCAAACAATGGTTCCACCAATCTTAAGATTATGTTGACATTAATCAAATTTTTCTTATTCCTAATAAACTTGAATTATAAATGAAATTAATAGCATCTTTCATTAATGGTAATGATAACAATGTATACAAGTTTTTACCACGTCAAAGGATACCATGTATGAATTATTGTCACAACTAACTTTTTGAGTTTCTCTAAGAAACATGAATTATTATTAACACAAAATCTAGATTTATATTCAAATGTCTTCAACTCATGAACTAATATCTTGGAAACCCCCATAATTGCCGTATTATGACATGCTACAATAGGTCTTATTTTATAAAGATTATTTTCTTTACCTTTGTGCACTTTCGGTAGTCCACAGAACATAGGAAGCTTCTTATTAGTATTTATGGATAACTTTTCATCCTTATCAATGAAACCATTGGTTGAAAGTTTGCGGATAACCTTGTTCATACGAAATACAGTTCATTTTTCATTATTTTTGCTATATATGAACCCTTAGGTATTATCTAGGAAGTTCATACCTGTTTTATGGTATGTGTTCAAGTCAATAGCAATCACAGCTCCACCTTTGTCAGCATTAACAAATTTAACGTTACTATCTTTAGAAATGTTAGTAAGCTCTTGTATTTGTATCATTTTAATCATATGGGCTGTAATTAAAAAAATAAAAGTTTTGGCATTGACAAATCTTGCATTTGTCTGGATGTTATAGAGTTATATACATCCTTATCTAGAGGTTACAAAAGTTGCACTTTCTTATATTATAAATATTATCTATAAAGACAATGATTTCCTTGTGAACACCAAATTGGCATTAACAGACATCTTATTCCTCAATCACTATTTTTATTTTTAAAATAGTATATGTAAACAGAATAAAGTATTATTCATGGGATTAGCAGTTTCAGGTACCTTAGCAGATGTAGTTCTTCAATACATTCAATATGTTGCCTTAAATAGTATAAAAATGAAAATATATTCTTTTATAAACGATATGTCTATGACTTGTTCATTGTATCCGAAACAAAAGATGTAACATCCATATTTGATATTTTCTACAGGATTCATCCAACGATAATCTTCACTATGGAATATCAAGATGAAAACAAAAGTATCGCATTCTTAGATGCTTTGGTTTCTCCCATGAATAGATACATTACTTCAAGTTATAAAAAACCTAAGTCCTCAAAGAAGATAATACATTTCAATTCTATTATTCCCGTACACCAAAAGCAAAATTAATAACAATGAAGGTAAAAAATGCAATTTTTAACATCTTCAGATACGTACAAATTTCATAAGGAACTAGACAACATCAAGAAGTTTTTTTCTCAATAATAATTATCCAGTAGGGTTTATAGATAAAATTTAAAAAAGAAGCTGTCTACAAACTATAGATAACAACGATGAAAGAAGGAAAACAGATAGTTGTTTTGTTACTATCCCTTATTTTAGTAATTTAAATAAACAGTTGAAAAATGTTTTCAAACATAACTGACATCTCAATAGCCTACGATAACCCTAATAAAATCCAGTGAAGAAATTATAAAAAATTTACTCAAAATCATATGGAAGCGAAAGGAACTGTATAGGTAAACAACACTACTGTTTTTATATTGGAGAAAGCTAGTAAAAATTAAAAAGCCGAGTTTATCAACACAATTACGCTAGCAAAACTTAAACACTAACAGTTTCTGCAGACGCAATGGAAAAAGATCATTGTCTAAAAACATGCAATAATGATATTAAAAGGAAATGTATCGAGAACTATTGGATATATTTTCAAATTCATACAGCAATCAACTATCAAATCAATATATGAAATACTACTTAACTTTCTAAAGGATTCAAAAAAAAAAAGGAGGAAAAAATTACTAATTTTAGAGCTTTAGTCACTTTTGTTTACATTCTCATTTACCTTTTTCAACAGTAGAGTGAACCCTTCCTTTTGCATACGGTCTTGTTTGCAAAAGATAACCAATCCTAATATTTATCTTCCTCATTGGTCGATCATATCACGTGGACAACTCTGAATTATATAAATGCCTGTTTCCCCTCTGTCCCTTTAGCTGAAGATGGCCCGGCGGTTATCGGGTTGAAACCGTCCTCGATAAGTATTTTATTATTTTCTAGATTTTAAAGATCATGGATGTTTAATGTTTTTATTATGTGTGCTGATGATTTTTTAACAAATGTCCTTGTCTATAAATATATCAACCTCCACACGTTAAACGTTGATTTAATTTTTTTATTATTATTTCTAACACTTATTTCGTGACGAATAGATTGATATTAAATATAAAACGTAAAATTTGTTGCATTACTAAATTTAGGAGAAAGTAATTAACTGAAGATTTACAAACAGAAATTAGGTTACATAAACCAACATGGTAGAAGATACAAAATTTATACAGGAATACCGAAGAGATAGAAAAGATAGATCATGAAATTTATCCAAGTGGAGATGTAGAAGAAGAACAAAAAGAATATTTAGATACCTAAATTAGAAACTGAATAAAAACAGCATATAAAGTATTTCTAAAATATGTATATTCAGAAAAGTCAGAGAAAAGTAATCATTCTGTGATTGCACTGTAATCTTTTTGCAAAAAAGTAATTTTCCGTTTTTTTAGCTATTCAAACTTATTTTTATTACAGATTGACGGCAAATTAAGTAAGAGCATCAGCTTTAGAGAAGATTTGCGTCTGATTCATACAAATTGTCTCAGTTCAATTGATGTGGAAGCCACGGTAACAGAAGAGTTGACAGGAATCAAGAAGAAAGGAGAAGGTTCAGTAAATGTTCATCCGACAGATCATAATCTTCGAATTATTACACCAACGTCGAACTTTATACCAGGGCAGACTTATACATTTTGGGTTAGTGAACCTGTTTTATCACTTAGAAGAATACGAGACAAGATTAAATTTACGTTGCTTGTGTCATATGTTAAATATATTTTTAATAAATTATTTTATTTTTTTTATCAGGTAGTATCACATTAGTATCTCAGAAGTACCATTGCAGATATGATGTAAATATCAGCTATTTTAAGAATAATATCGACCAAAATAAGATCATTAGATTCCCTCCTAAAAGACTATATTTTTTTTAATAAATCGAATCTTATTAATGACATTTCGAGATTTTAAGGTAAATTATCGTAACATTTTTAGATTTTCCACTGTTACAATTTTGTATAATTCTACCATATATAATTACACTCAAAACTAATGTTTTACAGGTTAGTCTTTACTATAGAACGTAGAGGTTATGGATTTTATATTAAGTAAATATTCTTTTTTGCATTGGAAGAACTACTTCTACGATTATTTATTCGTTATATTCGATGTGGACTCTATAATCATTCGTTGACTGGACTAGTATTGTATTTCAACGAATCTTTTAATTTAATGAAATTTTATTCAAAAGTATCTTGACGTAACTGTTCTATTAAAGAAAAACAAATGGTATACTTTGATCATAATAAACATTGTTAATTTGTAAAGATTCAGTTTAGATGTTATTGTTTCGGAGTTGCTTGGGATTCCATTTTGCTGTTTAAATCCTTACAATGAATCATAGAGCTTCCAACAAGACGATTCAGAGCTAATTAGCACATGCTCCCTTTCTTCCTTCGCAGCAGTTTTCAGTTTGAAGAATCTTCTAGGGGGTATCAAGTGTGGAAACCATTATCAAATTGTTATAAATCAAATCTTTGTATATCTGAAGTAGTGAAATTATGAATAGTTAAAGCTTCACCCTATAAGAACGGAATTTATTGTCTTTAAAAAAAAAATTTGACCAGCAGTTCTCGACGAAGTCATAAATGTAGTTTTCTTATTCTATTTCTTATACAAAGAAGCTACCAAAGTTCTATTAACGAAGACAGGGAAAGTAATAAGCAAATAAAAATTTACCCCTGGGGTTTATTAAGGCTCCTCCAGAATCATACAGTGTTATTGTCAATAAATTCATTTATTTCCAATATTTCATAACTTTATATTAATTGCTTTATATTTTAAAAACTGCAAATTTAACGACATTCTGAAGCAAGCTTAAAAGTATTTTAAAGCTAATTTATTTTATCTTTTATTTATTTATTTATTTATTTATTTATTTATTTATTTGTTTGTTTATATCTTTTATTTTTTTATTTTCATTATCTAATTTGATATGTTATTTTTAAATGATAATTCTGATTTCTTTGAATTCAGAAAGTCCAAACTTAATAAATAATTTTATTCTTTTGATTGAGGCAATAATGCAATTAAAAATTAAAAACTTTCAGGTGAGTCTTTTAAAACAAGATGGGACTCCAGTAACAGATAACAGTTCTGTAATTGCTGTAAAATGTTCAGGCTACAATAAACTTTACGAAAACGATTTTCAGTTAGACCCTACTGGAATTGTAACAGTTGATATTGACATGCCCAAACAGATTGAAAAACTTTCTCTTTTTGTAAGTATTTTGTCACAGACGATATTCCTTTTTCATTAATAATAATATTTCTAATAACTAATCTTGTCTAATTTTCAATAATCTACAGTATAAATATTTAAATCAATTATCAGATAGTTGTAGATGAAATGGGAACATACTGCATTCGAACTTTAACGTTGCGTAAGTTTATTAGCAAATAGTGAACAAATTCAGTCAAAAATAAGAACCACTGGCATCTGCACATCTCTGCAAAAGATCAGGAAGCCAATAAACACCCTTTTTCTAAAAATCAGAGGCACGGGAAGTCGTCGAAAGCATTTCCCAGCTGGATCTGGTTGTGGAAGAGCTTGTTCCTAAGGTAGAGTTCCAAATGATAAAACAAATAGTAGTCTGTGGGTGCCAAATCTGGTGTGTATGGTGGATGCTGAAGAACCTCATATCCAAAGTGCAGGATCTTCTCCTTGGTTTGCTTTGCAACGTGAGAACGTGCATTGTCATGGAGCAGGAGGACACCAGAACGTTTCACCATGTTCTGATGCTCCTTCAACAACTTGGTGAGTATCACCTCCAAATCTGAGCAGGTGTTGTACACAGCAGCTGTTACCGTCTGGCCCTGTTTCAGGTAGGTCTGATGGATCTAACCTGCAGTAGTCCACCATGCAATCATTTTCTTCACTTTGCCGATTCCCCCCGGGTGGCGAGAAATGATTGAAGAATGGACACTGAACGTCTCTTCAAGCTGTCGGATGATCAGTCATGTATCCTTTTCCACACAAGCCTTCAGTTTGTCGTCGTTGATGTCGTCGTTGTATTTGAATACAATTTGAATACAAAAACAAATTAAAGAATATTTTATGTGATAAGTTAAATAAAAGTGACAGGAGAAATGATATGGGAGAGGTTTCCAAATTGATTGTATGAATTGTGGGGCTTTTTATTTTGGGGAAAGCAAAAGAACGATCAGGGAAAGGAAACATGGGTATTATATAAAAAATAATATGATTGACAAGTCAGAAATAGCTGAACATTGTATTAATAAGGGACATTACATGAATAATGAAGTCAAACTTATGTATATGTTGAAAAAAATCGAAAACTAGAAAATAGTTGAAAGTATATGTATTAGAAATACTAAAGATAAAAATTTATCCTAAAGGTAGGATGGAGTTGGGGTCAATTATAACTTAGTAAGAATGGCTAATGATTTGTGTTTACTTTGCCGTAATAATGTAAAATTTGAAGAATTTTTAATTACGTTTTTGTTGGATTGTTTCATATTTTTTTTTAATTCTAAGGTTTGTTTAAACTTTAACAAATCCTTAATGTTGTTCTCATGCTCGTATCAACAAATTGTTATTTTATCGTTACTTGTGTAATATATTTTAAGGCTTGATAACGAAGAAGTTATTGTCTTCTCGAAAATTTGCTTTTTTAATAAATGTATTTTATGTTTATACATTTATTAGTGTTCGTTGTGGTGTTTTATAATGTTACGCATACTACGAGAGAAGGAATCAAGAAGAAATTTGTACTGTTCCTGTATTTCTGGACATTTACAAAAATCGCTTGCTTAGATTTTCCAGCTGTTGATAGTAGTTTTGCTGCATTTATAAATTTGAGCAACTCGTTGTACATTATCCATTTATAGTTCTACCAGATACAGAGTTCCCTTCTTCGAATGTAAATGTGGTTTGAGATGCCTGTCTTGATAAGGCACAATATCGTTTCCGTTTCAAATTATAATATATATAACAATCAATTTTTATCTCCTGTTATCACTGTCCGGAAAGGGATCATTATTTTTGCCGGGTTAACAGATTAACGCAAGCGCCAGATAGTTGTTGAAGTATTCACACATTGCAACAATTGACTAAGCCCAACTTCTAGATGCTGTCAAAAGCAGTTCTATCCTACAATATCTTCAGTTGTTTGTCTGTTCTCTCCTCTGTTGTTTCATTTTCAGTATAATCTTATCCTGTCATCAGTAATATGGAAAACTTAACAAAAAGTACTTTTATATATATTTTTTTAATCAATAATTGTCTACTCAGTATACAGATATTTCATGCCAGTAGATAAAAGTAAGTAGCTGGATCGCATTAACTATTTTATATTGTCAAACATTAAATTGATAAAATGAGTGAATCGTACAGGAAACCGATATATTTTAATGATGAAAATGTATTTACTTGATTATTGTTTTATATTTAATGCTAATATAGTTTTATATTTAAGGCTAATATAGCTTTACATTAAAGGCCAAGTACAACGATGTTACAACTACAGCAACTATAACTCCAGTAGAAAACAATTCTCCTTCAGGAAGATTCATGTATGTTGCTGTTCCAGGAAAGAAATATAAGGTTAGCTTTCACAAATGCAAAATTGCAGTAGTAAATCAAAGTTTATTAATTCGAACGTCAAGTTTATGTCACTATCTAAAATTCCTTAATAACATAATTATTTATAACAAATAAAATAACTTTAATATTAATAATATTTTTTTTTAATTTTATGAATGGCAGGTTGGAGATCAATTGGACGTTATTGTGAAATCTTCTCATACTTTATATGACAAAGTTATTATTCAGGTAAAAAATGTTTTGCGCGAATTAAATAAATAAAAGATTGTGCTTTCGTAGAAATAAGACCTGATGAAAAATTTTAAATAAAGTATCCTTCTTTGAGAAGAATAAAATTGAAAACTGAAAACTTCCACGTAGTTATACATGATTTTTATCCTTTTTAAAGTTTTATTATTAAATGTAAATATATTTACATGTTTGTAAGACTCTAAAGCAGTAAAACTATTAATTATAAAAATAGCTTTCGCATTTAATTTTCATCGATTTACCAAGCAAAACATCAAGAACTATGAAAATGAATCTCTAGTAACAATCTTTAATGGTTTAATAAAAATTCTGATTGTCTATTCGAAAGCACAGCGATTTGCTGTTAACTGCCTTAAAGCATTTTCTTATTTGTATATTTATGTTGGGCAAAGTTCAGTCTAGGACAAGAAGTAACAGTAGTTACAGGCTTTTGTTACATAAAAGCTCAGTTAATCTGACTTAGGTTTTTGGAGGTAACAGCAATTTAGTTGTAGCGAGACTTTGTTTTCTTAGAATTCTTTCAATCTTTCACTATGTATTTCCTTTCTTATAATTTGCTAGAAAATTGAACAGCTATTATAGCCTATTATATTGACGGGCAAAGTTAAGTTACAAACACATAAAAAAACAATTTAAACAAATTGCTTGAGTTTGAATATCAATATGTTTCTAAATACTGTTCTCTCTTAGTTGCACTTATAAACCACCATATGTTTCAAAAAAGTTCATTTAAAATTTAAAAGTATTAATAGTAGTAAATAGTAGTGAATAGTAATTGTAGTAGTTGTAGTAACATTAGTAAAGATTCTAATAATTTAAGCCAAGCGATAATTTCCTTTTCGGAAGTAGGCTCATCTCTCGCTGAAACTGCCTTCAAAAATATATTGGCTCTAGTTGTAGTTGATTCAATCAATCTCCTTTACTGCAACAAAGTTTCCATCGTTGCACAAATAGATTCCATTCACAGATTTATGAAATTCGAAAGCATTCACCAACGATTTTTCACCAATTCTTCAAAAGGTACAAAAAAAAAACCTGAGTTTTCCCTCAATTTCACCGCAGTATGTATTTAGGAATCGTTTCGTACTGTATAGGTCCTTTTTTTGAGGGATTTCCTCACTCCGGGATGAGATATTATCTCGATTTTTCCTGTGCCTCGGGCCTTCTTCGGGAGATGTTTTAAAAGTCAATCACATGAAGGTGAGCGCATAACGAACGACTTCCGTCGTTAGTTTCTCGGATGAGTTGCTCATGTTGTTTGATTCCGAATGTTGTTTGAATGATGCAGCCACCATTCGCTCGGAATCAAACAACATGAGCAACTCATCCGAGAAATTAACGACGGAAGTCGTTATGCGCTCACCTTCATGTGATTGACTTTTAAAACATCTTACGAAGAAGGCCCGAGGCACGGGGCCTAAATATCGAGAAATAACTCATCCCGGAGTGAGGAAATCTCTCAAAAAAAAGGCCTATACAGTATCATGTCTCACTCCTCCTTCAGGATCAAACTATAGAATCGTTTCGTTTCAAAAAAAAAAAAAGAAGAGAATTAACCTTAATACCAGTGGTTCAGTATTGTGCACAAGTACCAAAATTAGAAAATAAAAGACATTTAAAACTAAAAAGAATGAATAACTTACTTCGTAACTTCTTTGACGAACAAGTCGTCATTTTAATCACTTTTTTAAAGTCACATGACTACTGCTTCCCATCCTTTCATACGTTACAGAATGCATACTTCGACATATGATAAATAACGAAATAACCTAGAAAACAGGCATTTAGATCAAAGAGAGCCATTTCATATGGTTCACAAGGTAATAAGACAACTGATGTTGTTAATGGCTGTCATAATTCAGTTATAAGGGAATCATAAATTCTAAAAGGCTTCTGGAAGGAAAACTAAGGGATGCAATCCATCTTCTAAGGATATCAAGCTCATTGGACTCTTAATCAAAGGAAGACTGACGATTCCATCAATTTCCTATTCATCAAGATTTGTTTTTCATGATGATGCCGATGAGGGTGACGATACCATTCATCATTATGAATCCTCAGCTTACAACAAAACGACAGGACATATCATTTCTACAACGTGATGCATTCAAAGTGCCGTCTGAAAAATGTGAAAATCTATTGGGGTTTGCCTGACATTAATAGGAAGTCAGTAAATTCTTTAACTGTCTTGTACACTTTCTCTCCATATAAAAGGCTTTCTGAAATCAGATTGACGACTGAATTTTCATGCATCTTTATAGTCTTCCATGTTAAACATTGACGATACCTTTTTTTATTTAAAAGCGCAGCTGGAAAATGCCGCTTTTATGATTGCAGCTCAAAGACAAGCATTCAATCGATATTCTAGTGATCTGCTCTACATTCCGAAACTGTTTCTATTACCTTGATACCACCATTCTTGGAATATTTACCTTTCTAATGTATGAGCTTGCCTCATCGCATCCAACCAACAGTCCATCAAGAGTCAGCTGAATAGTATCTGAAGTTCCAAAAATCAAACACAATCAAATCTCAGCCAACACGCATATTAACATCTTCAACATTATTTGCATTTTCAGTATGCTAAAAATAATTCTTTCTGAAGATTTTTGGGTTATTTATTTTTCAGATTAAAAAACAATTAAAAATAGCTATTTCTTCTTCAACTACAGCTTTTTCCCACTTCCATGTTGGGTAATTGTCGGCACAAGCGGCGTAAAAACGGCAGAAGTGGCGAAGAGAATTTTGGTAGTGGTTACTACCGCCGGTTGCTCTTCCTGACGCCAACCCCATGTCACAGGGAAAAACCCAAATACCATAGACAGTGAAAAAAGAGAGGCGATGAATCAGATAAAGACAGGAAAGAAAGGAAACATTCACGCCGACGCCGAGTCGAACCCAGATTCCAACGCCACATCCTTATAAGAGACCGCCGCCGAGCCCACAGGGTCACTCCGGAACGGCTTAAAAAACCTATTTGCAACTTAACTATTGCCCTCCAGCTTAATCTGTACATTTATAGTGGTTTCTGAAGAAAAGGATGAGGTCTGGTTAGATGATTAATTGAAAAACTGCAATATAATTCTGTTTGAAATAAAATAGCCATTCATGTTGTAATTGAAAAGAGAAATTAAGAATTAAAATAAGATTTAGAGAGGAAATGGAAATTATGTATTAAACAAAGCAATAAGTAAATAAACGAAGGCATAACGTTACAAGATAGGATTCGCGCCCTGAGTTGTCACAGGGAAGACTGGGACGGACCGTTTCGACCTTTTTAGGACTCATTAGTCAGCCAAACTCCATCGATGACAGATTCAGAAGGTGCGAGAGGTTGGTATCCTGGGTCTCGAGATTCTTCCGGGGAAGGTTATTTCTTCGGGGAGAGTTCCCGTTCTCTGGGCAAGACCCGGGATACTAACCTCTCGCACCTTCTGAGTCTGTCATCGCTGGAGTTTGGTTGGCTGATGAGTTCTAAAAAGGACGAAACGATCTGTCCCAGTCTCTTCACGGTGACAACTGAGGGTGCGAATCCTATCTTGTAACGTTGTGCCTTTGTTTCTTTACTTACTTATTTGAATCATCGGGCACGTTAACTTCTTTTCATGTATTAAACAAATTCAGAGAAAGCGAAATATTTAAATTGATAATATTAACTGTTCGTTTATTACCGAATTTCATTTTTTTCCTATAAACCAATGATTTCAACTAATCTAATAGAATCAGCGGAGTAACAAGGATTTTGACGACCGGGACAAGATATCAAAATGTCCCTCCGAGGCCCATGGATTCTCAAGAAAAACAAATAAAGAAAGGTCGTATCTTCCTACCAAAAATACGGTAGAACCCAATTTTCCCGGGGACATGTTCTGGTTACTTCTCCGTACTATGATACAAAATACGATTTTAATTAATGAGCTTTGGAATTCTAATACAAGCCTTAAAGTTACAACTATAATACATAAATTCAGCCCAATTCCATACCTTTCAAATTTATCAAAAACTTATTTGATGTTAATTCTTGACGATACCATTTATGTTATCTCTAATAAATTATCAATATATTTTTAGATTCGAAATTAAGTTATATTTGAAATTTTTGTATTATTTCCAAAGTTTGAAATGGCTATATAATCGGATGTTTGTATTTTAGGTTTTGGCACATGGAGAAATTGTTTATGCAGATTACGTTGATGGCAGTAGACAAGAATCTCTAATTATTCCACTAAAGTTGACTTTCCTTATGGTACCCAGAATTTGCATTCTAATCAATACCAACCTTGAAGGAGAATTAACAGCTGACAAAGTCGATGTACCTGTGGAACGTTTGTTTAAAACTAATGTAAGTGAACAAATGTAACGTTTCTGTTTGATTAAAGCGAACAAAAGCAACAACAAGGCAACAACAAATCAAAGAAATTCTTTTCCAAATTATTGCGAAATAAATATCTTAAAAAAAATTGCATTAATCATAAAATGGTAATTTAGGCAAAAATCATTCTACAATTATAGAAGAAAGTACCAGGAAAAAGATAACTTGATATCTAATTTTGATATCTTATCAAAATCTTATCTTATAACTTTCTTCTTTTTTTTAAGATATTAAAATTAGGAATTACGTTTTGTTAAGAAGATAAAGAATGTAATAATTAATTACAGTATTATGTGGTATTTCTTATTTTCAGCTCGAAATAGAAACGAGTTCCAACAGAACTGAACCGGGAAATAATATTACAATCACAGCATCGACTGAGCCTGATGCATTAGTAGCCGTTTTGGCAGTTGACCAGAGTGTTATGCTTATTAAATCAGGAAATGATATCACAGAAACAGAGGTATTTCCATTGACAGTAACAAAGAAACATTAATTGCCTTTTGTTTTATTACACATAAAATACGTTTAATAACTTTTATTTCTATAATAGGTGAATGAAGATATTTCTACATATTATACCAGTGATATTTCATATCAGTCGCAAAGAAACGAGTTACCAGAGAATTTTCTACCAAAATTCCTGATAAATCCAAATCGATCACGTTACCCAGAGGAAATTTTTAAGGTCAGTTTTTCATATTGTCTTTTAAAACTTTAAAATTAGCTAATATACAGGGTGTTTCAAAAATACACGGCATAATTTCAGGTATGTATTTCCCACATGTAGACAATCAAAATAGTTCATTACAACATATGTCCGGAAATGCTTCATTTCCGAGTTATGGCCTTCACAACATTGAAAATCACCGGAACGTTTTTCGTTACGCCGGTCGTTGCCATTACAGAAGATGTTCAAAATGACCACCTCCTGCTTGAATACAGACCTCACATCGATGTCTCAATGACCTGCGAACACGATCCCACACTCCAGGAATGTTGCGTATGTCCTCAGAACGTGCCACAATTCGATTCCGAAGGGATTCCAAATCAGGCACCGGAGACGAATAAACCAATGATTTTAAATGGCCCCACAAGTAGAAATCGAGAGGGTTCAGATCAGGTGAGCGTGGAGGCCAAGCAATTGGGCCACCTCTACCTATCCATCGATCAGGAAACGTTCGATCCAAGTACCGGCGAGCCGTACGACTGAAGTGTGCAGGAGCGCCGTCATGCAAGAAGTGAGCGTGCTGACGATCGATCAGTGGAGTGTCGTCATAAACATGAGGTATGGTGTTTTCCAGGAAGTTTGTGTACGCCTGCCCCGTAAGTCTGTTTACAAGTACATGGGGTCCAACTAATCGATCACCAATGATACCGGCCCACATGTTGAGGGAGAACCGCACCTGGTGATGAGATACAACAGTTGCATTTGGGTTTTCATACGCCCATACATGCTGATTGTGGAAATTTGTTATGCCATCTCGTGTGAACTGTGCTTCATCTGTAAATAATACTAAGGCAGGAAAGTTCGGATTTGCAGCACACTGCTGCAAGAACCACTGACAGAACCTAACTCGTGCAGGGTAATCTGCTGGTGACAGCGCCTGTACACGTTGCAAATGATAAGGATACAATTGATGCTCTTTCAGCAGTCTCCAGACAGTCGTATGGGGAACATTCACTTGCAACGCTAACCTTCGTGTGCTGACAGAAGGAGTTCTGTTCACAGTCTCCAGAATCTCCTCCTGTTCTTCTGGAGTTGTAGACCTTGGTCGTCTCCTTCCCAATCCAGGAGAGTGAAATTTTCCATACTCGCACAGACGGTGATGGAGACTTACAAATGTCTTCCGATCTGGACATTGTCGCTGTGGGTACCTCTCCTGGTACAAACGACGAGCCAGCGCAGCATTGCCGTCTGCCTTACCGTACATGAAGTGCATCTCTGCCAGCTCCTGATTTGTGTACATGACACACAGTCGAACGCCAAACACACCACTGAATTTAACCTTCGCCTCTGAATGATCTGTCAGAGTGCCCTCTTAATGTGTCCTTTGACGGCAACGACCTGCGGAAAGAAAAACGTTCAATGAGACATCGATGTGAGGTCTGTATTCAAGCAGGAGGTGGTCATTTTGAACATCTTCTGTAATGGCAACGACCGGCGGAACGAAAAACGTTCCGGTGATTTTCAATGTTGTGAAGGCCATAACTCGAAAATGAAGCATTTCCGGACATATGTTGTAATGAACTATTTTGATTGTCTACATGTGGGAAATACATACCTGAAATTATGCCGTGTATTTTTGAAACACCCTGTATAATAGCTAACTTTATATATATAATAACTAATCTACACCAATATAGACATCAATGAAATCATTGCAACAATCCCCACAACAACATTAAAAGAAACGAATCAGCTCATGTACAGTGCAGCGTACATAGCTACATTGGAACTGGGGTACAAATTACCCAAACAGTATAAACCAAGAGGGCCGCCTAAATGGAGAATCAGACTCGAGAAAAAGATTGAGAAAATGCGGTCAGACATTTCGTATCTGAAGTCACTACGAGAAGGAAAACTGAAAAATGAGAAAATAAAAAGTGGCCTCTACAGGAGGCATGATCTTGAACGAAAAACAATAGCCACTATAATTGAAGAACTAAAGCAACGTGTTGTTGCAACAGCTGCAAAAATACAAAGATATGATGCGAAAATCAAAGAATTTACCCAAAATATACAATTTAGTAAAAACCAGCCGAATTTTTACAAATCACTCCAACAAGGAAAAGAACCACAAAACAATGAAGGACCAGATAAGGAGGAGACCTTGGCTTTTTGGAAAAACATCTGGCAAAACCCAGTCAAACACAATACAGAAGCTTCCTGGATCAAGGAGATTGACAAGAAGAACAAGAAAAAGAAAAATAAGCAAATGGATAACATCACAATAACAGAAGAAACGGTCCAAAAGCATGCTAAAAACAGTAAAAAATTGGAGTACTCCAGGGCCTGATGAACTACATGGGTTCTGACTAAAGTACTTGACCAGTCTATATCACCGCATTGCAGTACAATTCAATAAAATGCTTCAAAGCACTACAACTGAGGATTGTCTAACACAAGGACGAACATTTCTTATTAAAAAGGACCTGGACAAAGACAATACACCCAACAACTATCGCCCAATCACCTGCCTTCCAACAACTTTTAAAATATTCATTAAAATTCTGGCTACAAGAGTCTACAATCATCTAACAACAAATAGTCTTTATCCTGTTGAACAAAAAGGAAATTTCAAAAAGTCAAGAGGCACAAAAGACCAGCTGCTAATTGACAAGATGATACTAAAAAATTGTAAACGACGCCAAACGAATTTGAACATGGCTTGGATTGACTATAAAAAAGCTTTTGACTCATTGCCACATTCTTGGATCAACAACTGCTTGGAAATTTATAGAATAAGTGACAACATCAGAAAATTTGTGCAAAATAGTATGAAGCAGTGGTCAACAACAATTATGGCAGACAATACTGAATTAGGCAAGGTGCAAATACGTCGTGGTATTTTTCAGGGTGACTCACTGTCTCCCTTACTATTCAATATTGCCCTTATACCCTTGACTTCAATTTTACATAAAACTGGACTTGGCTACCAAATTTCTACTCAGGCTGGAAAAGTCAACCATTTGCTTTACATGGATGACTTAAAACTTTACGCAAAAAGTCCAACTGAGTTAGAATCACTACTGAGCACTGTGAGAATCTTCAGCGCAGATATAAAAATGAACTTTGGACTGGATAAATGTGCAATGCTGACAGTACAACGTGGAAAAGTTCAGAAAACAGAAGGCATTGAACTGGCAAATGGAGATATAATAAGGTCACTTAATAAGGAAGACCCATACAAATACCTCGGTATTTTAGAAATGGACAACATATTGCATGATAGGGTCAAAAACCTTACTAGATCAGAGTTTTTGATAAGAGTTCGAAAGATCCTAAAATCTAAACTCAATGTTGGAAACACTATTCGTGCAATAAATAAATGGGCAGTGCCCTTAATTCGATATCCACGGGAATTATTGACTGGATAATTGCTGAACTGGAGACACTCGATAAAAAAACACGAAAACTCCTAACTATACATCACTCATTACACCCTAAGAGTGACATTGATAGACTGTATTTACCACGCACCATTGGAGGTCGTGGTTTTTTACAGATACAACAAACTGTTGAAGAGGAAAAATGTGGCCTCCGTGACTACATCAACAACAGTAATGAAAAACTGCTAAAAGCAGTTAAAACTGAAAATTTCCTGAAAGCCACCAAATCCAAAATAGAGTACAAAAAAGATCAGTACAATACTCGACTAGAAACCTGGAAAAACAAGCGCCTTCATGGGGCTTTCTTCAAAGGAATCGAACATAAACATGACAAAAATATCATCTGGACTTGGCTAAAAAATGGTACATTGAGAAAGGAGACTGAGGGTCTGCTCCTTGCTGCACAGGAACAGGCCCTTCAGACCAATGTTATGAAGGCCAAAATACAAGGCACAAGCACCAACAGCCTCTGCAGACTGTGTAACAACCGAGAAGGAACTGTAAATCATATAATCTGTGAGTGCTCTACAATTGCTCACACAGAATATAAAAAGCGACATGATGATGTAGCCAAGAAAATACATTGGGCACTATGCAGTAAATTTGCATTCCATACATCAGAAAAACCCTGGCATCACAGTATAGAAAAGGTCTTGGACAACGGGCAAGTTAAAATCCTCTGGGATTTTCGTATCCAAACAGACCAGCATGTAACAGCTAACACGCCCGATATTACATTAATTGAACAACAAAATATGACCCTAATTGACATCGCCATCCCTGGGGACTGTAGAGTCCAGGAAAAAGAACTGGAAAAAATCAACAAATACAGGGCTCTGGCACTTGAAATTACACGAATATGGAATAAAACAACTACAGTGCTGCCAATCATCATTGGTGCACTAGGAACACTATCACCTAAATTTATGGACTATTACACCAGACTTGGAGCACCAGCCATAACAACAGCTGAATTACAAAAGACAGCCATCATTGGCACTGCGAACATTTTACGTCAATACTTAGGCCCCTGGTTGAGGCCCGTCTTGCCTAAGAAAATACCAGTGATAAACGTGATTTTTTGTGTGTTTGTTTGGGTGAACGTTTACACTGTATAACTTTTTTAAAAGAGTAAAATTTGTTTTATATATATATATATATATATAAAAGTGATGGAAAATTGATACTAATGTGAAGAAAATAGTTTTTTATTATGAAAATTTCACTTGAATCAGAAATAAGGAATTCCGAATTATCTAGGAAACAATAGTTGGACGAAATACTGCAAATTTTCTCGTATGGAACTGCAAGGGATCAAGCAAAATTAGCGGGAAAAAAATACATTCAGCTTGTTATGGTGATATGTTACTAGTAAAAGTTGCTGCCTGGGGCATGCGTCTGTGAAAAAGATCCAGATCATCAAAGATAGAAATTTGCTGAGGGGAATGGATAAGCTCCAACTGCCTGATACACCAACTTTATTCTGCGACAGCTGTAAACGAGCGAAAATAACCAACATTCATCATAAAAGACTGAATAGCATTAGAACCTCAGATCCATTAGAACTAGTATACACGGATCTATGGGGACCGATGCATATAAATAATCCTGACAATCTGTCTTACATATTGATGTTCATTGATGACTTCAGCAGACACAGTTTCATCTATCTAATGAAATCAAAAGAAGAAGTGAAAATATAGCCAACTTCGTGAATTTTCCAGAAAGATCTAGCGATTTCCGGATCAAGTCAATGGTAAGTGATCAAGGTAGCGAATATGTTAATTCCAGGGTAGCAAGCTTTGTTAAAGATAGAGGTATACGACTCCATCACTCGTCATCCCATCAGCCACAGCAGAATGAGGTGGCAGAACGCTTCAATTGAACTTTGTTTGATAATGCTAGAGCATTAATGATAGAATCTAAACTTCCAACACGTTTTTGGCCGTATGCAGTATTATGCGCGAATTATACTCTGAATAGGAATCGGGAGTACAGCATATATTAAAGTTCCCAAGTGTCAGCTGCGAAATAAATTTTCTAAAAGAACAATAAAAGGGATTCTCCTTGGATATTCTGTACTGACACGGGTATATTATGTGTATGTAATACAGACTAACAAAGTAATTAAGACCCGTAATATCTATGTCAACGAAAATCGCCGTGGGAGCGAGTTATTGAAGTGGAGCTCTCATCAAGTAAAGGATTATGAATGCATAGTAGATAGAAACCACGTTAGCAAGTCAGATGAAGAAACTACTAGCGAAGATGAAGCGCATGAAGAGTCACACGTGGATGACAACAATAGCGTAACAATTAACGCTGTTGAAGGAGAAGAGGAAGACCAGAACGGGATCAATGAGAATGAATTGAATGACGAATTCATGCAATTGAGGAGCAGAAGAATATGCCGCCAGGGACAAATACAATTTAATGCAACGAAGATAGACACAACCCCTAAAAACGAAAGGGAAGCTGTCAACTGTGAAGATTATAAGCACTGGATAAAAGCCATTAAAGAAGAACTGGATAGCATAGTGAGCCACAAAACCTGGGTGGAGATGCAAGTGCCAGAGTATGTTTCTCCGCTTTCATCCAAATGGGTATTCAAGAAAAAATTTGGCTCTAATGGGAATTTAACGAGGTACAAAGGAAGACTGGTGGTCAACGGTGTCCTGCAGAAACCTGTTATAAATTATGAGAGGACATATGCTCCGACGCTCAGCATGAGTTTGTTAAGAATGTTGCAGGAAATTAGCATGAAATACAAGTTAGAAGTCAATGCGATGGGAAAAGTGTCTACTTGAATGGAGAGATAGACAGTGACATATACTTGGATGGTGTCAAATTAACCGATGGTCGTTGCAATGGATTGAAATTGATTACGGATTGAAACAGGCGGGACACAATTGGTTCGTGACACTAAAAGAAAAACTGAACACATCAGGATATGTGAATTTAAAATCCGAGCCATGTCTGTTTTTCAAGAATTTAGGGAAAGAAAAATATGTTCTACTGTTTTATGTGGACGATATATTGATTGTTGGAAAAAAAATCTCAAGAATAAAAGATATCAAGAAAGAGTTAAATGATATGTTCGAAATCAAAGATCTTCGATATATTAGTGAATATCTGGGAATTAAATTTGAATAACAGTTCGCTAAAGAAGAATTAATATTTTACAAGCAGGATTCATCAGCGAAATATTGAATAAATTTGGAATGGAGATGAGCAAAAGCGTGAACACGCCATTCATCGAGGGAAGAGATGAAATACATGAAGATGAGACTGAAGCCAAAAAGTTAAACGATGAAGAAAAACGAAAGTACAGAAGCATAATTGGAGGCCTAACTTCTTTGGCAAATAGCACCCGACCTGATATTGCATACTCGGTTAACCGATGTGCGGAAAAATATAACAACCCATCAATGAATGATATGTTAAAAACTAAGAGAATACTACGCTATTTAAACAGCACCAGAGAGATGAAATTAGTGTTTAGAAACGACGATAAATATTTAACCGGATATAGCGATGCAAGCTTCGCAAACAGGAAAGATGGAAAATCCACGACTGGGTATACTTTATTCCTAGGGAAGTCTTTAATATCTTGGGAAAGTAAAAAACAAACCTTGTCGTCCATTCGACTCAGGAGGCTGAGTTGATTGCCTGTTGTGAATGCTCGAAAGGAATCATAAGCTGTGAAAATATCTTAGAAGAACTAGGACATTTTAGAAGATCGCAGCTTGGTTTATTGTAATAATCAACCGACGATTAGAATGTAAAGGATGTCTACAACCAAACCAAGAGCAAACACGTAAAGTTGAAGTACCACGTAATCAAGGATTATATGGAAAATAAAGATATCGATCTGGTATATGTGCCGACTAGTGAAAATGTAGCAGATGGTTTGACAAAAGGTCTGGCAGGCCATGGTTATAATTTGTTTCTGAATTTCGTGAATCTGAGAAAATAGTGTTATGTTTTTGTATTTTTTGCTTTTGGAGTAAAATATTGAAATCTAATCTAAATGCAAGTTGAGGAGGGGGATTGAAGATTGATATTTTCTTAAGAGTTAATGAGAGGCAGGAGAGAGAGTTGCCTTGATTCAACTTGAATTTTGATTAGTAGCACAATATTTTCTAATAATAGGATATTGGACTATTAACAATTGAATAAGTGATCTTGATGTGAGATGCTGAAGAATATCATCAGAATAATGTCAACGATAGTAAATAATGAGAATCATATCTTTTGTTAAAAGTTTGAGTGTTGCTATGCGCATTAAGAACAATAGGATTGATGCTAGCAACGGTAATTATGGTAATATGTTGTGAGTTGATGTAACAACATGTTGTGTGACAGTGATTCTCGCCGATTACAAATGAGTCTCCTTTAGGACTTAAGATTCTACGAGTGATAAGTATTTACGGACTTTAGTCAACATAATGAAAATGATTGAATATTAATACTTAATGGACATATAATATATAGTTATATATAGTTAAGCTATTGAATCATTCGTCACTAATTTGTGATCCTTTTAGTGTTTTCATATATAGGAAATACGGGTTAGAATGCGTTTGGTGGTACTGCCAATCAGAGGCTTGGTTGCGATTCACTGCTGATCTGCTTTGTTTCGGTTTCGGACTACGATCTTCGCGCATGAAAACATTAAATAATGATCGTGCAGCGATCGGATCAACCCTGAGGATTGTATCGAGTTACTCAAGAGAAGATTGTAAGTAGGAAATTACGGTAAAACTTGAGGACATGGTACGACTTGTTCTTTTGTTTTTTTATCCTCGGCACTAAACATGGCCGGCCTAAGATAACTACTTATAGAAACCGGAAGCGGAAGTTAATGTCTGAAATATCAATTTTTAAGAAAACAAGCAGAATGAAATGGAGAAGACGTAAATTTTTGCTTAAAAGAGCTATAAACATTAAATCAAAAAATCACCTTCAACATTAACGGAAAGCCATGTTTTTCTGAATGGGGCCAACATCATTAAAGCATAGAAAAACCCATCAATATTTATGAAAACCCATTATATGCTATAACTGATCATAATCATTAAAGCAGAAATAAACCCTGACTATTTACGAAAACCTTTTGCTTGCTGAAAGGGTCCACTTACAGTAAGCCATGAAAAAATATTACGAAGCATATAATTGAATGAAATGTATTGGAAGGATACTGCCCATAAAAACAGTTAGGCCTACCTTTCATTGAAATCCATGTGCGTGGAACGATTTTCGTTTAATCTTCGTTAATACCATGACTGAAAGTGAAATTATTATTTACGATGTAATGTTGGTGTCTTCTATCCTGGAATCTAATGTAGCATGGTTATTTCATTCGCAAAAAATTGAGAAAAATTAAAAAACAGAAATCAACAGGTGTTTCGTACGAATCTGCCATATTGAATTCTGAAAAAAATAGAGCCCATGTGATATGGCTGTCACATGATCAAATGCGAATAACATCATTACATCATACTCATATCCTTCCGAAAACTCGTCGAAGTAAACAAAAAAACACAATTCCACAGTGAATAGAATTCAAAGCATGCTATTGGCAGTACCACGTATTCAAGTCAAGCCGAAATTACTTATTCTATTTCTCATCGGCGAGTTCGAACGGGTCATCGGATATGTTTGAGGATTATTAATATTAATCAATGAAGCACTCAGGTAACGAAGCAAGGATTATTTTAAAGTGATAATCGAAAATACAATTTTTGTATTTTAAGCGTTCGATTTTTGGAACAAATTTTGAATGAACTTTGGGCCTGTGATATAATAGTGTGCAATAGACTCTTATAAGGAACATTAAGAACAAAGACTCATTATTCTCTGTGAATATCAAATATATCTGCATAATAGTCTAATTTATATTTGATAGCTAATATACATTTTATGTAATCAACCCTAAGTTCTGTTTTTAGTTGATAAACTATATAAAAGAAAGAATCCACGACATTCTTCACGTGAACTGAACTCTATAAGTGAAAAAGAACTTGTTCGATCTAAAGCATAGGCCTATATTTCAATGTCTGAACGATATTTGTTTCTGTTGAATTCTCACAAGAGGTATTGAATTAAATTGATGTTAATTACTCTATTGAATAAGTTGTTATAGCTTCATATATTTATTTCAATAAGACAGTTATTATGGGACTGTCTGATCATGACAATGGAGGATAAAAATTTAGTTAAACGTTGCAGTGTGGATTCCACAAAGGAAAGGAAGACGTGTAGACCAACTAAAAGCTTGGATTGTTACAATCGAAAATAACAAGAGAAGAAGAAATATGAATGATGATGATCATCTGGCTCGATACGTGGAGAAATAAAATTAAGTCATTGGGTTGAGGATATCTGTGAAATTTTCTATTGATGATGATAATATTTCCAAATACGAATGCCTGGAAGGCCACATTTAAATGATTTCAGCATTGATAAAAAAATCAAAAAGCAGATTTTTATTTATTTTATGCTACGTTGATAAAATGCATGTGAAAAATATATCTCTAGATAAAGACTAACTAAACTATAGAATTTTCATTGAAAATTTGCATTTATATTTTGCTTTCTTAATATCTATTCCTCAAAATTTTCTTTTTAAGTTACATACATGCCTTACTTATTTATTTATGAAGTGATACTTTAAATTACGTTTGCAATGAATAAATGAGAATCATTTCAGAAATCATTAAGTTTATTTGTTTTATGTTAAATATATATAAGATTTCATTTTTTTTCACTTAACAAGGAAGCTGGTATTGAATTTGCAACCGATGGATTTATATTAAAGCCACCTCCACCTATAGAAGATTATGACTCTTCGGAAGAGATGATCGAAGGAAGTAAATTAAAATTATTTTATTTTATTTGCTAAATTCAAACATTAAACCTGTTTCTCAGAGCAATTGCAAATATCTCCCCTAATATGTAGATCTTTATGTCAATTCACTGACAAGTTGATGATTAGCTTCGCTTCTTACTTTACCACCATTAATGAAGTTTTCAAAAACTAAATCTTTACCTGAAAAACTAAAGTTAAAGTTGAATTTATAATTTTAATTTATAGGACTTAATCCTTTTCATGAGGTTTTTCTATTTTGTTTCGGGTTACTATACTTTTTTTCAATGTTTGTCAGACCAGATGTCGTTATGTTTAAAACTCTTTTGTACTCACACAATAACACATATCCTTTTATTTCCCCCCATTAATGAAAAAGTTCGCAAGGAAAGTTAATAAATAAAATTAGTTCTTTTATCAATGTTTAGTATCAAGCTTTGCTACTCGAACAAAAATTATTTTCTTAAAAAACTTGCAAATTACATGCATAAAGTCCGAAATCCCAAAACTTGAAAGATCCATTTAGAACCTCTTTATTTGGCATTTTTTCGGCTGACGCTGATATGGCGGTTTTCCGCAGGTCGAAACGTCCTGTTTTATGATATTAACTTTTTTGTTATTTTTTACGTGTTACCATGGTTTTTGACAAATATTCATCAAAGTTGACTGTATAATCTTAATTTGATAGGACTTAATCCTTTTGTTTGGTTTTTCTATTTTGTTTCCGGCTTCCAATTTTTTTTTCCCTTATCTATTTTCAGGAACACATTTCGTTATGTATAAGGCAACAGCTGTTTGTAATATTTCTTTTTTCGCCTCATTAATTAAAAACTTTGGAAGGAAAATTTAACATAAAATTAATTACTTTATCAAAGTTATCTATCAGGCTGTTGCTACTCGAGCAAAAATTATTTTCTTAAAAACTTGCAAATTACAAGATTTATCCCGAAATTCCTAATATTGAAAGATTTTTATTACAAGCTCTTTATTTGGCAGGTTTTCCGATGAATTACGTTCACATAAGTAGCAAAGTCCAGCTTACTGGTAATGTCTTTTTGTAATATTATAAATGTGTTCGATATTTTTTATTTATTAATATGGTTTTTGTATCTATAAATATTTAAAAAATTAAATTAATGGAACATTTCATAGAACTTTAAGAATAATAAGAAAGTTAATAATTAATCGAATTTTAAATTTTATACAATTTAAACCAAACTTTATAAACAAAAATTAACACATTGTGACCCACATAAGAGAGAAACTTGAATAATCTGAAGAATGAAAGAAATAGGAATACAAGTAGAAATATTTGGAATCGCTGATTATCCAGGAAGGTCTAAAACAGTACTTGAGAAATTACAATAGACGTATTGAGAGAAAGTACATAAGTTAAAAACGGTAATGGAAAAACAACAGATTACCTGAAAAAAGTTCTAAGTTACATAGTCAAAGGCAACAGACTAGTTCAAAGAAGTCAAAATAGTTTAAAGAGCTCAGGTAAAATTAAAATACGAAAATCTTTCCAGTATGATTGGAAGAAAAGTGTAATTAAAAATGAAAGCCTTCTCTCTTCCTCCCCTCTCTAAATTTAAAGTGATTTGAGATTTGATTGCAAGCTAACTAATAATAAAGTGATTAATATAGAAAGCAATCAACAAAAAAAGAAAAGAAAATAGATATGACATCAAAATTAGAAGCATTTTAATAAAAAGTTGTACCAATCATTCTTAAAGTCAATATTTCACATTGAATAAACTTAGATGCTTTTGACAAGACCCAGAAACTAACTACTCCTCGATTGACTGATAATATTCATCCTTTTTATATTTTAGGGTTAGATGAAGAAAACAGTTATCTTTTGTCAAACATTGAAAAGCCTCAATCTGTTTCTACAAGAATACGAACATACTTTCCTGAGACATGGCTGTGGAATGTATCGATAGCTGAGTAAGGAAAAATTTAATTCATTGTTATCATCTTAAGTATTTCTTTAAGTAATATGATATTGAATTACGGAAATTTTAAATTTTAAATTAATTACTTTTATATTAATATATGTACATTAATTTTATAAAAGTAATACTGAGTTATAAGAAAAGAGACTGAATATTTATAATATCTCATTTTTTTTAGATCAATCTGAAATTAAAAAGATTGAAATTAAAATAAACTCATTTTGATTGCTTTGATTAAATTTAAAGTAAGTGATATTATGTTACTTTCCTTTGAGCTGTAGAATGTACTGAGGCTAAATAAAATATATTTTAACCTATAAATGCGGACCTGAAATCTCTAGTCAAAGATAAAGAGAGAATTCGGTTTTTCATATTATCTGTTTTTCTAGTTTCATAAAATTAAGCAGATTGACTTATTTGAAGACAGAAGGTATTGTCAATAAAGTATTGAACGCGTTACTGTGTTGTTGCGACTATGGATATGCAAAAGAAAATTACGTAGTGAAAAATAACTTTAAAAAACTTACTTAAAATCTGTAATTTAAATAGAAATTTATTCTAGATGTTGAAATAATAAAATTAAAATTGGTAAAAAGCAAAATATATAAATTATCTGCATAAATTTTTAATAATATATTTCTGTTACAAAAATATTGCGAGTAATGTATGAACCGAGAAAAATAACAGTTCAGTTATTTTACAACGTAGACAAATTCAAAGAAATTATATAAGATCTTTAAACTCTAATCAATTGATTATTGCCTTCATTCTTACTCAAATTTTTTTTATTTCCAGAAAAAATTAAGTTGTAAGACAGAAACATTGTGTAAATTAGATAATACAAATTAACAACAATAAGCAAAATGTTTGTAATCAATTGCAAATTTTTATGTTTGGTTTTTTTTCTTTTAGCATTTTTTTATTCTCCAATTTGTTTCTAATCTTGCCATCTGGTCACAATCGAAGACTGTTCCTTGGATAACTCGACTGTTGATTTTTGATCCTTGTTTGAATTCCTGGATTTAGAATCTTCCTTTGTTCATTCCTTTTTCTCTTTGGTGTAGCGGAACAACAATTTTTTCGCCAATGTACTCTGCATTTAGTACCTATGGATGATTAGAAATTTTCACTATATTAATATGAAGTAGATGAGTCTGTTTGGTTGTCTACTCATATTCATGATGTTCCTATTCTCATAACTTTCATTTGCAGCTCATGTAATGTTCTACAGAATTCCTTTAGTAGAACTTTTTAGATCTTACATAATCAGCAAGATTCAAAATGAAACGTCTAATTCAATAGCATTTAAAGTAAGATAGTTAGAAATTGTCTATATCAAAATATATCCAAATATTAAGAAGCTATAGGATTAATAATAATAATAAAACACAATTAAAGCATTATTACAATAACTATTCCTAGTATATCAGGAAAGCAGGGCTTCTAAACCGAACTTATTACAAAGATTGTATGATGCCACTTTCAGAGTGGTACTGAGCTGCGGGGCTGGAAGAGCTGTTCAGCTTCCAGCGAAGGTTCCCTATTTTTCCATTGATCTTTCTCCCCCAAACGGGTTCGAAAGTTCACCCAGCCCTCCGTAAACTGGAAAACGAGACATAATAACGCGGTTAAGATGGGTGGTCATTTCACTAACCACCCAATCCCAACTTCGTTCAAGTTATAGTTCGAGAATCGTTGGGACCTCTATCTCCAATATACCGAGACGGTCGGTTTGACCTGTAAAGTGTCATCTTTTCGACAACCCTGACATAATACAAACTGTTCTTCGATTGCAATATTAAAAAGTTAGGTGGCATTTCATTAAACTCCCATATCATCTTCATTTAATGATTTGGAAATATTAATTTTTTTCCAATATTGAATTTTCGGACTTATCTCCAGAACGCTGTGTTGCAATCGTGATGTGTGTGTGTATGTATATATTTACTGGTTTTCAGAAATATCTTGCGAAGAATTTTCTGTTGCATCAAGAAGAAAAATTATGAAATTTATTTAACATAAATTAAAATTAATGATGTGAATGAAGATCTTTTCCTAAAAGGCAGTAATTTCTTTACTGTAAAGAAAGCTGAGGACTTGAAGAAGAGATAACAGTGAAATTATAATAATGAGATAGGATTGACAGCAGCCTAAGAAGCCTGGTGTGTTTCCTTGTTTTGTTTTGTTTTGATTTTTCCTTATTCCATCACAAGATTCAAAGTTTGGAATCCTATTATATCTTCTTCAGTGTTATTTAAAAAGGTCTGTTGGATTTCAAAGTCAAGACTAAAAAAGAAATGCAATTACAGCTATAACATTTACAAGTTGCTGTGGCTAGTTATGGCTCACTTAGGTTTTTGTGGTTTCGTTTTTTTCTGCAAAATGAATCAGAAACAAGTTTCAAATTAAAAATATGTCATTTAAGATTATAGTGTCCTGTAAGTGCTTACCCAGTTTCTATTATGTGTAATTTATTCATAGTTCTGTCCATTGAGGGTTCTCCAATGAGGAATTTCGAGTGTTTTGTTCTGGTATGTATCTTAGAATAATTTATACTGACATTTGATCCGTAGAAAATGATTGAGGTTCATAGGGTTTTAAATCACATTTGCAAAGACTACATATGGTTCACATTCTTAGGAATAGAATCCAAAATTTCCATTTTCGGTAGTTTCTAAGGCATTTCTTTGCCTTGAGTTCTCTTA
>JAFIDM010000001.1:28910334-28923830 GCA_023159025.1 Thereuonema tuberculata
TACAATCTCTGTCGTAAATTGTAATAACTATTTCCTTAACAACTTAATAGTAAAAAATACAGAATAAAATATTAAATATGAAATAAAATTCATGTATTCACACATCTTAAAATTTATACATTTATTTTCTTTGATTTCCGCTTTCAGATTGATTCGATCTCAGTTCAAGATGACACAGTGATCAGACAGGTCGAAACTGTTCTCTTTTAACTTTTACCATTTTTAATGATGAATTTTACGTGTGAATGCATGAATTTTAATTCATATTCGATTTTATAACTTTTAATTTTCACATTTTAAATTTAAGTTTAAAAAAAATAACTGGAAAAAAATTATTGAAAATTGTGTTATTAAATGTTTTCAAAAAATAAGGTAATAACCCTTAATCCTAAATAAAAGCAAAGTTCGTAAAGGGTGTTGCAGGTAAGTTAACGATATTTTAAAATACTTCTTTCAATAGAAAACTTTTACGATCACAGATTTTGTTGTTCTTACTATTTGTCGGAAGCTAACTGACTGCAATTCAGCACAGAAATGTCAGTGTGGCTCTCCAATTACATATTATCTTTTATATATCTTAAAGCAAGTAACAAATTGTATAATAAATAATTTTTTTGTACGAATATATTGATCTGATTGTCTTTTTTTTTTTTTTTTTTTATGAGGGGGGGAAGTCGACTTTTTCCACAGTTCTGACATCGCTGGCAGTACCCGTATCAGGTTTAGAGATTTGCTAAATCTAATCGCTCTCTTTTATTGAAATCTTGCTTACTTAATTATTTTTACCTTACTTAAGTTATAACTTTGTAAAAAAATTTCAAAAAAATACTTTAATACATTGTTACTAAAACTGGATTAATAATAGAATCAATTGATATAAAAGATGAGGGGTAAGCGAGAACAACAGCTGTCTCAATAGAATTCCAATACTTCAGTCCAACAATTAGCTTATTTTTAGAATTAGAAAATCCTGATCTTCATGGTGTACGTTTCTTTGATACATTTATCTCAGGTGAGCTTTTTTTCAAGGTAAAAGAGGGGAATTTTCATTCATTATCTAGCGCTTAATCTGCCTTGTCTCAAATTAAGCAATTTTTCGTAAAAACTTTATTGGTCTAAACCTTACTAAACATTAAATTGAAGCTTTTTACTTGCAGATATAAAAAAGCTTCAATCTTTTTTCCTTCTCCATACCCCTTTCACTTCAAACCTTTCTCAGTTCGTAAAAAAATCATGTGATCATTACAAATCTACATTTATCGCGAAAATCTATAGCTATCCCAAAAGCCCCGTAGAAGTATCCTTTAACAATGTTTGTCCATGCCCTCACCGCCCTCTCGTTTACACCCCAAAGTTCTAGTTTTTGCCTCCCAGTTAATATTTGGCTTTATTATGCACAAAAACATTTTAGTTCCAATTGTTTAAACAACAATTTTTTGGTAGTTCCAGTTGTCGCATCCAGGTGCATATGTGGCGCTTTCAAGAAAGTTCATGGTCATTCCCCCCCCAACCAAAAAAAAAAAAATAAATAAAAAAGTTTATTTTTTTACTTTTTACACTGTCGACAGTAAAAATACGAAATTTCGAGTTTGTAGCATGCTGGGAAGTATGCTAATTTGGATCAGCCACACACACATACACTTATACATACACTTATACCATAAAATTCCATGTTAACCGTGAATATATTAAATTACTTAAGCTAAATAATATTAAAGAAGTTTGAAGTTACAGTCGGACCTCTATTTAACGAACCTCTATTTTGCGAATTTCTCTATTTAGCGAACTTTTCTTTGGAACCAAAAACATTTTGATAATTTCTTCGTAAAATAACCTCCAAATAGCGAAGTGCATTTTCTATTTAACAAATTTTTTCGTGGTATCTATTTTTTTTTTCTCCGTGAAATGTTTTTTTATTAATATTCCCTTAGAGGAAATGAAAGAAATGTGGATACAGCTGAGGGAAAAAGAAGGAATTAACGATGATGTGCTGATTGATGATTATCTTTCACTTGATTTTGAAGTTGAGACCTCGGAAACACTAACTGAATCGGATATTTTGGACAGTGTAAAAAAATAAAAACAATACAGCTATGAATTGCGATGAAGAAGAAGATGATCAAAATGGAAATGATCATGATGCAGAAATAAAAAAAAACCTTCGTAAGATGAAATGCTAAAATCATTTGTAACAATCCGACGCGGATTACAATTTCAAGAAAATACTGAAGATGTTTTTAGTGCATTGCAAAGATGCGAGACATACTATGAGCGAAAATACTTTTTCAAAAATAAAACAAAAAAAACAAAAAACCTCAGACAAAATTAACAGACTTTATTAGTAAAATTTAAGTATGCATGTGATAATGTATGCTTTATATCATTAAAATTATTACTTTTTTTCATAATATTTATTATTTATGTATTTTAAATCTGTTTTATGTAGTTTAAAGTAATTTTAAAAAGTGAATCTCTATTTAACGAATTTTCCATATAACGAACTTTTTTTCGGGATTTAGCAACTTCGTTAAATAGAGGTCCAACTGTAGTTTTTTTTATCATAATCTCGTATTTATCTGTAATATATGGTTTTACTCTTAGCAAAAACTAGTTGTTAATAAAAAAAAAAAATAATTCATGTCAGCAGCTTTGTCGCTCGTCAAAGCCTCGTAGCCTATTGGAGACGAACCGGTTGTGAACTTTTTAATTGTATATAATGGTTTTTTTAACTAGTATTGTATGTTGGCTCTCCGCAATTTTTTAATTACTATGTGCACACGTAAATTTCTATATTTTACTATATTATATTTCAAAAAAAATAATTTAAAAAAATGTTGATACTATCATAACAAACTTATTTAGCCAAACAAATATTGAATACAACATTATTTTGTTCTAAATTTATTTGCTATTAAAGCAACTTTTTTTTATAATAAAAACACATTATTAATCATCATCATCTTCTCAATAACATAAATGTAAATTTAAAAATACATTATTTCCTTTTCTTTTTTTTTTTTCACATTAGAAACAAATATGAGAAATTTCGAAATTAGCGATGCAAACGCATACAGGTGAAAACGGTATTTTTCTTAATAGCTATCATTTGACCCGCTTCTCTTCTCAAGGTAAAAGAAAAGTATGAGCAAACAATAAATAAAAAGACAACGCTTGTTTTTTATTTGCCAAAGTCTTTATTCTAGTTTAGAATTTGTGTCAGTAAATGAACGAAATGTCTGATTATTTTCATTGGCTTATGTTTTTGTAATTTTTATGTTAATTTATTGAATATTTTAACATGAAAAAAATCACTAAAACACTATATTAATAATAATATAAATAATCACTTCAGTTTCAATTCAACTGCAGAAAACAGACCCCATTGTCCTAACTGAACAATCTTTCTCTTTTATTTACAGTGTGATATTAACATATCAATTAGGACAATGTCGTAGAGACTTTTAACGATTTGTAATTACATTTTTTTTCCTCCTAGGAAAAACCAATGGGAGAAACCACTCTTATATTTCACTTCTATTTCTCGATTTCAGCTGTATATGAAATAACATGGTAATACCCTCGCATCTTCGATATTTCTACAAATAAACAATTATTATATAGGAAAAAAATATTTATTTCCTCGGAATTTAATTTCCTTTCAAAATTAACTTTGACTTTTTCCTAGTCGATAGAAAGAAGATCAAATAAATAAAGAAAGCGATAAACAACAATTATCTTTTAATTAAACTGTTGTAACGTGCAGGTAAAAACTAATTAAACATAGAGACCATAATACACTTTTACACATGTAATATATTAATAATTAAAATTAAAACAAGGTGACGTTTCAAAATTCCAGGTTTCGAACTTTTTCGTCAGACAACGACAACAAAGATAAATATAAAAATATTGAGAAGGAACTGTTCTCAAAATGATAACCAAGTTTATAATTATCTTTATTTTCCATTTTTTGGATTTGAAAAAATTGATATCAAATCTAAATAATAAATTGATTTTAATTTAAAATAATTCTTAAAATAATTTGAAGAAGCTTCGTGGTCAGCAGCAAATTAGTATTTCATTATGCTTATTTCAAGCAATTTTTTTTTTATTAGTGAAAGTACTTAAAGAAACAATTATTAATTTATTTTGTTTATCAGTTTAAATAAACTAAATGTATTGTAAAAATTGAGGTAGATTAATAGATTTTTTAAAATTCTAAAAAGTTCTTGAAACAAATATACCGCAAAGCAAATATTAAATGTTAATCAGTAAATATGAAAAACATTATCATAATATAAAGCTTTAATAAAGAACATACGTCAATATATCCTGCAGTAACTGTAGCCTATAGAGAAATGGCGTACGGAGCCAAATAATTAATCAAAAAAATGTCTTATTTTCATACAACTTCAAAACTCATATCGAAAAACATCTGGTTGACTTTTGAGTTTTATAATTGAGTTTTATACTGAAATTTTGGATAGCTATTGTACTTATTTGATGTAATCAAGATCACGTTTAAATTCCCGATTTGCATATTTGATTTATAAATTCTGAAATACTTTTTTTAAATATACATTTTCTAAGAGGGGAAATTTTGTTAATAAAAACAAAGTGTTTTACGATAGACAATGCCTTTGGGTTAGGAGTGAACCCTTCGGGAAGTACTTAATGGCGAAACGAAAAGGGTTCAGGAAGTGAAAAATGACGACCGTCTTTGACCTTCGCATTTGCCCAGAAGAACTTTCTGGACTTTATCTAGATGTTTGCTTTCCTTATTTCTTCATATTTTCAAGCATCACTTAGAAGTACGACATGCTATCAGTAAAGGAAAGTAAAAAATAACCAAGGAATTATGCAACAATTGTGTCTTAAGATTTTTTATTTAGAATCACGGTGATCAGAACATAGTTTTGGATGATCTGACACTGGAAGTCAGAAATGGAATTAGATGTGAAGTAGAAGAGAGTTTTGTTTTGTTGTTTTTTTTTTTTGAAAATTGCAAAGAAAAACAAAGAATTTCTAATTTGTCTACAAATCAAAACTCATTATGTCTTCAGGAAATAATAAAACAGAAGGTAAAAATACATCTATAGTAGACGATTTGTCTAAATATGATTTCGTTTAGAATTTGATTTAACTATTTGACGGCCATGCTTCACTCTACATTATTTGTAATATAATTGTTCAGAATAGAGCACGCAACGGTTAGGTTAGTGGGGCAGTTGTCCACACCACAGAACTCACAGGGACGCCTGATATTATTTTAGACAGCTAAACATATTTGTAATAGAAAATATTTCTGCATCTTTGTGGGTGTAGGGGTGTGTTGTGTATCTTCTATGTATCTTGTTGAGAAAGATTGGAAAATTTTCGAACATTATCCTGGGAATCCTTCAGCTCTGTCCTACTCCTAACTATAATGTTATTTTAGAAAAAATAAATTCATGTTTGACAGGAAGAGAGAACTAATATTTTTAAGAAATATTAAATCCCTTTAGAAAATGTACTTCAATATGGGGTTTATGAAATATGAAGTTAAAAATTCCCTATCTAAACTTATGAAAATTGTAACAGTTTGTATCTTTAGAAATCATTTATTTATCTGTATTTTTGTAGAACTTATTTATCTATATTCATTTTAATCCTTAACCGTTATTTATTCCTTTGAATTTCCTAATTACTGATGTTCTGTTAATTTTTAAATTCTTTTCCAATGTATCCGTTAAATCAGGTTAATTAATTTAAGTTCGTTATGTTTTTATCCAATCATTATCTATATTTTTAATTACTTAGCTAATGCAATCAAGCTTTGTAAATACTATAAAAATCCATGTTATTCGTTTAATAAATGAATTCAGTTCAGTTCCAGAATTTGCCTCGTTGTTTTTGGATCCCAAAGATTCTCCCACAAACACCATTCAATATGATACGAGTCTAGCAAGCTTTTTTATTTCTCACATTGAAATTTCTTTGGGATATTTTATTATTATAAATTAACTTCAAAATTCTAAGTATTCAATAATACGATTTGATTTTTGTTGTGCCTTTTTTTTTTTTACCGTATCACGTATATCAGTGGGTAACTAGCGATATTTAAGAAATGGTGAAAAATTATCAAGTCCGGAGATAAAAATTCAAGCAATATACTGTTTATAATTCATTTCAAATTTTTAAGACTATTGTTAGATGGCTAAGAATAAGTTCTGATTAATTAGTTCTGATTAATAGTATCTGTTACTGCGTCATCATTTCTAAATTGTCTCTTATAAAATGTAAATAAACAAACATTTAATCTTCACTATAATTAGTGAAAAAGAAAAAGCAATCATTTATTGAATTATTATTCTGGACATAATATGCATACAAAAAAGACTTTAATAAAGAATAATTAATAATACAGAGAATGAAAGAATAAGGAAAGATAAAACTAATAAAATGAAAAGAATGTCTGAAATAAACAAATATCCGACTAAATTTGTGAGTAAAGTAGTGAATGAATTTTTTACAGATAGAAAACAAAATAAAAAATATAAAAAAAGAGGTAGAAAAAAAAAGATTGATTATAAATTTGCATTTAAACTGCCACTAGGAATAGAAATAATTGAATGAGTAAGGGACATATGTAAAGAGAATAAAATCAGGATTGTGTATTATTAAGATACTAGATTTATAAAAAAAAAAGATAAGAGACAAACGACTAGTATGGGAGTGATTTACGAATTAAGATGCAGGAACTCAATAGAACCTGTTATGGCGGCACAGGCAGAACGTTGTGAGAGAGGATTACTGAACATGTAAGTGCTTTCAGAAATAATAGATATAATATATCTGATTGGGTTGACCACTGTAGGAATACAGGACACAATCCCGACACTGCAGTAGATATTCTTTTTCAAGTTAAAGTAGAAAAAGATAGATTAACAATCGAATCATGTATCAATTTAATACTCATGCATGAATAAAAATAAATTTAGGATAATCGAGGTATGATATCAATATTTTAAGAATAATGTGAAAATAAAGACGAATTTAATGAATTTTTATTGATATTTTAATGTTTTGTTTTTTTTAAAAAAACAAACAAACAGTAGCTCTCTCATTCGTTATTTCAATAAAACTTTTTAAAAAAGTTTTTAATGAAATATTGAATGAGAGAGTTACTGTTTGTGATTTTGAAATATTGTTAAAATTGAATTTAAATTGTATCGTGTAGATGAAACTAAATTTATTGTCATGTATTATTCTAGCATAGATAAAACTCTGTTCTTATCATGTGTTATTTTTTAACGAATTCTGTAGAGGAAGAGGAAAGGAACTTTCGTATCCTTGTATTTACCTGAAGAAGTTTCCTACATAAGGAAATGAAAGATTGTAATAAAGAAGTTAATGATAGCTATAGTGAAGATTGAATGTCTGTTTATTATCACTGTTACTGCAATCTACAAGATGAACACACACATATAAATCATTATTAATCATTCTAGCAATCAAGAAGTTTTGAATGAACTATTGGTACGATTTCCATATCATCTATGATATCTTGTTCTCTGATAAAATTCAGATAATTGCTGGAAAAATGCTGTCAACATTTTTTCGATGCTGATCAACTCCTCAATGTTTAAAAAAAAAAAGAAAAAAAAACCCTGCAAAACGGAGTCCTATAAGCAAATACACCAAGATTTCTATTACGTTTGTGTAGAATAATTCTTGGAGTAGAACTAATCGTAGACGACTATTTTTATTTTTCTATTGTTAAAGCACTAGATGGATAGATGAGAATCTGAGAAATGAAATGAAAGGGAAGAAAACGTGACCGCGGATCTTGTCAAGGTATTTTGTTCAGGAATGATAATTAAAACAAATTAACTTCTATAATTTTATTAACGTCAAGAAATGAATTACATACAAAGATCCGTTACTTACCCTGCAGTAGTGGAATCTTCAATACTTAAAAATAACTCAAACATTGGTGAATCTCGGTATATAACTATGCATTAGGAAAATAATATGTGAAATAAGGATAGTCACTAGTGCATCTAACTATTATAATAATAATATTTGTGATGTTCAGCCCGAACTTTCGTAATCTATTCGTTAATGGAGGTTCTGTATTTTTTTGGTATTTATCAATTTTTTCTAATTCAGATGACCAAGGTTCAGAATTCAGTAAGAAGATTTCAATAAGCCTAATTGAAACTATTCCATGCTTAATCAGCACGAAATTGTGGTTGCTTTAAGTCTTGCAACTTCTTTTCAATAATTTTGACTCAATGCCAGACCTCTCTAACGTAGATCAGCTTTCCTTTGTTGCGTAATATTTGAAGGAGAATATGTCTCAGCAAAAGACCTATGGTAACGTTGTTTTGAATAACTGTCATAAAACTGTCAGTTTATTAACTGATGTTTGTAAACTTCAAAAAGCGCCAGAACTTGTCTTTTCTATATTTACTTTAAAGATAGACCATGTATTTCAAGGTAAAAATCAAGAATTAAGAACGTTCATGCCTTTAATGCTGCATGGTACAATATTGTAATTCTGAAAATGTATATCTTTTTACAAACTCTTTTTTGTAGATACAAACTAATAGAAATTATAATTAATATTTGTAAATTCCTATAAATTATGCAACTTTTCACAGTATTATCAAGAAACATTCAATATTTTATATTAAATTCGATTACAATGATGACTTCGTCAATGTTCGTACAGCATGAATTCTTAAGAGTGATCTTGAAAAATCGTGCAGGAAGTACAGCTCCATCAGTTTTTTTCTTCATTTTGATTTTATCTAACCTTTTAAAATGCAAATGAAGGATGAAGTTTAAAACGAAACAATTTAAAATGATGATCAAGATAACTATTGCTATCATAATTGACGTATGATCTCCGCGTCGATTTGATACAGCATGGAATATATAATAATAATCGAGGATAAAAAAATCAGATACTCGACATTGTTTTTACAGAACTGTTATGAAGATAACTTAATATTAGTTCTAATAAGCTGAAGTTTTATTTCGCTGATTTTATCCATGAAATACAGAACAGATATGATTCCTGGAGTCATAAAATCATAACTGAATGATACTATAGGTACTTTGGTCATAATACTTTAATACATCCAATTATTATTTTGAGAATCCATTTTTCTCTTTTTTTTTAATTTTGAATATTTTTGTTTAATTCTTTTGATTTTTATAAATTTTGTTCTTAATTCCCATTTGCATGGAACTGCAATCACAGTAACTTAATAGCTATTTAATAAGATGATTAGTTTGAAATTTTATTACATTTATTATAATATTAACTGCCTGATAATTTTCTTAAAAGATGAACGATTGGTTTAAAAAAAGGAAAAACGAAAACTATAAAGTAAGAGCTGAGATCAGAATCATTAGTTTTGTCAAGGATTTTAAATTGAACTGCTGTAGAAAATACAGAAAATCGAATATCCGAACTAATTGGAATCAAGGTTGATTCGGTTAACAAACAGTTCGGATACTCAAACATACATCAGAATATCCAAGGGCTGTTCAAGTATTACGTAAGCATTAAAGGAGGGGAGGGGGTTCAAGCTTTGCTTATTTTGCTGAGAAGGGGGGGTTAGGTGGATCAGAGCAATGCTTACGTAAGATAGACAAATACATTTTTCCTCTCAGTATTTCATGTGTATTTCAGTATTTCAGTGGTATTTACGTTTGATTTGGCAAGTCATACGTAAGCACAAGTGTGTGTGGGGGGGGGGGAGTTAAAATGACTAAAAATATACTTACATAATATTTGAAGGGCCCTTAATGTATTTGAAATTAATCTGTAACAATTACATTTTTGTGCGAAAAGTAATTAGTATTTTTTTTAAAATAAGAAGTTTTATAAAAAGAGTTATTGATCCAGGAAATGATTTTTAACTCATATACTGCCAGCTTAAACTATCGCATGCGATTCTCCATAAAGCTTCGAATAAATAATGGGAAATGAAGGCATTAAATGGTAGGATCACATTTACAGCTGAAGAATCAGATAATCGAAATTCTATTATACCAAGTCCGCTTCATTCAAAAATATTACGAGTTTAGTCTAATAAAGGATTTGGTTTCAAATAACTAGTTAAGATTTAAAATATTAGTTTAGAGATGTAGAAGAAGCCAATGAAAACAAAAGGAAAACAGTAGCTGTCTCAGTTTGTACAAATTCTAAAAAAAGCAAATAGCATCCGCACGTGCAATAGTTGCTTCGGAACCCATGAGGAAAATCCTATTATTCATCTAAAAATAAATCTTGATTGAATCTTGGATCGTTAAATTCTTTCCCGAAACATGAAACAAAAATAATTCAAATGAAGAAAAGGGAAATTTTGAAATGTTATCTATGCATTAATCATTGTTATTACTTTTTCAAGTTAAATTATAGCTGAAGGAAGGAGTAAATCACATTAGCAATAGCATTAAATAAGATATTTCTCATCTATTCCAGATGATATTTTCATCTTGGATCTTCTTTTGGAGAGTTTGAAATCACTGCATTTATTACATAAAAAATTTTGGTTGGATGTTATTACGTCAAGAATGAATGAATTAATTAAGGGTGTAGTGTTTTTATACACCCTACTTATAGAATGTGACATTTCATCTATATCAACTTATTTGAAAGAGAACTCTCACAACTTCAATCATCCTAGATTAATTTCTGATAAATAATAGTAGAAATGTTCAGTAGAAGTAAGTAATCTAAAGTTAGGAAGGATATACAATTTTGTTATTAATTTTTAAATTAAATTATTACCTTATTAAACATATTGATGTAATCTCCACAGCGTATAGAAGTAATAATTGGATCATGTAACTTTAAACTTACATTGTATGCCTGTAAGTCGAACTTTGCAGGATGACTGTTTCACGATTAAAGACTATAATTACAGTGATGAAACTACTAATTCCAAGATTTGATTATTTGTACGTTATATAAACCAACCAATGACGTTAGCCATTGAGCTATCGCCAACAACCATAGTTGGTTAAAAGCATTTTTATAATATTTAAGCTATTCAAAATCCATTGAAAAAAATGTCAAATATCTTGAAATTGTACAGTGTTGGTCCCCAAACCCATAGTTATTTTTGAAGTACTTCAGGTATAATTTCATCTCACAAAGGGGCATTAAATATTATAATACACAGGGTTTGTTCGTCTCCTTGTAAGAAAGAAAATGATCACAATTTTCTGAAGGTTTCTGTTGTTTTTATGACTTTAAAAAAAACAAACAAAAAAATGTAGTAAGAAAAAAATTAAAATTGACATTTTAACGAAAGTGAGCTTTAAATTCTTGCACTGAGTTTTTTCTTGTCTTTTCAAAATTTTCCGTAAATTTCTATGAAGAACATTACGGAAGCATGTTGATTTTTGTAGAGCTCTCACTGCATTTTCTCCGAAGTGACTTTTGTAATTATGCAAGTGACTTTCCGAGAAGACTTGTTCATTACATAACAAGTATCTCTTGGCCCGTGGAAGAGAAATCAACAAACAGCAATCGAACCTGAATTCTCTCCCCCACAAAGACATACCTTACGACCGACCTTGACATAAAACCTCTTGCAGTCACTAATAGGATAAAAAAAAATCAAATTAAGTAAACAAGGTCTTCGGTTTCTTTCCATTGAATCCCACTATGATTACACCGGGAAGGAGACAGTCTGGTTCCATCAATTTCATCGTCTCTGTACTTTTTTTTTTTTTTTGTGTATTTTTTTAATTGTTAGTTCTATGTCTCTTCTCAAAATAAACACGTTATTCAATGAAAATTCTTGCAATAAGTAAGGCTTTCATTTAATAATTATAATTATTATTATTTATGTTAATTAATAAGAAATGGTAATGGAAACTAAGTAGGAAATATATTTACCATAAATATTTAACCCTAGATTATTAATTATTGTTAAATAAAAATATTAAAAACTTATTAATTAACAACAACAAATGATAATTATTAAAGAATTAGTTATTTAAAAATTAAGAATTAACGAAATTGTTCCTATGAATAATTCAAAATAACTCAATTCATAAATTAAAAATTATATATAAAAAAAAAATAATCATTAAAAGTTAAAAGTTTTTTAGCTTTTTTTTTTTAATTTTTTTTGTTCCGTTATTAAATAGCTCTGCTGTTGAACATTTTATTTGGAAATAATTTAGATTCTTTATATTTTTTTCTGATTATTTTTATTTACTATTGATCTGTTAAAGCTTTTGCAAATATTTCATTCAATTTTGTAGGCTTCTGATACCTGTATCAGAAGCCTTCTAATCCCGCTTTGTCCGTCTGTCTGAGGACAAGTATCATTAAAATCTCTTTAAATTATCATTAAACACAACAATCGCAACAATTGCGCCTTTTGCATTCGCAACAATCACATTTATAATACAGCTCATCAACAATCACAACAATCACAATAATCGCAACAATTGCGACTTTTGCATTCGAGCAATCACATTTATAATAATAAGGAAATTAATAATTCAACATAAATTAGGCTACTTATCAGAAGTCGTTGCAAAAGCATTGTGATTGGTTTACTAATCACTATCCGTACCTTGTTTCTTAATGTAACAATCAAAAAGTAATTTAGCCTTCCAGCTAATAAAAACCCTAGATGTTCTTGACAATTCCTTAAAATTTAGAAAGTTAATAATGTTATATTTGTAAGAAGCCTAGTGTTATAAAAAATATTTAGTCATAACCAACACTCATACGAAGAGTTCACGTATAAATAGATATATCGACTTAAATTTAATATATCTATATATGAGATTAATGTACAAATTTTTATTAAAAGTACCAGGCATATCATCAACAACAGTGGGCATCTTAGGAAGGAGATTTTAATAACTCAATTTTATTTATTTATGTTTTATTTATATTGCTTTTGTCTGTAAAAAAATTTTAAAAAAATTAAAAAAATAAGCTTCCTTCATTTCCACTGGTTTGGAAAGAAAGTACATCCTTCATTGTACCGGGAAGTAAAGAAAAAAACCACAACTCCATTTGCTTTGAAATCTTATTAAGATCCGGGAGTAAAATGTCAAATTTTAAAAGTAAATTTATTTTTCTGTTTTTACTATTTTTTTTTTTCAATTCAATTGATGTGTGTCTATTGATTTTCATCGTTAGAGTTTGAAAATATCAGGCAGTGATTTTCGATTTCCCAGGTTAATGAAATAGATTGTTTAGATTTAAAAAAATAAGAACCTTTCAACTTTCTCTTGCCGTAACAATACTTTTATAATTTCAAGTAGAAGAATCGTACGAAAGAAGTTGATGATTTTTAACAACTTTATCAAGTTTAATCATGTTACTTGCGTCTAAGTATTATCGGTTTGTTTGTTTGTTTTTTTTTTTAAAAAAACCTATACCTATCTCTTTGTACGTATATCGGGTGATTAATAAAGTACTGGAAAAATAAGCTACCATTTGTTTTATTTATCTCCCCCCCCCC
>JAFIDM010000001.1:28926147-28942959 GCA_023159025.1 Thereuonema tuberculata
TTATTGTAATCTTCGTTCCTTTTTGATATATAAACCTATGAAGAAGGCGATTGGCGTGTAAAAAATCGCCGAAAATTCGGTATTTTACCATATATGAATTTGTGTGAGAGTTTTTATTTTACAAGTACAAAGATTATCAGCTGCAAAACGAAATAGAAAAAATATTTATAAAACAATGCTTTTAACGTACGTATAATGTTCATAGCAAGAAATCAAGACCACAACACAAATACATTTATAATAAGTTTATACATTAAAAATCACAAACGTTTTCAAAACGATCTGCGTTTCATTTTCCCCAGCGATCACGTGATCCAATTCTCGCTTCCTAGCTTCTTATTTTCGAAAAATTTGCATACAATTCTCACATGAAATTGAAACGCAGGTCGTTTTAATGTATAAACTTATTATAAATGTATTTGTGTGGTGGCCTTGATTTCTTGCTAAGTTTTGAAAGGGAGTTTTGTATGATGTCCATGATACCATGTTATTTTTATATACAAATGTTATTCTCATATATTTTAATCATTTATACAAACCTTAACTAAAAGTTGTCGGGTGAGTTCATCTCCAGCGAACTGCGATATAGCTCTGACTTGGATGTCGATTTCACCAATTACTTTTGGTGTAATAAAGAAATTCACAGTTTTTCCATCACCTGATTTAATCTGAAATTATACATTTTAATGTAATAACAAACTCTTGCCTTTATTCCTCCTATAATAACTCTAAACAGCCGTCATTCTCAGGCATTTAGGTCTGCTTTTTTAAGCTAAATGACTTCCTAAAACTGAACAAGATTTTTTTGAAATCTTAATAATAACCTACAAAGATCAAATTAAATTACAATGAATTTTGAAATATTTTATGTACTTTTGATAATATGGAATATTAAGTGAACAATATATAAAGTAAAGTGTAGAAGTTGTCATAAGGTTTCTTTTGGAAATTCTGGATGCAACTTCAAGAAAACGGTAAAAGAACATTTTGCGGAGTTCAGTAATAATAATCCCAAGGTATCTGAATGGGCAGAACATCGTTTAACAAAAGGACATAACCCAGATCCAGAGGTAGAAATTTTATTCCAAATTAATGATAAATATAGTAGATATGTATTTGAAGCTTGCCTACTCCAAAGCTACCCATGCATTAACAAGGATTAAGGTTTATTTATCAATACTAATATATTATCTTTCTTTTAATATTATATATTATAAAAGCGTTATTTTGTCTGTCATACGACTTTACGTTTTTCCAATTTTGTGACCAAACTATAAGAGAGTGGTCATGTAAATGGATAAACTGTAGATTTTTTTAAGACAAACAAAATGCTACAAAAATCTTTCTAAAAAAGTTTTTGGTTTCCAAGATGGCGCCTTTTAAAGGGTCAAATTTTGACTTTTTCTCAATTTAAACGAAAAGTATAAAAGATGGAAGAGAACATTATATTGAGAAAATGTTGGTATTTGAATGTTCTATCGAACGATGTATCAGTTATTCACAAACGCTTCAGCGTTTGCAAGATACATGCAAAAATGTGAATTTTCGGTGTGTGACGCCGACCCGCAATACAGCCGAGTTATTCGGAGAAGCCACAACGGGCTGGCAAGTTATATATTCTTCGACGATCGCAACATTAATTTGCTCAATAAATAAAAGTTTTTTTTTTGAATGCTATGTATGCAAGGGTTCCGGAGCGAAGCGACGGTACCCGGCTCTTATTATTATATATTATAAAAACGTATATTATAAAACGTTATTCTGTCTGTCATTCTGTAAGCAAAATGCTAAATTACAAATTACTAAAATGTTACTGAAATAGAGAATCTATTCTTAAAAAATGAAAATATATTAAGCAACTGTCCAACTATACTGATTGGCGATGTAAATATAGATATTTTCAAAATGAATAAAAGCAATGTAGTACAGAAATACGTAAAACTTATGTGCAATAACGGTTTCAAAAATCATCTTTACGGAACAGCAAGAAACAACTGTACAATTCATGGAAATACGAAAACAAATATAGATCATATTTTTATAAATAAACATGATATCAAAACACCAGGAATAATATGTAAAGAACGAATCGGATAACAGTTGAAAATGAGAAAATAACACATTCAAATATAATCTATAAAGAACTAATCAATGATGTTAACAAAACAAAATTCATGAAAATCTACATATATAAAAAGAAAAGTCCTGACTCACTCACTCACTGACTCATCAACGCTCACCCCAAACCCTTGGATCTAGAAAGCTGACATTTTGCACAGAGGTTTCCTTTATGATGTAGACAAGGAATAAGGCCGGATTTTTCGAAATTCGGGATAGGGAATAATCTGGCAAACTGACGAAGTGTATGGCGGCAACCCCAGGTGTGTGGCGCCAACCCGCAATACACCAGAGTTAAATGGAGAAGGGGAAAACGGGCTGGAAAGTCGTATATTCTCCGATCTCAATATTAATTTGCTAAATAAATAGTTTTTTTTTTTTTTTTTTTTTTTAATGCTATATACGCAAGGGTTCCGGAGCGAAGCGACGATATTCGGCTAGTATTATGAGAAAGAAAGATAAAAAGTTTATATAAAAAATATCAAAATTCAATGTAATTTAATATGATGTTTGTTGTTACATGAAAAACACAAAAAAAAAAGAAAATGCATAATCGTTTGCTTTCACTCCTTGAGCCATCATCGACAGGAATTTGGGATAGCTGTTCCTTCTTATTAGGACTCAGACAGATTCACCCTCGATGATCATGCTCAGACCGCGTGAAAGTCGCCTGAGCTTGATCATCGAGGATAAATCTGGCTGACGAGTTTTAATAAGAACGAAACAACTGTCCCAGAATCCCGGTCGATGTTGGCTCAAGGCGTGAAAGCAAACGATTGTGCATTTTCATCGTTTTTCATGTTACATTTAATGCATGTAAAACCTTCTTACATGTTGTTATAGGCAGAAGAAAATTGATTGTAAATGAATTGTAGCCTATTATTGTTCATTCGAAAAAAAAAAATCTAGTTTTGTTTTAGAAGTCATTTAGCTTGAAAAAACTGACCGATAAAAATGACTGCGAAATATAGCTGTTTGGAGTTATTCTAGAAGGAATAAAGAAAAGAGTTTTTTTTAAAATATAAGTGAATATTATTTATAATTTTTAATAATATAAAAAGGTAGCACACTTTAGTGCAGGTAAGCATTTAATAAACTAAAGTAACAGTTTCGACCACTTTAATATAACATCAAAATATGAAATTAAACATGAATATAATAAAAAAAATATATAATATGAATATAAGAATACAGTAAGGCATTACACTTTAATATATAGTTTTATACTATCTTATATTATAGTAGCGTCTGTACTTTTAGCTGCGTCTGTACTCCAGAGGAGCGGCAGCAACAGGCGTCTGTACTTCATGTTAGAAGCGGCCTTGCCTTGCAGTGGAAACCTGCTACTCTTCCAGGTTTGAAGCCTTACCATATTGGTTTCCTGAGGAAGGCAATGGAAAACCACCTCAGTAAGTCTTTTTCCAAGAAAAATGGCAAACACGACGAATAAAGCTCACGCAAATGGCAATAACAGGGTCTACCAGCATAAGGTGGATGTTGTGCCCGGCAGGAGAGGAAACGGAGCCTCTCAGGTCGTTAACCTGCGAAACACCCGATGTAACGTCAACGAAGAAACCATTCAGTTAAAAGGAAAAGATAGAGCAATGGGGATACAAAAAAGGCCAGACAATATCAAAGAAGAAACCATTAGAATGGGAACATGGAATGTAAAAACTATGTTGCGGTCCGGAAGCTGGAAAATTTGAAGAAGGAAATGGTAATGAATAAATTGGATTTGGTCGGCTTAAGTGAAGTTAGATGGGAAGATATAGGAGATTTTGAGAGTAATGGTTACAGAGTCATATACTCTTGTAAAACTCGGGCTCTAATGGAGTGGCTTTTGTGCTGAATCAAAAAGTGAAAAGTTCGGTCAAAAAAATTGTTTTCAAAAGTGATAGAGTGATAATGATCAAACTCAAAGGTAATAATATAGATTTAATGATAATTCAGACTTATATGCCCACAAGTCAGTACGATGATGAAAATGTGGAAGAGATATATAACCAAATAGAGGAAGTCATGGAAGAAGATAAAGCCAAGAAATGTACTATAATAATGGGTGATTGGAACGCGGTAATAGGAGATGAAGTAAATGACATAGTAGGGAAATATGGTCTTGACAAGAGAAATGAGAGAGTTGAAAGACTACTGGAATTCTGTAAGAGGCATAAATTGATTGTGGGCAACACATGGTTTAAATTGCCTAAAAGAAGATTAAAGACTTGGAAAATGCCTGGAGACATCGCAAGATATCAGTTGGATTATGTCTTAATACAAAAAAGATTCAGGAACGGTATGAAAAAAGTGTTAACATATCCAGGAGCAGACATAGATTCGGACCATAACCTACTTGTTTTAGAGGCAAGAATTAGATTGAAGAAATTATTTAGCGGAAAAAAAAAGAAAAGATGGAATGAAGAGAAGCTTAAAGGAACAGCCGGAGCTAAATATAGAGAGAAGATGGATATTAAAATTAGAGACTTAGAGGAAACTTTTGAAGAAGTACTTGACACCGATTTAAAGTGGAATAGACTAAAAAAAATGATATATGAAACAGCTAAAGATGAAATTGGATTTATTGAAAGCAGCAAGTTAAAAAAGCCATGGATAACAAATATGATAAACAAGATGGAAGAGAGAAGAAAATGGAAGAATATAAACAGCGAAGAAGGAAGAAAGAAATATAGATTGCTAAATAATGAACTAAGAAGAGAAACGGATAAGGCAAGGGAAATTTGGCTGAGTAATGAATGTAAATTTATTGAGGAGATGGACAGAAAAAGACTATATGATAAGATGTTTATGAAAGCTAAGGAACTTACCCATTATAAGAAAAAAGATGCAAGCAGCCTGCCCATTGAGAATAAACGAGGAAAACTGATATATGACAAGGAAGAGCAGGGTGATAGGTGGAAGGAATATATTGAGGAGCTTTACGCAAAGAATGAAAAACCAGATAAAATAGTACTAGAAAAATAGGATGAAATTTTATTGGAAGAAAGAGGTCATGACATACTGAAATGTGATGTGGAAATGGCTATTAAGGAGCTAAAAAGTGGGAAAATGGAGGGTGTAGATGAGATTCCTGGAGAAATGTTAAAACAGCTGGATGAATGTGGAATTAATGAGATTTTGGGGCTTTGTAACCTCATTTATAAAACAGGCGAATGGCCTAGAGATTTCACTAAAAGCTTTCTAATACCTATTGGAAAAACTAATCACCCTACTAAATGTAGTGATTAGTAAAACAATTAGTATAATCTCGCATACCTCTAAGGTGATGCTAAATATTATCAAACGACGTCTATACAACAAGGTGGAATACTATCTAGGAGAGGACCAATTTGGTTTTAGAAAGAAAAGAGGAACAAGAGATGCAATTGGAGTGAAGAGAACAATCTGTGAAAGACATATCGAAGTTAATAGAGAAGTTTATATTTGTTTTATTGATCTGAAAAAAGCCTTTGATATGGTGAAATGGGATAAACTGATGGAAGTACTGAAAAAGATAGGTGTGGATTGGCGAGATCGTAGGCTAATTGCGGAACTATACTGTATATGAATCAAACAGCAATAATTGAGTCAAAATGAGGAAGCAAAAAGAAATGTATATAATTGGAAGAGGAGTGCGACAGGGTTGCTGCTTATCCCCTGTGCTATTCAATATCTTTTCGGAAGAAATGATAAAGGAAGCTTTTGATTGCGAAGAGGATACGGGTATCAGTATTGGAGGAAGAAGAATAAAAAGCATTAGATTTGCGGATGATTTGGCTATATTAGTCGAGTGAGGAAGATTTAGAACACTTGCTGAAGAGATTTGAAGAAGCCTGTCATAAATTTGGAATGGAAATTAACACCAAGAAAACAAAAGTGCTGCGAGTTGCCAGAAATGCTGAAAATGTATGTATTAAATTAAATGGAGAAAAGGTGGAACAGGTTAAGCAATACAAATATTTGGGAAGTATAATTCAGGATGACAGTAAATTGACATAGATATTAGAGATCGAATTCGTAAGGGTAAATTTGCATTTTATAACAGAAAAAACTTGCTCACAAATCATATGGATATTGATTTAAGAAAAAGACTTATAAAATGTTACATTTGGAATATATCCTTGTTTGGTTCAGAAATTTGGACTCTGAGGAAGAGAGATGCTGAGATGCTCGAAGCATTTGAAATGTGGCTATGGAGGAGGATGGAGAAAATTAAATGGACAGACAAGATGACTAATGATTAAGTTCTGGAAAAAATAGGGGAAGGGAGAAGTTTATTAAAGAATATTAGTAGAAGAAAAAAGAACTGGATTGGTCATGTGCTGAGAGGTGAAAATCTCATGAAGGAGGTATTGGAGGGGAAGATTGAGGGAAAGAGACCAAGAGGAAGAAAGAGAAAAATGATCCTGGATGACCTATTGACTACAAGTGGATATCAAGGCCTAAAGAAGGAGGCAAGAGATAGAACGACTTGGAGAAAGAGACATTGCTGACCTTATTTGCTGCTTGCCATTGGACCTGTCTACGACAGAATACTGATGATGATGATATTATAAAAGCGTTATTCTGTCTGTTATAAGACTTTTCGTTTTTCCAATTTTGTGACCAAACTATAAGAGATAGATTGGTCATGCAAATAGATAAAAAGTAAAGCTTTTTAAGACAAACAAAATGCTAGAAAAATCTTTCGAAAAAAGTTTTTGGTTTCCAAGATGGCGCCTTTTAAAGAGTCAAATTTTGACTTTTCCTCAATTTAAACGAAAAGTAGAAAAGTTGGAAGAGAACATTATATTGAGAAAATGTTGGTATTTGAAAGTTCTATCGAACGAGATATCAGTCATTCACAAACGTTTCTGCGTTTGCAAGATACATGCAAAAATGTGTGCTGCGCAACCCCAGGTGTGAGGCGCCAACCTGCAATACACCTGAGTTAAGCGGAGAGGGTCACAACGGACTGGGAAGTCGTGTATTCTCCGATCTCTATATTAATTTGCTAAATAAATAAAGGTTTTTTCTTAATGCTATACATGCAAGGGTTCCGGAGCGAAGCGACGGTACGTGGCTGTTATTAATATATATTTTAAATACTTAAATTATAAAAACGTATTCTGTCTGTCATTCTGTAACCAAAATGTTAAATTACAAATTACTTAAACGTCGGAGCAAGAAAATCTTTGGAAAATGATTCAAGAATTTTCACAAAACATGTTATTTATTATGAAGTTTTGTAATAAAACCTAGTATGTTCGTTATCAAAAATGTGTTTGTGTTATCAAAAACAAAATATTAACATTTTAGCCATATATAAACCACCAAACACAAAGAAAGGTAAATTTACTGAAGAATTAGGCCACGCGGCTGGCGATGTCGCTAAGACACTGGCCTCTCACCTCTGAGTACCGAGGTTCGGTTCTCATGTGGGTTTCGTTGATGGTGGCGATCCGCGCTAGGCGGGTTTTCCCGGGTTCTCCCGGTTCCCCTGCATTTCTCACACCATCCTTTCTCAGTCTTTCTCTGTCTGTCCTTATTTCCGTGGGATAGCACAATAGATCTTTGAGGTCGCGGTGCTCGGCTATCAAGCCACCCACTCTCACCACATTACATTACATTACTGAAGAATTAGAGAATCTGTTCATAAAAAATGAAAATGTATTAAACAACTGTCCAACTATACTAATTAGCGACGTAAATATAGATCTTTTCAAAATGGTTAAAAACAATGCAGTACAGAAATACCTAAAACTTATGTGCAATAATGGTTTCAAAAATTGTCTTTACAGAACAACAAGAAACAACTGTACAATTCATGGAAATACGAAAACAAATATAGATCATGTTTTCATAAATAAGCATGATATCAAAACACCAGGAATAATATGTAAAGAACGAATCTCAGATAGTTGAGTTGACAATGAGAAAATAACAGATTCAAATACAATCTATAAAGAACTAATCAATGAGGTTAACAAAACAAAATTCATAAAAATCTACTCATATAAATAGAAAAGTCCTGACTCACTGACTGACTCATCAACGCCCACCCCAAACCTTTGGACCCAGAAAGCTGAAATTTTGCACAGAGGTTCCCTTTATGATGTAGGCAAGGATTAAGGCCGGATTGTTCGAAATTCCTACGGGATAGGGAATAATCTGGCAAAGTGACCATGAAGTGTGTGTGGCAGCAACCCCAGGTGTGTGACGCCCACCCGCAATACACCTGAGTTAAGTGGAGAAGGCCACAACGGGCTGGGACATCGTATATTCTCCGTTTTCAATATTAATTTGCTAAATAAATAAAGTTGTTTTTTTTTAATGCTATATATGCAAGGGTTCCGAAGCGACGGTACCCGGCTAGTATTTAATAAATCATCACACACTAATGGAAAATCTTAAAAAAAAATAAAAAGAATAATAATAATTAAAAATATATGTAGTACAACGTTGCTCAAAAGGAATTTAAGAATTACCTCAATGTGTTTACTCATTCGTTTCTTTTGAGAAACAGCTCCATTATTATCGAAAGACACAAAGTCGAATTCGTCATGCTGATTTTCAATTATGACAACAACCTGCAAATAACATTAAGATATGAGCATTATCCTTAACTATATTAAGCAATTTAACATGACTCTGTAGACGCAACAAAGATATACGAATAAGGAATCATTCAGCCAAAGAACCTATTCTTTGATTCAGCTTGGCAGCTGTTTAAAATACATCCATTTTAAGATAATGTTTTGAATAAAGTCTTGATTCAAGAACTAATAACTCAAATTGCAGCAAAAAATGTCGTTAAATTCAATTAATTTTTGAAGTATAGAATATTGTAGGGAATATGATTAGGGTTTAAAACAAAAGGGCAGAAAGAAAATCTAATCACATAAAACGAGATTAAAAAAGTTTTTTTAAAGGCATACAAAGAGATGACCTTAGTGAATATATTGGCTTTCTTGTGATGATAGCTTAGAATAAGGAACAACTTTTAAATTTTAACCATTTCTTTTGACAAATTTAGCAAATGTTTCTTCCCATGAGTGGTTGTTGTTTATGCCAGCCTTCTAAACACCTGATTTTGAAAGGCTGAGGATGATCTCTTGATGATGTCCAAGCATGCCATATATTTGTTCAATGCAGAATAAATTTCTTTGAACTTCGTGGCGAAATCACAACTTTGAAGAGTTGACGTTCCTTAGTAAAACTTCGTTGTTAGCAAACGCTCTTTATTTGCTGTAACATGTCGCCACTCAATGTATGTTATAACTGATATTGTTTCGGTTTGATTTATTTTTTCTTAAGTAACTGAAAACCAATGAAGTTCATTCAATATGTAATCTTTTTATACAATTCAATATCTTTTTTTTCGTATTAAAAGTTCAATTATAGACCTTAATTCAATTGCCAAACAAGTCAATTTTATAAAAAAAACTTTTGTATTATCTTTTTATTATATCAAAAAACAAAAATTCAGAATATCTCAAACTTTCATTAAACGTAAATTCTTAAAATTTCATTAAACATAAATAAAAGAATTACCTGCTGATCTTGTGGTAAATAGTTAAAAACAGTTACAGGAATTGACGCAGTTTCGCCTCTAATAATGGAGTAAGGCAAATTTAAGGTAGCAAAGAAAGATTTGGAAACTGTGACCTAGAAAAATAATGTTATAATTATCTGGTTTTTATAAATGACCATTCCTTTTGTATAAAAAGATGGAAAAAAAATCGTAATGTATTTGTTTAATCATAGAAATTTTTAAGTTAACATACAGATTCAACAAACTGCACAAACTATACAAACTGCACAAATTGCACAAACTCCGAAAGTAGCCTAATCACCTCAGTATCTACTTCAAGACATATCGTTGTCATGTGACAGACTAAATAAAAAAATACATCTTATATTGATTTCAAGGGTTTTGATGTTTTATGTATACAGTATTAGATTGAAGTTTTTGGAATTATTGGGTTTTAAAAGGTGTTGCAGAATTCTGGACATTTACTAATTCTACATTGTAGGGTTAAATGACCTATCACTGAATTTCCCATATGAAACTTGAATGCGGTAGAACATATTGAAGCATAAAGATTATTTGATTTCGTAAGCTAAAAGTGGACAATATAACCTTCTGCATATTGCTCTTGTTACTTTTATATGCAGAGATTATGACATGGATGCAAAAGTTATTATGATATGCATCATTGCTAAATATGTATTAATTACTGCACGATTGTCAACTGTTAGAATAAAAATAATAAATTGTTTGCTGGTAAATTGGGTAGATATAGCCACCAATGAAACGAAGAGATATTATGCAGTCCAATGACAAAATAATCTACCCTTGAAGCAAGAAAGTTTTTAACTATTTTTGCTTCAAAATTATTAAGATAAGTAAGAACTTTAACGTGCTTAATTACATATAATAAAAATTTACTAGTACAACTTTTAAAAGCACATAGGATATATATGAAATATATTTTTATAATCTTTTAACTTTATATATAAACCTATGTGCTTTTAAGAGTTGTACTAGTTAATTTTTATTATTGCTTGAAAATAGAATATATTGAGAATATATCATTAGAAAGAAATTAGGAACAGGATCGCAGGAGTTCCATGTTTTCACTGAAGAGTAATTTAAGAAAGAAATGATGATGGAATGAGACACATAATAACTACACAAATATTTTTTGTGTAATTTTCATGTACTCTGAATTTTATACACAAAAATACGTACTTTAAAAAAAAAAAACAACCTTGTAGATCGTTGTTTTTTACTGTTACTTCTTTCGTTGGACTAATTTGTCTTTGTCTCTACTGATTTATATTGTTATTTTGTTTAATTCTCGTTGAACCATAGATTTTGAATATTTGTATAGACATTTGTCTATGTATAAAATTCTATCTATGAAGACTTTTGTCACATTGGAAATACTGTAATCACAACAAAATACAACAAGAAAAGCAGAGATGCTGTACCAAAATCAGAATACCCTTGGTAACAACAAAAATGTTAGGCTAAGTTTAATAACCTAAACTTAGTAGTAAACTTTCACATTTGCAGTCAGAGAAATAGTTGTTAATCCCTAGTTAACAGGATTTTAGGAAGTCAGCTAATCTTGATCTATTTTGTCTTGAACCTTTTACACAAAATTCGAATCATAAACTAATGTCTCAACTTATCCAGTACTTTTTAACTTACTGTCATTGTGAAACCTTATTAGCTGGTGGTTGAGTTTTAACATTCAAGTGTTAGTTGAAAAGAAAAGCTAGAAAGAAAATGAATATTTAAAGTCTAATACCTCATAAAAAGTAGAATTGAATAACAACGTCAACCATCCGGAAAGTTACTGAGTAACAGCTGAGAACTGAGACATCTCATTTCAATTAATTAGCAGTAGATTTCATTAAAGCTATATTGACTGAATATGCAATTACACATATGATTTTTCTTAAATATTGTTTCTTGATAGATAGATAGATAGATAGATAGATAGATAGATAGATAGATAGATAGATAGATAGATAGAAAAAAAAATAGTATGAAACATAAAACTATTTACTAACTTTTCTGTAATTTTCTTTAATTAATGATTGACTATTCACATTTCAATTCTTCAAATGCTAATTTTAGGCTAATTATTCCTATAAAACTAACAAAACCAATGGAGTGCTCAGATGAGACAATATTCTAGAACGTTGACAATGTTGTTTTGTTTTTGTACAAAAATGACGCAACTATTAAAAAGTTTTCTTCGGAAATAATAAAAAAGCAAAGATATTAGTCATTGTAGGTTAAGACGGTTTTCATGTTTTTCGACTTTAGTTATAGTCTTTGTGGAAAAACTTAACATTGGGATTTATTATATTTATGAAATTTTTGCTTCAAAATCTTACCTTAGCAGGCATTGCACTAAAGCCTAAACCCGTCTCTGGATGAATAGCAAAAGCATTGATAACCCACGATGTAATAGTATCAGGTACATTTTCAGTGAAAATAACTTTCCCATCTTTTCTATTAAAAAAAGAAAGTGAATTATTAAAAATAAATTTAGCATAAATTGATTTCAAACTACAAAATGGCACAGAATTTTGCAGTCTTATCTGTTTGTTTACAAGGGCTTCTATGAAGTGCATATTTTTTTTTCTCCTAATAAATTTGAAAATGATAGTTAAAAGGAATACAGCATTTGACAAACCATAAAAATTTACTTCACATCCCATTCAGAGCTGCCGGTGCTTTGAAATCTCCTCACTATCAAATTTCTCAAGAATGCTTTCTATGGCTTCAAAATCATTTTTATTTATTTATTTATTTATTTATTTATTTTTTTTGTTATTTTTTTTTTTTTTAGCCAACGCCCGGGCACTTAGTACTTAAACTATTGGCCTCAACAAGGAGCGAGAAATGTGAGCATTTAGTCGACGAAACGTTGCCGAGGGTACGCCATTGGAGACAGCTCACGCTATACCCGCAGAAACGGACGAAACACAGAAGAAAGAAACAACCATGCCACGACCGGAATTCGAACCCGGGTACTGGCACACTGGCCGCAACGCCGTCTAGACCGCACGGCACTTCAAAATCATAAAGAATCAACTTCTGTTCAATTTTTTTTAACTCACAACGACCTTTTAAGGTTGCTTTCCTTTCCTTAAAGGCTGTATGGAGGGTTCAGAAGCCAATCAGTGTAAGTCAATAAACCAAAAAATGAAATAGGTTTTTTTGAAATTATGTACCAAAAAATAACAACGTTTGTAAATTTGAAGAATAAATATGTTATTGAAAGTTACCGTAACTATACACGTGGAGGAGTAATTTTGGCATTTTGTAAACCAAAAGTATAAACATTAGAGTATAACTTACAGAAAAAATTTCAATTTTCAAAAAAAAAAAAATGACTTACACTGATTGGCTCCATACGAAACTTGCCAGTTACACTAGCCAAGCCAACTTTCAGTGACAGGTCTGTTTTTGAACTCATTGATGTCATCATTTAAAATGCAGTGCAGCGGAGCAACGAAGAAGCTGGTTTTGCAACTTTAATTTTGCTATTCATTTTCGATTCATCCTATAGCAAAGGTAAAGGGAAAAAAAATCCCTGAAGAAGAGAAGATAGTGGGGGCAACAGTACATGGAAAGAACTTCCAGAGTTCAGAGTGAGAACTGTCTAGTTTTTCAGATAATTTTTTCTGTTTTCAAATTGCTTCTAAACTTGTTTAAAATTAGAGCGTACTTAATTCAGAGCAAGTTTTCGAGCAAGTTGGGGGTTTAGGGCAAATTTTCGGGCACGTGTAAATGAGCTCTAACTTGTATTTATCTCGAAATTAAGAAGAAGGTTTTCTAAAACAGTATTTCTTTTTGTACAATATATTAAAAGAGGCAAAGGAGGTAGAGATGCCTTGGGAGGCGGAGGAAGAGATTTCTATCTTGGAGACATCCTGAGGCGAAGAAACAAAGAGCGCATTTAATTATCAGCAGAGGTAAGGAGGGGGGGGGAGTTAAAACTTATAAATTGTCTTCAATCCGCGCAACATAGCTTCCCTATAAAGACATATAAAACTGAAAAATCCGTAAATCTGTATGCGCCTCAACGCCGCAACGGATCTTAATAAAATTTCGCATGCTGGTAGTCTATGACACGGAGAAGGATATAGGCTATTTTTCATCCTGGTCCATCAAGTAGATCCCGTAAGATGAACGAAAAATGTCCCAAAACTGCCCAAAATGTAAAACTTTCCAAATCTGTCGATAGATGGCGGCATCGCAGTTTTAAATCGAATGCGTTTAAAGACGTTCTTTGGAAGCGCGGAACATGATTAAATCACGAGTTATCTAATAATTCTATCAGGGAATGTCTAGGGTGATTAATACGTTTGATAGTGTTTACAATTTAAACTTTTAGATTTTTTTGTTATAATTAATATAACAATAATTTCTAATGATCACTAGTTTTTTTAATAACTGCGGGAGGTTTCAAGTGAGAGGGGTGTGGAGAAGGCCACAAAGGGCACCGCAGTTTTACATCGAGTGCGTTTAAGGAGAGTTTTTGCAGGCGCGGAACACGATTAACTCACGAATTACTTGATAATTCTATTAGGCGATGTATAAATATATGTTACGGTTAATTAATATGTTGGATATTTTTAAATTTTATTTGAGAATATAACATTAATTGGTCAGGTGATTTTTTTACCCCATCACGGGATGTTTTACCCCTGGGAAAGGTATCTAGTCATAGTGGTGTGAAACAGGCCATAAAGGGATGGGAAGTGGTCTCCGATCTCGATATTAATTTGCTAAATAAATAAAGTGTTTTTTTAAGTTACATATCAAGGCTTCCGTATTGAAGCCATGGTAGCCGGCTAGTTAAATATAAATTCATCAACAAAATTGTATGAAACTTCAAACTTCCAAAAGAGGAATTAATAGTAAAAAATCAAAAGACTTGATTCAAAAAATAGCTCATCTATTTAATAATAATAAGAAATTTCATATGTATTCCCTGGATATAAATGACATGTATACCAACATTCCAGTGGATGAGACATTGTCCATAGTAGAAAGTATAGCATTTAAGAATAAAGAATGGCTCATGAAACAAAAATTGGATAATAATGAATTGATGAGTACAATTGAATTAATCACAAAGAACGCATATTTCAAACATAGAGATAAAATATATCAACAGGTAAAAGGATTCCCAATGGGATCTCCATTGTCAGGAACCTTGTGTGATATATTTTTGAATTTTTGGGAGTGCAAATTACTGGAAAAGACGAAATATAAACTTGAATATTACAGATACGCGGACGATATCTTAATAATCTGGTGCGGGACCGATAGACAATTTGACAAATTTTTCTCAGAAATTAACAAGATTACTGATGAAATCAAATTTAAGGTAGAAAAGGAAATGGACAATAATCTAAATTTTTTGGATATATGTTTAACTAGAAATGAGAATAAGATAATTATGAAACATTATACAAAAAAATACAAAAGTGAACACATACTAAATTATGAATCAGGACATGGTATAAACATAAAAAGAAACATAATTGAAAACTATATGCAAAGGATTGACATCAACACGAGTAGTGAAGATGAATTCAATAGAGAAATTATGAATATGAAAAGGATCCTTAGTAAAAATGGTTACTAGGAGAAATTCGTAAATGAAACTATAAAGAAATACCACACATTCAAAATTAAAGAGTTAACAACAAATAACAACAGAAGATATTTCATACCATACTTAAACAAAAATAGACTGATTTTAAAAGAAATTTGCAAAAGTTTTGGTTTCAATGTTGGATTTGAATATAACAACAAACTGAAAAACATTTTATGTTGCAAATTGAACAGTAGTGTTAAAAAACATGAAATGGGAATAATTTACAAAATAGAATGCAAGAATTGCGATTTATTCTACCTGGGCGAGAGTAAAACGACAGTGAAGGAGCGAATGACTGAACATGGTTGCAGCATTAGGAACAAGTAAATTGAAAAATCAGAAGTGGCAGAACACTGTGTGAACAGAAATCATTGTATTAACAACGAGATAAAAAATTTATACATTGAAAGAGATACCAAGATAAGAAAGATAATAGAAATTATGTGTATCCGGAACACAAAAAGAAAAAATATGAATAGGAATGATGGTTTTGAAATAGAGAAATATTTCATAAGATTAGCAAAAAGTTTTGTAGAAAAAATGGGCACAAAATGTGATAATAAGGTTACAAACAAAGAACTAAATTGTTAAGCCGTATCATGTATTATGTTAAAGAAAACAAAGATTGTAAGTAAATGGTATTGGTTTAAAATATTGTTAATATTTTCTCGAGGAAATTAATGTAATTTGGAGTATTGTTCTTCAATTTATTGTTACTTTAGGCTTGAAAAAGAAAAGACATGTAATCTTTTCGAAAATTTGCTTTTTCATATTAAATGTAGTCTTTACATTTAAATTTGGTGTGATGTTAGAAACTTTCAGATGTTGTTGTCAATGAATAAAAAATATTTTGTCTTCCTTTTCTTTCTTAGGAGTTTACAAAAGAGATTACACTGACCTGCAATAGAAAGATTTAATCAATAACAATGAGTTGCTTTTCCTTAGATTTTCTTGTATAAGGCCTGATAACGTATTGAACTGCTTGGTATTTTGGGAAATTAAATGTTGTTCTGAGAGTGTGAATCTTGCCACCCTTACAACATATATTTACCACTTGCTCATTTTAAACATCATTTTCACTTTCCTCATCAAGAATACCAATTTAAAGAATAGGCCTACTCAATAAAAATAACTTTTTTTTTTCATTTCTTTCTTTCAATAATTAAAGAATCTCTTTTCTGATGGTTTTCTTAACGTATTCATTAAATATATAGGTAAATTTAAAAAGCAAACAGAAATGTAGAGCGTGGAACTTGAATGGCGACAGAAATCTCATGATGAACTAAAGAAAATATTTTGTGAAATCACAAAATCGAATGTTCTTACAAGAATTTCAGAATAGACATTATAAAATATAATTTACTGCTACTAAAGCAGTAGTTTCTTCAAAGATGAGCATCAAAGTTGACTGAATCTAAAATATAACTAAACCTTTCAATTGATGAAAACGGATTACAGTAATGAAGAGTAGATGATCATAAGAGAACTCAAGGCAAAGAAATGCCTTAGAAACTACCGAAAATGG
>JAFIDM010000001.1:28965637-28979247 GCA_023159025.1 Thereuonema tuberculata
TCAAAACCAGCATCTATGATAGCGGAAGTAAAGTCAAATATCAATATATTCTTCTGCTTTATAGATAAAATTGATACTACATATTTTTTTTTTATTATTTTTTTTGAAGATATTGTACAGTACTGTAGTCAAAAGCTTAAACATTTCAATACAGCATGTAGAAAGTTTTGCATGTTTTTTTGGAAAATGCTGTTTAAATTTGTTTCAAAACTGTATTCATTGAAAATCTTCCTTTTTCCAAATCCTGCATCTTTTTATCTTAATTTGAAGCGTTGACTTTACATTGTACGTTAAAGAGCTGTCAAAAGGTGAATTATTATCTTGAGAATATAAGAATTTTTTTTGTTGAAAAGCAAAAAAGCCAGTACATATAATAACAAAGAAATATCATTAGCACTACCGGTTTCTTACGTCATAGACCTGAAGAAACATGTCTGTGACCTAAGAAACCGGTAAGGCTACTGATATTTCTTTGTTACTTGTGTGCAGAGTTTTTCAATTAATACATCCACACATGATAAATGTTCTCTCAGAAGATTTTTTTAAAATGATCAATTCTTTTTATACCTCTGTTATAAAAATTAGAAAAAATGACAACAAAATAATAAAAAAAAAAAATCCAACAAAAATTGGAATTGGCGAAAATTATTCCTAATTGTTAATGGAAAGGTAATATATGCAAAAGAATGATTCAAAACTGCTTTCTTGTCAACTTGTTAAATATTGTTGTTTAATCGTTAATGGATATCTTTTTACGTTGAAACCACATTTTTGCTTGAAACCATCGAATGAAGCTTTGTAGGTCAATGTAGAAGAAGCATTGATGTGTCCTTTTTAATGTAAATATGATATTCTACTAAAAACACTAGAAAAAACAATAGTTCAAGAGGAATGTTGTATAGATACGATGTTAGCACACAAAGTGTTCTATGTTTGTTTTTCAGTCTTCTAATGTAATATAATACAGGTTTCAAGAGTCATATTGTGTTCATCTCGACATTACCCTTAGATTGCTTTCTTTCAACATGAAATTCATCATCTTTTTGAAGGCGTCACTGATCTTAGAATATATCCGAGGCTTGTATTCATTGAAGATGCTTCTAGGGTCGAGTACATTGCGCAGGATACTGTCGTTGGCGAGGTTCTCCATGTTTAATTCAACGTTTTCCTCTGTGGATGTGAGTCTTACTGTGTCACACCGTAGTTTACCATCGGAATCCTTTGTCAGCTGTACAATACCCGTGGCTCGGATGTTTTTCGCCGTCATGCTGCAACGACCCGTGGTGGCAACGACAGGCATGGTGAATGCTCTCGTTTCAAATGTGTAATCACCCAGTCCAGCCAGGGATGGAAAACTGTACTTCAGCTCAATGGACAATGTCTTTGGGTTGGCAGACACGCTCTCCACTTTGAATGCCGACAGGCCTGGCAGCTTGAGGTGGCTGAAGTGAGCCATGATGGACACTAATTCGCCGGGGTTTTCGAAGTGGTAGTCGGGGAGGTCCATGGGGTCCAGGACTCTGATGCCCAGTTCCTTACTGCCCTTTGTCAAATAAGGTCTCACTGCTTCTAATGTCTTTCGCATGAATTCCTCAAGATTATTCTCATCTACTGCCTCTGGAGGACCATCTGCAAATAAATAAAGAGAAGTTAATGATATCATTAAAATTCATTTTACAAAGAGACAAAAAATAATTTAATCGTCAATATGAAGAAATACCTAAGTAATTTATAAAATATTAATTACTAAGCACCTTACCAAAAAAATAATTTGCGCCCCCCCTCAAAAAAAAAAAAAAAAAATTAGATTTTAAGTGTAATACTGACACTTTATTTATTTCTTTTGCAGTAAATGACTTTCATATTAAAATTGTAATTACTTTTACATTTTTTGCAAAAGTTTAAAAAATAATGAGGAAAAACTTGATATTTACGAATCCCAGTAAAAGCAATTACATAAATAAAATAAATAAGTAATTAATATGATATGATTAAAAGGGTTTATTCGAAATATCTAATTCTATCTTATATCTTCAGAAACTTATAATTACACATATTAAAATTTTTTTTTTATATTTTAAACTAGAACAATGATTTCTTTTCTCTTTAAGGCAAACGAAATTATATTTAATTATAGCTTATGTGAAATACGTGTGAACAATCAGCTACCATGAAATTAAACTTTAAACACTTTAAACTTTAAACACTAGTGAAAGTAAGTCGTGAACCCATAATTCACTAAAGTTGTTGAATTCTGAGAAATATTTCACTTCTTGAAATATATAAAAAAAAGTGAAGAATTACTCCCAACAACTGCTTTTCAATTCTAGTTTTCGTATCTAATCGAAGATTGTAAAATGATGGGAAAAGTTTAGTTTTAATTATAACTTATTAATTTATGCCAATTTATTAATTTATTTTAGTAATGCTATTATGGTTTAAACGTATGGCAAATCATCAACAAATAGCGAAATTTGGACAAAATTTCTCAATTCATTGTAAGGTACCTTTCTATAGAAAGACCAAATACTGTATATAAGAGGATAGGATGAATATGAAAAACAAAAACCTTCATATTAAATATATCACATGAAAAGGATTTAACATGCCTGCAATAGCATGAAAATAATAAGGCCCATAGGAATAAAAGGAAAAAAAATATTTTTTGTTCATATGTGCCTTCCTTATTGTCATTTTAGATATATCATTTAACATTACTTTAAAATATTTAAAATTCAACTTCAGCTATTTAAATGGAGAAATCATTTAAACAGTAGCTGCTGCTGTCCGATATGTCTTTATCCAATCAAGTTACGATTTTGTTACGATTTTGTTCCCACTTTTTTTGTTTATAATATCTTGAAAACACTGTTTAAGGCCAACAAGAAACAACCGAGATGTGATATGAGTATTGCCGAGATATGCTATGAGTAAATTAACTTTTTAAAATGACACATAGAGGCGCTACATCTTGTACGACACCATCAAAAAATGCAAAATATAAATGAGTATTTATGTTCGTATTTTGGAGAATATACAGACAGTGACGATTAAAGTTACAATATAGAAAACACAGGAAACACAAATTCTCCACCAAACATCGCTATATTTCGCAGAAAACTGCTTTTTCTGCTTCTTCAGGCTTAATTACAAAGCAATATACTGTAGAAACAAACAAAGATAGGCAAAGTTTACAATCATTACAATCATTATAATCATTTGAAAGCTTCATTATTTTTATAATGTTTACAATTATTGAAAGATTTCATGATGTGCTATGTTTACAATGTTTACAATTATTGAAAAATTTTATGATTTTTTACAATGATTTTTGAATTTTTCTAATAAAAATGGACTTATTTCCACTCCCTTTTGAGTATTGAAAACTATTTTCATACAAGCTTCAATTATAAATCTTGTGGTTGTGTCAACATTGTAAACATAGCATATCATGAAATCTTTCAAAAATTGTAAACATTGTAAATATAGCATATCTTTAAATTATTCAACATTTATAAAAATCATGAAGCTTTCAAATGATTGTAAACATTGCCTATCTTTATAAGAAAACTAATAATCAAAATCCAACTTCCTCAAATGAAACTTCGATAGTTCGTCTTTTATTGCGAAGACTTTATCAAGATCTCTTTTACAACTTAAATAACTAAAAATAAATATAAAGGAAGGAGAAACACTTTTTCACAATCCTAACAAACCAAGTTCATAACAAAATCTCTAACGAGACCTTACAACGTGAAAGTAACAATTAAAAACAAATAACAATCAAAACAAATAAAGATTAAATAAATTTCCTGTGTTTTATGTGGTTTATAAAAGTTACAATCACAAATTAAATAAATCTTAAGACTACAAAGATGGATCTCTCAATAACAAGTGCTTATCCCGAAACATGTTATTTTTAAGCTTTTTTTGTTGGATTCCTTTTGTGAACATGGTCTATTTTTACTATTATACGGAAATACACATGATGAATAATTTTAACAAGTGCTTTTATCTCGGTTTTTCAAAGTATAAAGAGATTTTGTTATGAACTTGGTTTGTTAGGATTGAGATAAAGTTTTTCTCCTTCCTTTATATTTATTTTTAGTTATTTAAGTTGTAAAAGTGATCTTGATAAAGTCTTCGCAATAAAAGACGAAATATCGAAGTTTCATTTGATGAAGTTGGATTTTGATTATTAGTTTTCTTATATAGACAAATGAAGATATAGAGATGGTTGTATAATTGCCTATCTTTGTTTGGTTAAGTTATTCTTTGTTAAATGAATTTGTGTTTTCTATATTATAACTATATGGTTTATAAAAGTTACAATCACAAATTAAATAAATCTTAAGATTATAAAGATGGATCTCTCAATTACAAGTGCTTTTATCTCGGTTTTTCAAAGTATAATTGGTTTTACGACTTGGCAATGAAACATTGACCTAATTTTTTTTCTCTAGAATTGGCTGCCGATATAACCTGTAGCTCATTTAAAATATATCTAGAGCATTAAGATAAAAATTAATGCGATAAAAGTCAGTTCTGAAAATTATCAAACAAAACAGATTATGGAAAATTAATTTCAGAAGCAGAATGTGATATTATTTACGATAAAACTTGACAAAATAAACATGATAGTAAATATTTAAAAATTATGATCTATTGGAACAGTGTTTCAATAATTTTTGCTGAAATTTATTTAATCTCTTATTTCTCATTAATGGAGTAGGGGAGACGGGTCAATTGTAACACGGGGCAATTGTAACAAGCGCTCTGTAGCCTAAGCAAACTTTCATTAAATCCCAATTTTTGGCATGGGGATTCGTCTTATATACAAGAATATAATCTTATATATTATCCTACTCATTTTATTTACATAAGTCCAACTCATATTTATTTAAAACCCTAGTCAAGTAATTATAATTATATAATTATAATATACAAAAACAAATGCAACAATATCAAGAGCACTGCAAGTAGGTATACTTATATGCTAAAACGGAAAGGCAAAGGGGCGGTCAAAGAAAAAAGACTCATCAAAATAACTCTGCAAGAAGATTAAGACTAGTAATAAGGCTGCAATAGATTCCTCAAATGAAGAAAAGGAAACATTTTGCTTAGTGTGCTGTGAAGATTACAGAAACACAAACCCAATGAGAAATGGGTTCAGTGCCCGTCTGTCTCCGAATGGGCACATGAAGATTGCACTCCTGGTGAAGCAGTATATTACTGCCAAAATTGTGATCCTGATGATGATGAATGCAATACAGAACCTTGGTATACTGTATTATCTCAATTACATTTCCTTCTGCTATCTGTAACAATTGCCCCCTACTACTGTTACAATTGCCCCCGATTTGGGGTCAAATGTAACACTTGTAATGTGTCCATTTAATTTTTTTGTCACTTTTATATCGGTTTGACGAGTTCTCAATTTTTGTATAAGTCCACCTAATGTTGAAGAAACCTTACATACTTTTCATTTCTGTATATGTCTGATTATTTTCTTGAAAAAAAAATATTAGTGAAAAATGTTACAATTGACCCCGGTCTTCCCTACTGAGAAGTCTCAGTAGATGCAGACATTACTTTTTTATTATAATTCACAGTAAGAATTTAAATTAAGAATTCCTGCAAATGTTACAATAATGTACGACCATTCCTATCAAATTCTCCATACTATTGAAATTGAGTTTCAAAATATTCGTGTCTGACCAATACATATTAGGCCGCTGAGGAATTTAATACTACAAAACTGAGAATAAAGTTATTAAATTGTTTCGTTTCATTTGTTAGGTTGATGATCACGGGAGCCTTTGCCTCCTGGGCCGCTCATGGTCATTTGAAGAGAAGGGCGTGACTCCTTTTTCGTTTCATTTGCACGAGAACAATTTCGAAAACCGTTCATAGTTTCTGCTATGATTATGTGGCCCTAAATGATTTTACAGGAATTATCTAAAAAAAAAAAATCAACAGTATTTGGAGGTTCCATAATGTTTCCTACGATTATTCCTATGTACCTTTGTACTGAGACCTCGCTGTTCACTGGTGATTACTCCCAGCTGATGATCGCCGAAAAAGCGTGAAACAGTTGTTCTGGGATGTCACTTCATAAACACTTGGTCTCAGCTATTGTTGTTTATGTATATTTTTTGGCTCTTTTTATTTTTTTAATGCTCATAAAAAAATCACTTATGGCCGGCGGAATGCAAAGACTGACCTTTACGATTAACTTTAAAGTACATTTGAGGAGACATGCGAGAGTTAATGGAGGCAGCCCTGATGTCAAGTAGTTCGACAATTTAATAATCAATAGCATGATTGATTTTTACTAGTTCTAGTTTTACTAGAAAATTTTCACAAAAATAATCTTAAACTCTTTATTACACACCAGTACAAACTTAAAGTGATTTCAAATTTTTCAAAACCTTTTGCTTGCAGAACGATATTTACAGAAAGGTGGAACTACGTTTCAGGCTGACGGATACTGTGTCAATTGGTGCAATGACGTCACTCCCGATCTTTTTCTGAAACTGGCTTTAATTGCAATCCTTTGTGCTATAATTGGATTTAGAGCCACAGTCACAGAATCAGTTTTTCTTGGATCTGCAGTTTTATATGTTTTATGTTTAAAGTTAAAAAGTAAAAAAAAAATGAAGTTTTATTGAGATTATTTTTTCTTTTGCAAGAAAAAGCTTTTAAAACTGTAAGTTTTTAAATATTTTCGATTTATGATTGTTTAGAAAACTAATTAACGAATAAGACTAATTTGTATAAGAACATTAATGTTATTAATTTTATTTCTAATCTGTAATATCGACCTAAATTTTTTGATTCTTAATAATTTCATTGGCTTTAATATCTGCAAATTATCTTTAATCCTACTTTTACTGCTTTGGTAGAAAATTATTGGATCATGGATTTTAAGTTCGTAGCGATTCTACCGAAAAAATATCTATATCATAAAATGACAGTGATTTAAATAGTCTCAGTTAATGTTGATGACTCTTAATGTTTTTCAACGAATTCATCAACGGCATAAACCTCTTAGTATTTAAAGTACTATAACATTACTGTTGTTAAATAAGTATGATATTTTCTCACATTTAGGTAATTCAATGAAGAGTGGTATTTAATGCCCAATAATTAATTTCAAATTATTTATAAAAGCGATGTACATTTTCAATTTGCATCCGTGACTTGCATCCTTCTTTATCAAATTTTGAAGTTTCTAATTTTTTTTGTTCCATTTTGCAATTATTTTTTTTTCTTTTGTGCAAAAACTTCAATATCAATTTATGATTATTATTGGGTCATCCTTTTCTTTTCTTTCTTAAATATTGACTATTTCAAATATTCAGATAAACTTTCGAATTGGATTTATTAGATATAAACTCTTTTTAAAATCTCCAAATAGAATCGCAATTATTGAATGGGCCATTACATGGTAGAATACCGAAGATTAACATAAGGAGGAAACTGCTAGTAGATATTTAAAACATCTAAATTAAATGGGATTGCAATGTAATGTATTTGATATTATCCTACAGTCCAAATAATTTATATTGCCTGATATCACATAGGACAGCAGGTAATGTAACTTAATAACCCAGACGAGCAAAATAGGTCTATGGTAATACGTGCATTGTAATGTAGATGTGTAAAGTTTGGTTCTGAGGGAGGAGTGAAATATGATACTGGATAAATTCATTGTCTGAGAAATTTTAGCAATGAAGAAAGTCCGAGGTACCAGACGAAATATTGAGTAGATCTCACCCCGGGGTGCGAAACTTCCTCAGACAATGAGTTTATCCAGTATGAAGATGTGTGCTGTACTGACACACTACACATGTTCCGCTTCAACGAAAATGTGTGGTAAGAGTCTTTAACTTTTAAATTACGCTCTGACAAGGACTTAATTTGAGTGAAAGTGAAAAACCTAAAGTACAGATCACAGATTTTTTTTTATTATTAATTCAACTTTTTTAAAGAAAATTTTCATTCATGGGAAATAATTTTCTGTTATATACCAGTTGATGCATAAAGGTTTCTTTGACAAATAAATTATAAATGCAAATAAAAATGTCATAAATCTGAATTTTCAATATAAAATTAGACCTTTAAAAGTAAGACTAGACTGTAAGACCCAATCTAGAAAAAGAAGGTTAAGATCAGTACGGATTTTACTACTATTTTCTTCATCTCTCTTTAGCAGTTCTGTAGAAAAACTGTGAAGACTTTATTCTAATGAGTCCCAAAAGCTACTTTCTGGATGGACATGGAAATGCTTTGCTGTTTAGTAAAACTCTTTATTCCCGTATGCTTTACACGTAATTTTATTTCTTGTTTATTTATTACTGTACATTGATTATTTTAGTCATAAATGCTGTATTTGTATCAGTTATGCACGTAAATAATGATTGTATTGTGCAATATACAGATCGATAAGAGACAAGTGAGATAGTGCTTCAATAATGTCATCACTTAGGAACCAAGGTGATGTCCAAAAACATTAAATTTTAAATTGATTTAAAATACAGTTAAGTTTAAAAGTTCTGATACGAATTTAAATTAACACACATCATCGTCGCGAAATTTTTCTAGACAGCTGCTAGTACACATTTGTTTTTGTATGTAGATTCAATTTTATTTGGTATGAAGATTGTGAAGTTTCTCGAAATATGTAGATTTCAATTCTGCCGGTGAAACCGTCAGGAAATCATAGATAGTAGCTAGAATTTGCCATGTTTTATGGATTATGTAAGCGAAATTACACATGCAAGGCAGAAGTCACGTGACAGAATAATAACCTAGTCACTCTTATGTCAGCTCTAGTAAGTTAATAACATTACGAGAAATTATCACACAACAAGTGATGTTAATGTTATTTAACACTCCGTCGGGCGCAATATGGTGTGGTACAAGGTCGGGCGCAATGAGCCTGAGAGGCACTACTTTATTACATTTTTTTTCGACAGATAAAAACGTTTTTTCTTACTAAAAACAATTGTTAACTATTCTTTGGAAACCTCTAAACATTATAAAAATACAGAAGGAGCAATAAAATAGTTTTATATAGTCTTTAAAGGAAACGGAAATTTAGCTACCAAAAATTACCGAAATTTGTACACCCCTTGATTTAATAATCTTTTCTACAGATATAAACGTTTTTTGTTACAAAAAAACAATTGTTAACATTTCGTAGTAAACACCCATACTGTATAAAAATACCGGAGGAGCAATAAAACAAGTTTAATTAGTCTTTAAAGAAAACGTATATTTCTTGAACAAAAATTAAGAAAAATTAGCGAAGTGTGAACAAATAATTATTCAAAGTTGTATTTGATTATAAAACATGACATTGCAGTAAAACAAGAACATATTATTAATTAATTAATTAATTAATTAAAACCCGTTTAACGTGTTGTTATAATAATTAAAACTGCTAACGATTAAAAACACATATCCATTAATTATGTGTTAATTAAAATATATACATTAATCCATTAATTAAAAGCATAAAAATATATACAACAACGTTTTAAACCCTCATCTTGTTGTTATAGGGTCCTTTATCAAGTATTGCTCCCAAGTTAAAAATTGATCCTCCGTGTTTGAAGTCGTCGGTAAGAATGACCGTAGATTCGCCACGGATATAGAGTCTCCCCCTGGTGTGGGTGACGTTAATGACTATAGCAATGAAACAATTTATATCTCTCTTCAGACAGAAAAAGCTTTCTGTACGTGAAATCAAAGATTGGCCGGACTGTTGAAGAAGAGAAGCCAAAATCACACATCCTGTCTCAAACAATGTCCATCCAATATAGCAAATCACGTGGTGCATTTTAATAAAGTTCATAAAAAAAAAGGAGAAGAGACTATGAATCGGGTTGTTAAAATTTACATTAAAAATTCAGATCTTAAGTTAAGAAAATATTCAAAAAAAAAATAAAACTGAATGTTTATCAATAATCTATCATTTCTGCAAGCATTTGAAAAGGAAATAATTTATATTTTAATGTATTATATTTAATGTAAGCGGAATAATGAAACTTTCAATTTTTGAAATAGTCGTTTAATAAAGAATTTTGTACGAAAATTAGTTGGATTATAATAATCTATTTCAATTATAATCTTTTTAAAAAAATATTTACCTAATTCTTTTCCATAATCAGTAAGTATTTTTTTAAAATTCAAAAACAAAACCAAAGACTGCACAAGAATAAACAAAGCACCTTTCGGGTCTGTTATCAGAGGGAATCGGGAATGACCGTTTCGTTCTGCTTGGAACTCATTAGCCCGATCCGCCCTCCCCGGTACCAAACCCAGAAAAGCGTGAACATAAATGGAGATCACCCCCACACCCGATAGTGACCCTAAAACCAAAAAACAAGGGACACTGAAGTATTTTCAATAATAAAAATAAATATCATCACGAATTATTGAGCTAAAACAAAGGTTCCCAAACTTATTTGGTCTCCTTCCCCCTTTTCAGAAAAAAAAAATTATTCAGCGCCCCCATGGAGATCTACCTTCTTTAAGCGAACATACAGAAAGATGCAGTGACAAATTTGCTTTTTTTAAGTATCTACATTTCTACCTAACTCATATAACTACCACTATTACCAATCCCCTGGATCGTTCCAGCGTCCCCCAGGGATGGTATCGCCCACTTTGAGAAACAGTAATCTCAAGAACCAGAGTCTGTCAATTCTCAAATAACAATTTGGAAGAAAAAAGAACTTCATGATTTCATCCATACCAGCTCTTTCAAGATTTTGTACATAGAACATCATCGTATTTGTGGCTGAAACATGGAGTGTTGTTGGGAAGACAAGGTTTTGTAGTTGCTATTCAGAAATCGGGTAATTGCTACGAAAAGTTACCCGATTTTGTAAAAGTTACCCGAAAGGAAATGTATCATCCAAGATGGAACGATTGATAATTCTTGCAGACGATGTGGACAGACAAATGAAACAATTGAGCTTATTATCGGAAGTTGTACGACTCTGTCTAGTGTGGATTATGCACGCAGACATACAATGTGGGCAAAGATGGTGCATCAGTCACTCGACATAACTTAGTTAGTTTTGCAAACACCTAACCAAAAATATATCCTAATGCAGTTCTTGAAAGTCAAGATTACAAATTGTATAGAAATCGATCAATTATCATGGATAGTTACTGCCACTAAGCCAGATATTGTATTGCAAGACATAACACAGTAAACTGCCGAGCTTATTGATGTTGCTGTGCCTCTTAATTATAATCTTCATAAGATCTATGCTGTTAAAATTAATAAATACGTAGCTTTAGTTCAGGAATGAAAAATTACGTGGAATTGATCTAAAATTTCAGGAAGGTCCACCGTTTTATCAGCTACACCATTTTATCAGCTGTCCTAAAAATCTGGTTCAACAACTCCAGGAGCTTAGAATCTGCCATCAATTGCCATTATGGTTGGTTTTAGATGAGTGAAAATTCGGTGGTTCTGTGCTGGGAATTCCCGCTGGCCAGCAGTTTTTAGAACGTGCTCATTTTATTGATGGATGGATGGATAGTTTGATTGCGAACAGCGCCCATGGTGGGGAATTGAAGAATTGAAATGACGGTAATTCCAAGCTCAATCGACTTGTATCTGTTTATACGAAATTACTGATTACAAAATTGCTTTTCAGGAATAGAGGTCATCTTTTCCCTATTTTTTTGTGGATGCTTCCAGAAAAAGCTATATTATTAACCAAATTCATAACAGAATTCTGGCCTGAAAATTTGAAGCGGCTAGGGGGTTTGAAATCTCGAAAAATATCGTCGTTTCTCGAGATTTAACGAGAAATATCGAAACTGAAAGCAAAGAAATATAAAAAGATGAAAAAATGAAATATTTCCTGTTTTAATTAATTCTCTCGCCTATTCCATGCATTGAATAAATGGTTTTTATATGTATCAATGTTTATTTTCGTAAATAAGACGTAGGCATGAGGGTAATTGCCAAGTGCTAAGAGATCCAGCTTCAATCAATTCCATCGATACGCCATGTTGGGATCTCGTTAACCGTCATGTTGTTTTCAGATGAAGCTTGATGGATGGATGTTTTCTTGTGGTCGTGTAAAACACTCAAAATACTTTGATGGAAACCGGTGAAAAACTCGAGCTTTAACCATTGCATCATCTTGTCTGTCCTGACTGTCGATGTTGGTACACAAGATACAGATGAATTAAGTCAAAAGGCCTGATCTGCTGAGAAGAGTAGTAGAAGAAAGAGACCATCACGAGGATTGAATAAGAGCTTCTGAAACATCTTCAACAACTTCATGGACTTTCTCTGACCGACTATCATCCTTTTTAACAGTCATGGCGAACAAGACCTTCCACAGTCAAAGCAATAAGGAGCGATGTTTCAATAACTTCGCGAGGTCCCTTCTCTCCTTTTTTTAAAAAAGCCATTTATAAGCTTTCTGATCTACGGCAATATTGAATGCATGTCTAGAGTTTTATTTTGATTGACTCTGGTAAGATTTGTACTATTCTAATCTATAGTAGAGCGTATTTGCTATTTCGCAAAACAGGTCCATTGGTCCACGCGTCATCAACCTAACTAAATCTTTTTTATCTTCGAGAACTGAGACTTGAACAATAGGTTTAAATGCAATATTAGAAATGCTTAGAACATTGCAGATATACAGATCAAAGGTACCCATTCTATCCCAAAGGATTTATGCGGACAAGGTTCTAGATTTGTCCGCATATTTTATTTATTTATCGTTCTCCTGAAAATCGGGTGTCTTTTGCTGTTTAATAACTGTTTAATTAGAATTGACAGAGACTTGTCCGCTTGTATCTGAATGGATGCCTCAAGACCAGTAGCGAATTGCATATGAACGAAACTAAACTTATAAAAAAAGTTCTTATACTGTTAAGACATGTGATTACTTGAAAGATACAGATCTGATTTTCAACTAAGGAGGTAAGGCCTAAAAACACACTATACTTTATCTTAAAGCATTGTCACAAAGATAAATGAAAACACAAAATCGTACAAAAACAACAACGTATGGAATTGCATTATGAACTTTCTTGCATTAAATTTAGTATTTGAATAGTTTTCCCAAAATCATATCAATACTAGCTTTCGATGTTTTTTTGAATGCCAGTCAACTTTTCTAATGCTAATAAATTAATGAGCAAAAACAATAAAGAAATACATATCCTTTTTTCTCTTTCTCAATAATAATAATGTTAACAATACATGACATCAACTGATAACGCATCTGCATGTTATGCCGTGAGAAGATGATGCTTCATTCTCGCTGTTCCCTATTTGTTTTTCAAGTTTATTATCTTTGTTTTATTTTACTTATTTACTTATCTCAATTATAATTAAGTTTTTATCTCAATATAGTAATTTCGTCCTCAACCTTTCCAGTTTTTGAAATATTGTATTTTATTAATTTTCTTTTTCAGGTTGTTTTTTATTGGAGGATCATTTTCTTCGTTGATGTAACAGTTCTTTAAATTGTTCTCGTATCTTTGAACTCTTGACCTTGGAGAGCTCTTTCTGACAAACGCCGAACTACTATTCGTGATTGCAATCCTTTTTTTTTTTT
>JAFIDM010000001.1:28980938-29001275 GCA_023159025.1 Thereuonema tuberculata
GGCCCATAGGCAGTTGCCTACTCTGCCTATTTGGTAATCCGGCACTGACTTCGTAACATTGTTTGCTCAGCATTTTTTTTTTCTGTGGGGTATTTAAATTCCAACGTTTATAAAGGACGAACGTCCACATGACATTCCAGATCTGGAGCAAAAAATTGAACAGGAGTTTAGGCGTATTACTCCTGAGCAGCTTCGAAATACAGTGAAGCTCGGTTATATCCGATCTTTCGGATCCAAGATCTCGAAGATTGCGATCTGCCAGAGCTTTTTTTTACTTCGCGGTGTCAAATGTCGTATACTCGAACCCTATTATCGCCCACACGATTCCAAATCGATTTAAAAGGATCATTTCGCGATTGCCTACATCATTCAGAGCGATGTGAGAGAATTTTATACAGTATTTATAAATATTTCTAAAGCATTACCTTTTCAACACTTTGATGGGTTATATTAGCCAAAATTTTCATACAGTATTTCTGTTTTCTTACGGTTTGGCGCCGCCATATTGGTTCTTGCACAATCGACGATTGTACAAATCGCGAGCAGTTCTCTAAAATAAATCGATTTTGCAATTTTACAATTATATACCTTTTCCAAAATAGAAGGGGTCTAAGACCAAAGCGCGTTCTATCCGAATTCGCGATATAAAGAACCGTGTTATAGCCGAGCTTCACTGTATTCGGGAGGAATTTCTGCATAGACTAGGACACCGTCTTGCAGTGAAAGGCGCTAATTTTGAGCACTTAATGTAATAAGTTTCACTTTCCTTATTCTGTTATTTTGTTGTTTATTCTAATAAAATATAGAGAAAAAACAAACTTACGCAAGATAATAAACAGGTAAATAAACGAATACAATAAAATAATAAAAAAAAAAAATGCTAAGGAAACAAGAGCACACGAAGTTATGGAGTACTCGTAATAATCCGATTATAGTAGCCTACGTAATTGAAGTGTGAGAAAGTATTTCCCGTATAACGACTGTCCCAAAAAATCTCCAAGTAAGGGTGTTATTTTGTAATGACATCGACTGTAAATCACTTTCTGAGGTTATGACTAAAACATCAAACCAAAATATTGTATCTAAAAGCCTTGGGTCCTACCAAATTAGCAATATTTTTCATTAACCATGGAAATTCTGACGCTGCGGGAATTATAAAACACCGTATATAGTGCAAAACTATTAGTCATTGAAATCAATTGCAAGAAGAAACAACATGTCTTCTCTTCTCATCTATCTCTTTTCATCTACTGTACATCATGCTAATAGAATGGGGTATGTATTTAGTACAAATGAAATTTGGGTTACAGACATTTAAATACGAATTTATGATAATAGGATTCAGTGTTTTTATATGACTATAAATGAAAATCACCCACACAAAATTTCGTTTAAAAACGTATATTAAGATTCAAAAATACATACAAAAGCTTTCGGAGACCTTGTGCGGCTCCCTTATCAATTGGACGTTACAAATAAAAAATAAAAAAAAAATCTTAATAAAAATTACACTGACCGTCAACCGCAAAATCAGCAGATTTTTCCTTTTGTTTTCTTTCAATTAATTAATTGTTTCTTCATTAGTAAATTAATATTGATGTTCAAAAGAAACTTACAAATTAAAATTATGTTTTTATTGTTCAGGTTCCAAAGTTACGTAGATATTTATGAAGACGACAATTAAAAAAAAAAAAAAAATAAGTATCCTTCCAAAAAGTACTTCTAATTGGAGAGTTCCACTGACCAAATATGATTCTAAATAAGCAAAATATGAAAAGAAAACTTACTTCCATGCATGGTTACACGGTTAAGTGATGATGAGATTTTAATTTTTAATTAAAAAAAAATATTCAAGATCTTGACAGTTGAGTAAACTTATAAATAGAGGAAACAAATTAACTTGAAATTGCCATATTTCCTTTATTTTGACGGAAATATATTTCCTGGAAATAATTAATGCATGCAAACCGAAAATAAATATACATATTTTATAACTTCAAATCCTACCTTAACTATAACTAAAGGAGGACTCTTGAGGACTGAGTGTTCTGGTCCCTCATTCAAGCATTTCTAATAAAGAGCTCAATGGGATAATTATTAACATTAGGTTTACTCATATTTTTTAAACTTTTTCTTCTCCTGATTTCACAACAGGAGAAGGCAAAATTAAATCAATAGCTACCTTCCTCAATAATTTACAGAAGCCGAGTCTATAACCTGTAAATATAAGGCATTGGTCTTGTGGAATTAATTATTGTTTTTGTTTTTTTTTGTGATGAAAAGAAAGCCAAAATTATGTTGAAAAAGAATAAAAGAAAAAAAAAAAAAAAAAAAGGGCTTGAAAAGTTGTGTTGGAAGAACTTAAAATTAACATTTTTGTCAACTGTTTATGAGCTGCGTATGACTTAAGTCTACAGAGTACAGATTTACTTATTCCATTTCACACTCTCGAAACAGACTCAATTGCTCCCGACAATTTATTTTGCTGTCAGTCTTTCAAAAGAATTGAAATATAAGCTAACTAGGAATGGCTGTAGAGATCTCAGAAAGATAAGAGAGATCTAGAAAGGAAAAAAAAAAGAAAAGTGTTCGAAGTTTGAAATTATTGATATACTTGTGGATTTTGTACAAGTCAAGTTTTAGGTAAAATTAACGAATAGATTTCAATTGGAGTATAGACAGTCCGGAGGATGACACAGCGGCACAGAAACTTCTTATTTCTAAATCACTTCAAAAGTATTTAGACAATTCTTGATTCTTAGAATTGACCAGAAGCTCTAAAACAAAAACAAATTGTCATTTTATTACTAATTTAGATAAATGAAAATAAACTGAATTGCCTGTTAATTTTAAGTATGATATTACTTACATATTATCATATGTTATGAACGTACATAATTCATATGATTATATGCATATTATATTACACAGTAGATAATTAAATGATCTCTATGCAGGGCCGGCTCGTCCATATAGGCAACCTAGGCGGTTGCCTAGGGCGGAAAATTTTAGGGGCGGGATGACTGGGGAGTTTTTTTTTGCTTATTTTTAGCATAAACCAAAATGTACGTGCGTCAGCGCACAGCGCACTTCACGTTTTAAAGAGAGAGTTGGAACAACAAATAGTCAGTTTTGCAACCCTGTACTCTTATTCCGCCCCGCCCACCACTGATCATACTGATGTGACGTCTTATATGACGTCAAATCCTTGTTCCACAACGAGACCACAAGGGAAAGTTTGATTTTATTTAATAAAATAAATAAACAATAGGATGGTGTGTGAAAATGTTAGGGGCGATTACGCCTCACGTTTCTACGGTTGAGGGGGGGGGGGGTTGGGATTGACGGGGTGTAGGGGCGGAGAACTTTTTTTCGCCTAGGGTGTCAAAAAACCTAGAGTCGGCACTGTCTCTATGTCAACTAAGATGTTCCCAGTATGGCAGCCTCCTTATACTGTAAATTGATTCTTTGTGAACCGATGGAATGATATTCTAAATTATTTTTTAAATGCTTTATTAAAATCCGAGGTTAAATAATTTCTAAGATATCTTGTTCCTTACAGTCCAACCTGATCAACAAAAGAAAAAAAAAAAACAAAAACAAAAAACAAAACAAAATGTCCTTGTGGACATAAAATGAATGGGATATGCAAATGTGTAACGTATGAATGTTACTTCTTTATTAGTTCAATGTAAGCCTGGAAACGAAACAGAAAAGTTTTAATATCTTGTGAGCAAGATTCTATGTATGTAAAAACTAAAGATCTTCTGAATTTACAGAATAAATAGAGAAGAAAATAAAACATTACTTAAAATTAAAGAAAAATAAAGTTTTAATCTTATAAATAATAATAATAATAATAACAATAATAATAATAATAAGACAATGTACATAGAAATTGAAATATCTAATTTCCGGTATTTATTTTGCGGACTGTACCTCCTTCTCACCACCCTCATCCTGTTGGCAGGAAGTGGTTTACTTGCAGGTCAATAATAAAGAAGTATTCACTACAACAGCACCTGACTTTTTCATAAGTCACTCTTACAGAAACCAATTTAAACTTAAATTTATTTTTTTTCCTCAGTCTCTTTACGGGTGCTGGGGATTAACAATAGATTAAATGTTATTTTCCTTTCATCAAGTCGTGAATATCAATTGAAAACCCTGAGTGACGCATGAAAAACTCTTGACTGCGAGCATTAACAAACACTGCCTTAATAATAATAGTGACCAGAGGCAAGAAGTGGGTCTGAAAGAAGAATGCGGAAGAAGGAATGAAAGGGAGAAGGAACTTCCAGGAAACACAAAAATAATACAGATGTTTCATCCCAATAAATAAAAGGAAAATTCAATGAGAGGTGAAATTAGATGTAATTGTTTTAATGCTTCGGTGATAGACCATCTTTGTTGTGGTGGTATATTCCTTGTGGGATTTTGTTTTCCTTCTAATTGTTTCTTTTTACTGCTAATACTTTTTGTTTATTTTAATGCTTGACTTATAAAGGCAAAATTTCATTCCTTTCACTGTTTACTACATAGTCAAAATAAGAAGAAGATGCTCTCACTTTTCCTCCAAGTTTTAACAAAAATTAGTCCTAAGAGCATTAAAAAAAGATATTTTTTTTTCCCTTTATCTTACATTAAAAAATAACTGATAAAAGAATTGATTTTTTCCATTTGATTGAATCTCTCTTGAACTGCAAACTGAACTGTAATCTTGAGCTGTAATCTAACTCTGTTATTAGTACTCTAACTGTATTATTAATAATCTAACTCTCAACACCATTATCAATTGGTATCTTGGAAAACTGCAACTAAGCTGGGTTAGAAAAACCAAAAAACCAATTTATTTCAAATTTTTTAATCAAAACTAGAACGTTTTGTTTACTTTGAGTTAACTGGCTAATTAATAAATTAATTGATGCTGTTATAATTTTGATATTGTTTCTGTCAATTTTTTAAAGTTTTATCAATGACTGCTGAGAGTGGACGAAATAGTCCCAAAGTTAAGATCTGTTTCATGTTTATATCTTTCTATTTCATGTTTAAGTTAAAGAAATATAGTAATTCGGAACGGAAAACAATAGTCGAAAGCAAGCAATAATTTATGTATGTATGTATGTATTAAAAGCTTTGTCGTATTTTATAACTCAATATCTGTCTTCCATTTCCGTTATGCCTTTTGAATTTAAATTTTTAGTGCACCTATTTCTTAATGAGGGAGCAAGAGTGGAACCTCCAAACATAAAAACAAGAAATAAAAAAAACACATTAAAAAGAAAAGAATAGAAACCCATTGTGCCAGACTCCGCTGGCCGCAAATGGATTTTCTGTAGGCATCAAATTATTTGCCTAAAAATTTCTTTATAAATTTTTTATGTCCTTATAAATGATTACAGTTCCAGTACTGTAAGGAACATTTAGTTCCAATGAACAATTTGCTATTTATAAAATGATACTAATTGAATAAAAAGTTTTGTACAAACTTTTTAGTCTTATGATACAAGTATCAGAAGACTATTAATCCCGGTTTGTTCGTCTGTCTGTGGACAAGTATCATTAAAATATCATTAAATTATCACTAATTGCAACAATTTAACTTTTTACATTTGCAACAATGACATTTATAATACAGCTCAGCAGCAATCACAATAATCGCTAAAAATTGCGCCGTTTGCGTTCGCAGCAATCACATTTATTAAAGCAATAATGGACCACTTGAGGATAGGCGGGGCTTCGTAGTTCCAAAATATCCCACCACGCTACTGCTTCGCATGTGGGATAAACAAAGCCATGTGCTTCATTTTAACCCTAATAGATATGGAGGCTGAACTAAAAGCTTTTATTTGGATGCAACGATTGTAAACCTTCCAAAATCTTCAGATTGGATATAGAGTTGATTATCGCCTATTGAAGAAGGCGCCAGCAATGTATTTTCAAAGAAGGATATAATTTAATGGATCACTTGAGGATGGGCGGAGCTTCGTAGTTACAAAATATCCCACCACGCTACTGCTTCGCATGTGGGATAAACAAAGCCACGTGCTTTATTTTAACAGGTTTAGATACAGAAGAAATATTATATTAAAGAAGGATATTCCAAGCGTTTTTACAGAATTATACAGTACTGGATCTGCACAGTATTGAACCATCGTCATGAAATACCAAATATCGACGATTTTTCAAGTAATTCAAACAAAGTTATATGTTTGTTTATCCCATTAGCTCTCGCCGCATGTGGGATTCACGTCATACGTGACGTCGATAGGGGCGTAAACCTCAAGTGGTCCATTCAACATAAATTAAACAAAATGACAAACGTATCGTAAGACATTGCGAAGCATTGTGATTGGTTTACTAATCGCTATCACTACCTTTTTTTAAATATTTCTTTGTGCCAATTGGTGTTGACTTCTTTAATTTATTTATTCGTGTGCTGTTCTTTTCTTGTTTTGTTTTTTCATTGAAATATTCACAGCACGTAATTTTTTTTTTATTTTGGTGTTTTATTTTGACTTTTTTTTTCTATAAATTTTTGTTGATTACTGCAATAAATTTTAAGCATTTAAAACCTCCTTCTGCAATTTCGAAAAATAGAGAATTATACATGTAAGTTAACTGTAAACAAAGATATATATAATTCTGCATTATCATTTTTAACATTCCTATTTCATTTCTGTTCCTTATAGTTTAAATATCGGCAAATTATCAATTTATTAATTTATTAATCAAGTTTTTTTTTTCTCTAACTCTCTTTCTTTCCTTTCTTTTCTTTCGATGTTTCATAAAGGCCATTTCATTAAGCTTATTGCAGGTTATTAAATACGTTATTTTAATCTTAGACATTCTAAGTACTTTGTTCACTTTACTATATTTACTTTAATATTGACTCAATTTTACTACAAACATGCTCAAGCTATAACGAAACAATGCGTAGAAGAATGAGAGTTCTTCTTTTGTAAGCTCATAAGAAACTCCCTTAAAAGACTTATCATAAATTTTATTTATATTATTCTTCATTGGATAGTTTCAACATCTCTTTGTAGAAAACGTTTTTTTTTGCCCATTTTGTATTTTTGTGTGAACGTCTCTCTAAATAAATGTTCATGGTTTATCTATATTTTATTGTTACATTTATATTGCTTTTTGTAAAGATAATTATTTACGGTATTTTGTTTTATAGAGGATGTTTCCGAACTTATATTACAGAACAATATGGTTGATAGAGGGCACGAAAACATACAGTTTACACTAAGTAATGTGTGTCAGGTCTTGCACCGATACAGCGCTACAGTCGTTTTAGTGTTGTGATTGATAAAATTCATTGTTGGAAGCGCCATCGCCATTTGGAGTGTTATGCATTAGAAAAGATGCTCAAAATGACGCTTCTCTTGTTCTACACAATAATGGCATCACCGAAATGCTTGGCATTTTTGAACAAAAAAATGTTCAAAAATACCAGATGTAGTAAGGACGGTGTTGTTGATTTAGACAGTTCGTTGACCCAGTTCATTGTCTGTATCGACAGGTGCGGAGTACACGAGGTTCTTTACATGGCCCAATAGAAGAAATCAATCGGATTAAGATCCGGCGATTGTGGAGGCCATGGGACCTCGGTTACCGATCCATCACAACAATAAAACGACGGTAGCATCGTATCGGTGCAAGACCGGACTAACATTACTTAATGAAAACTTTCTATTTCGTAGTCTTTATCTACCGTAGTCTTCTGTAACGTAAGTTCGATAATCCTGCATTTTATTTAAACTACGCAAATTTAATTTCAACAAAGGAGAAAATAAAAATGAAAAAATCCGAAGAAAAAAAATCAGAAAGATTCTGATTAAAATAATGCAAACATTTTTTAATGGAGTAAACTGAATTTAATATTGCTGTTATTAATAAAAATTAAGGATACAATCATTAGGTTTGTGAAGAAGTTGAAGCACATCGTAACGAAAAGCAGATCAGGAGGTTACTCCCACGATCGCCTCCTTTAAATTTTGAAAAAAAAAAGAGGATTAGGTAAACTGTGGCCCAGTCTGAAAATGAAAGAGTCACTGAGACGTTCTAAGTCTCTATCGTGATTGAAAAAAAGTTCTATAGGACTTAGCTGTCAACCTTCTGTTCTGTTCATAAATAAAATTAAAATTAATCTACATACAATCACAAGTCATTATATTAAGGGGAAGATTGCCATACGGACCATAAATTTTTCTTTTATTTTTTATAAACTTATTTTTATCTAATATTTAACATCAAATCTATAAATATTTCTTGTACTTTCTCCTAAACAGCCATGCTTGTTAATAGAATTGATTATTATTGAATTATAATTAAAAATCAGAATTATAGCAAGAATTATAGCAGAATTATAGCAATTATAGCAAGCAATTATAGCATTGGTGACAACACGACCATTTACTAAAATAACAAAAAAAAAAACCCCAAAATAAAACCCCCATATGTATCTATTATGATTGCATAAATTTAAGAGACATTATAAAGAAATTCTTAGATAAAAAAATTATGAACAATTATCTCCTTTAGACATTTTTCAGAAAATCCAGACTGAATTAAAGTTTTATTTCTTTTTATTACTGTTATTTCTTATTAAAAAAAAACAACAACATTGAATATTACGAAACATTACCTTAAAATATCATCTCCGAATCAACATATCTTCTCCATTATTACACAATATTTCGTTTGAAAGATTTTAAACATCATCAGGTAGAGGCAGAAAAAAAATGACTTTTTTCTTTCCTTTTTACAGAAAATTCATTAGATTGTAAATATTCGAAATATTAGATACAAAATCATGGAGCGTTACGTTACGTCTTATTTCAGACAATTGTGGAACTCATCTACTAAGTTTTACTGTTGAGAAAATTTTACAAGGACTTATTGACTTGTGTATTATTAATGCAATACTGAAGTAATTAAATTTGTCTTTGTTCTGCAACACTCTTTGAAAACAATTTAACGTGTACCGGTATTCATTAATTTTTATAACTCTGTCTTGCTTACTACCTTTAAAACTATTAATTATACAAGCTTCAATGAAGGATCTGATGTTTTTGATATGAAATAGATTCATCATTGAAGCTTTTTTTTAATTAATAGTTTTAAATTTATTAATAAAGCTAGAGGTATTAAAATTAATGAATACGCTTTAAATTGTTTTCACAGAGTGTTAAAGAACAAAGAGAAATTTAATTACTTCAGTATTGTATTAATAATACACTAGTAAATAAGTCATTGTATTATTGTCTGAAATAAGATGTAACGCTCCATAATTTTGTTTCTAATATTTTGAATAGTTACAATCTAACGAATTCTCTGTGAAGAGGAGAGAAAAAAGTCATTTTTTTCTGTCTTTACCTGATGATGTTTGAAATGATGTTTCGTAATCATCCCTCTTCACAATTTTTGAAAATGATGAAATTGTGTAATAAAGGAGAAGATGATACTTATTCGGAGATGATATTTTGTTTTTAGAAGAATTCATATTTACTGAATCAAGTAAAGGAAGTAGTAAACATTACCTTAATTAGTAACTATTCAGAATAAGCACATAGTTATATTTTTCTTGATTGTTTGTATCCCACACAGAAGTACTTTCTCTTCTCTTTCTCAACGCAAACACATTCTTCATGCAGTCAAAGAACATGCAGCATTTTACTTTTAAACTGAATTGTCTTGTTGCGCAGAGTAACACAAATCACAGAACCAACTTGATGCGTTTTCTTTTTTTCAATTTCTTCACATTATCTCTAGCCAATTGAAGTGGTTTCAGTTTTTTTGTGTGGATTTTTCAATCTTTCTATAAGGCGAAGAAAGAAATAATAAGTCTCCGAAAACATATAGGCCTAAAACATCAGATTTTAAATTAACTCTTATTTACAATCAAAGCCTAGATGTAAAGAATGGGGACTTTATATAAGGCAAGTAAAAAAAAAAAAGTAAACATTCACAAAAATTTATGCAAATTTCAATGAATGGACCACCTCTCAAACTGGTATATCGATGGATACATAGAAGTGTTCCAATGATGGCAATCTCGTCATATTCTCTAGAAGGCACAGATGAAATAGCGATTCCAAACAAAATACAAAATATCGGCTTTAGCAATTCAAAAAGTTCTTTTTAATTACAATAATATGTAAAATTGCTGTGAGAAACATTGAGCATGCAACATTTACAGAGAACAGGACTAAAAGTTATAAAAGTAAGACAGAAATCTTAACTGTATGTCCAGCTCGCAAAGAAATCGCTCTAGCTTCTTTCTGTCTCTGCTCACAACTGCTAGGAAGGAAAGGAAGGGTTTACAAATGTTTTTGAGCAATCGCAGGCAGTTACGAAGGAAATACATAGAAGATCCATTAAGAAAACGGTTCCCAGAAAAACCTTCCCCAATGTTTACTATTTTTATGTATTAAATTAAAGATTAACGAATTAATTTATTAAATCACTTAAATTAAAGGATACTTTTAGACTAATACGTAATGTTGTTTTCACCAAATATTTAAAAATAAATAACATCTGAAATTATTGTGGAGAAGATGAGCCATTTTGAATGGAACTACTGTTCAATTGTCTACAGCACCGGTTCGTAACTTGTTTTTATTGATGGCAATTGATGCACTTGAATATTTACCAGAGGGAATATAGTGTATATGTGAAAGTACAATCTAAAGGTAGAGCAGTTTAACTTTTAAAGATGCATAGATTGAGAATAACTGCAGTGTAATTTTCAACAGATGTACAATTAATTATATATTTACTGTTAAGTAAACATTTTAGTAATATTATGTACAGTAGAACCTCGATTATCCGAAACTCTTTTAACCGGAACCTCGTTTAACCGACGTCAGATTCCTTAAGGTTTTTTTTTTGGTAAATAAGCAATATCACTTCAAGGTCACCTTCGGCGGCAGCTATTCCTACTGCAGGCAGTGCTGATATGCCGATATCTTATATATTCAATCTATCTATTATCTTATTATTCCATTCTATTGCCGGAAATTCCATTCGTCTCCAAGACCATCTGCCTTCTGCCTTTCTATTGGCTACTTTCTGTCCGACTCAGAAGCGTTGGCTTTCTCAAAATGTAGAACATTCATTTATGCCCTGGAGCCCACTAAACGAAAACGCCATAGCGATGACAATAACACCAGAAGTGATGAAGATGAGGTGATCGAAACTTCGAAAACAAGCAACTCCGATGCTTTTGAATGTTTTGCTAAGGACTGATGTGGTTGGATTGACTGACTGATTCTACAGAACTTATGCTACTGAAACAACATCGAGCGGCTAAACGACGTCAGTCATTCTTACGGCAGAGCAAACTTCCGTTTAAGCCAATGTAAAATATGAATAGTATGTCCTATAAACATTTACATTGTATTTTCTGACTTGTATGACATCTATTGAGCAAATTTATTGTTTATAATTACAGTAATATAATTAAAAACATCCCATTTAGTTATTTTGTACAAATGTACATGTTTACAATCCAGTGTTAAAATTTTTGTGGTCTCCTGACGGCCATTTTTAAAGGTTCTCTTTTATCCGGAACTTTCGATTTACCGGCGGAGGTCCGGTCCCGACCACTTCGGTTAATCGAGGTTATACTGTACGTAATTAGTTATTTTTCTCGGCTTTTAACTAAACCTGTTTGCGATAATTTCATTGCAGAGAATATTTTTAATGCTTAATTGCAGCACGCTAACTACAGAATCGACGCCAAAAAATTTCATTATTTTATAGATGTTTTTGCTCTTTAAATTTTCATATTACGAAGGAGAAGAAGGGAAAAAAGCAACGATTACACTGATTTTAATGATTTTGCGAAAGGGTTAAAATGAAACTCTAATATTTATGCTGTTTTGATGTTATTATAAAATAAAAATTAAGATTTAATTAAGGATTGCATTCTTGGAAGCTGTGTTATTTAAAGAAAGTGGAATATATTTGAACTGAAGTTTGAATTTTTGTAGACGAGAAATAATTCCATAAACCTTTGCCAATCTGATATCGTTTTCACAAGAAAAGTCTTTTTAAGAAACAGACTTCTCCATTCTGATAGATAGAATGAATTTATTTTAGGAAACAAAGTGTTTGTTTTCGAAAGATAATCTTCTGACTGTGGAAATTGATTCAAAATGTACTTGGATTTAGTTAAAGCGATAGTAAAAATGGCGGCGCTGTTTCATTATCACTTGAATGTTGATTTCTTTTTCATTGTAGCTACTACGTCATTACTCCGTTGCGCGTCGTTGATGCTGACTAATGATTCTTCACTGAAATTTAGAGCAAGCTCTTAATGCTGTTTTATGATGAAAATAATGACAGATGCTAATCACACGAATAAAGAGCAAAAATGATTGTGGTCGTTATCAAAACTATGACTAAAACTTCTGTCTAATTTGGCAATAATTATTAGGAAATGCTGTGGGACGCCTGAAATGAGTAAATCGATGTCTATAAATGCAAACATTGAAACCGTATGCTTGAGGTTTAAGCTTCACTGTACTTACACATAAATGGAACTTCGTATGATGTTCTGATGTATTTGCTGCACGACGATCTTTGTAATTGTTTATGTATTATTTCGTTGCTTGTAACTCTGACGAAAAAAACATAGGAAACTATGGGCGGAGTTAGATTTTGAAAGCCCAAAATAAATGGCAGATTTCCATACAATGATGCCATTTGCCAAGCAATTAACTATTTGCCGTTCAAAGATTCTATTCAACGTCCTTTGAAGGAGTCTTTCAAGAAGTCTTTCTAAACGGTCTTCTACTATTATGTTTCCTCATTTACTTTTCATCTCATAAGGTCAATGTTTCTTCCTTAAAGTTACAGTAATGTTAATGTAGAAGAGGGGTGGTAAATGTACTTAGCACCGTGACCTAAGGTTTATTGTACTTCCCCCAACCTTAATTCCCAAAGAGACCAGTTGCTATGGCAGACGCCAATAGCTTAACGTAAGGACACTAGTTATGGATCTATGTATGCCTAAGTTCTGATTTTAAAGCTGGGAAAGGAAAAGAGTAACGAGTTTTATCTGGAGCTTGTTAGTTGACCCAATTATAACACTATGATCACTTACATTATGGCAACACCAATTTAGTAAATATTTTCTTAAAAAAAACTAAAATATGACATTTGATCCAGAATTAGACCCCCAGCACAAGTTGAGGATCAGTTAACGAAAATCATTTTCCCTCTGTATTTTATCAGAAAATAGCACAAGGTTCACATAAGTATATGGCGCATAAAATTATAACACTCAACAAATGAAATAAGCAATGTGATCTGCAACTAGTGACCGGGACTAATTGTCGAATCAAATTCTCAATATTATTTACATGATCGTACATTTCCCCCCAAAAAATAACAGAATCTGAAGGATATTACATTTCTAATTGTAGAAATCAAAATGACATGTTTCAAACAACAAATTACACAAATTAGAGCGATGTAATTGAATTTAGCAGTTCACAGTTCATTATTGTTTACATTTGAAACATAGGAACCTTTTCAAATGGTCGAGCATTATTTGACAACTTCAGGCATGTTTGATGAAACCACAACTTTCATTTAATACACTGGATCCATCTTTTTCCCTGAAAATCATCTTGAAATGCTCCATCACATTTACCACAGGTAGTGTTATCATTCTCATTATTTTCACTGTCATCACTTTCAGAACTTTCGCTCATACTTTCGACTCTTTTTCTTTTAATCGATTTATTTTTTTCTCTTTCCTCCATTTCCCTCAGGAACTCCAGTGAAGTGACACATCTTGTATTAGTGACTCTTGAACGTTTGGCATTGTCCTCTTCGGGTGCCAAAAGTTCTTGTATCACCTGAATCACTGGAGAGACGGGAGAGTTGCACTTGTATTGGAAGAGCATCCGGGTTGTGGCTCATCGTCTGGTCTAGTAGGCACAAAAGAAGACACATTCGAACTACTTTCCATCAAACGATGAACGTGGACAGCAGAAGGATCCAAAAGACAGCAGAAGACACCACTCCCTCTAAATCCATCTAATATGTTGGCTGGAGAAATTGTTGCCTGCCTTGCTGGTGTTAAATAGGTACCTTGCAGAAATCGTATCTATTTAAATACTTTTTCTTATTTTTACGCATCAGTTTAGTGCATTCTTGAGAGAAAACACCTATATCCAAGGGCTGTGTGTAGTTTCCAACTCGCCCGCAAGGCTAGATGAAAAGCTTCAAGCAAGGTCGTGTATGTTTTTTTCAAACTACATACTTTATTTATTTATTTCCTTCTCTGAGTGACAACTCCTACAAAATAGGCATGTCCTTGAGGTTCAAGAGCCATAGATGGTATATAATACCCTAATCTTGTACGCACGTTAAATTTAATTTCAATTACTAATGTTTTATTGAATGAATCCTTACTAAGCTAAGTGGAATGCTAGCGTGGGTTTATTATAATCCCTTTTATTGTTGATTTGTATTCTGATGTTTTTCAAATTGAGGGGCTAATGTCTTGTTCGATTGTCCGTTTTGTATATTGTCATTCTTCACTGAGCTAGGTATGCTGGGCGAGATCGGTCTGACAGTGTTGAAACTCGAAACGGTACCGTCTCCGATTCCCTTTACAAAAAACCAAAATTATTTCAGTGAATTTTTGTTTAGTTACGTGCGTTTCTGTTTTTCTGTTATGTAATAGCCATAGATGCTTCTTAAGATGACAGTTTCCAGTAAATAGACCAACAACAATACCGAGTTCCTTTTTCTGTACACTAAAAGCTCGGAGGCACGTTTGTTGCTTGGTCCCTTGATTAGCATCTTGGCTTGTCTTTAACCTTCAAGCCTGTGCCATGATTTAAGCTGTAAAGCTCTCATTTCCCTAAGAAAAATCTGCTTAAAGATTACAGTTATATTACTCTCGGTGCCGTTTCGCAATTTTTAATGGTGACTTATTTTGAAGATTCCGGCTTCCATTGATCATTGTTTTATCTTTCCAGTTAATTTGGTGTTTACTGTAATGAATTCTATTAAATTAATGCCTTTGTAATTTACATAGTTCTCTCTACTATTTATTGAATTAGAATTGCTCATTTCATCAAATTACCAGTGACATGCTACAATCGTTTCGGGTTCTTTAGAAACATTTAATTTTTCTACTTTTCATTAATACAGTTGACTCGCGATAATCCGACAGTTACGGGACCGAGGGGGTATCGGATTATCAAAAATGTCGAATTACCAAAGATTGATTTTTTAAAACTGAATTTTAACTTCTAAGGCAAGAAAATTTAAATTATGTATATACAGTACTGTACGTACTACAGTACGTATATTGTTACAATACATACTGAGTACATATTTTACGGCCATTGAGGATATATAAAAAAAAATGTCTAATTAGGCATAGTTTACACAAATGAATACTTATGTATGTAATACTAATTTATTTCTGTATTTATATCTTAAAAAAATAAAATTTCAGTAAATAATGTAAAATATAAATTATGTCTTAAAATAAAAAATAAATAAATACGTACATATGTATTTACGGCTTAAAAAAATCAGTAATCGTTTTTTGTTTCTTCTTACGTTCTTAAGAGTCTGTCATGGCTTTTTTTTTAATACCGTATCTTTTAACATTAAAATGTTCTCGTAGTCGGGTTCCCTCTCCTCACACCAACCTATTTAAGTGTTCGCAGCCGACATAACTTCATCGCAAGTGATTGTGCATTTCACCTCCGTGACCGCTTCAATCGGGTCGGTTTTCGAACCAACCTGCATCGGACTACCGAGCGTGTTGGACTTTCAAATGTCGGATTATTGCGAGTCAACTGTAGTTTTATTGGATGGTTTTTATACACTCTTTAACAAAAAAATCGACTCACTAAGAAGGAATTATACAATTGAGATAAAATTTGATACATTTAATGTCCATATACAGAAAACGAAATGATTAGAATTTCAGAACAAGTATAAAGAACGAGTATAAAGAGTGAGTTATTGGTCATTATTTGTGTATATATAAAGTTTTTAGAAATAATAAAATTAATCACTTATAAAACTTATAATTATGCTTTCAGCGTTATTACAAAATTATAATGCTAAAAATTTTACTATCCAGCATTTCTAGATCGTAGAAATGTGAACCAACTATAAATATCAGTTTTCGAAGGAAATCTCTATTAAACAAAATTAAGAATTGCTCATTAATCAATATCATATTCTATATAATGCTCAGTTTAATCTTATATCAATTAAGATTTTAATATTTCTTAATTCGAAACATTTTTTCTTCGGACGTAAATTGAGAGGAATAGATTTAATTGGTGATTTAATTAAAAGCATTAATTTACAAATTCTAAAATCCAACAATTACATAAAAATATATTTCTAATTAAAAACAAATATAAAAGTGCAAATGTTAAAACTTTTTAAAAAGAAGACTAAGTTTCCGTGTTGTAACAAGATGGGAAACATTTCGAAAATAAAACTTATCAAATAGTTTTTATTTGTCTTCTGTGGAAGCCTTTTTGTTCTAAGGAGTTGTTTGCCCTTTTACTGAACCTTGGCCTCTTCTTCTCTCTTTTAAATGATGTCTAGGTCAAGGTAAAGCTGAATTAGGCCACTGCCACAAGCCCAGCTATGACGTCACAGCTAATTCATTGAAGTGTAAAAATGAAGACAGAATTAATGAAGGAATAAAAACTATTCACTTAAATTTTCGTTTTTACTTAAATTTATGTAATTAGTGGATTTTAAGACGATAGTTCTGAACAATATTTTTTTTTAAATAGTTGTTAAGTGCTTAAAAAAATACCGATGTTTCATAATAGAAATGAGATATTTTAAAGAAACATTTTAAAAATTATTCCAAGGCAGAGAGTATAATAATAATAATATTTCATAAAAATAAATTTATTTTGAAATATTAAATTAATAATAAACAATAAAACTGGGATCTATTTTTGAAATTCTGTTTGATATTAACTAAATGGTTCGTCTTTATTAAAATTTTTAATAATGTTTTTTTTTTTTTTTAATATATTTTTTTTTTGAAACTATTTAAAAATTTGATTTAAAAAGTAATAGTTGACTTTTTTTTTCTTTTCTTTTTAAAAAAATACTTAAAAAAAAATGTCTGCAATATTTGAAAGATTTTTTATTTCAAATAGACCAAAGCTAGAGTTACACTGTTTAACTTATGACCTGTCTGTTGGATCCTAAAATTACGTGTCTATATTTTTGAGGTTTATTGTGACTATAGTAACATAAGCAATTGACTATCTATAGCTTCAGATAAATACACATACTTCAAACTTTAACCAATATTTCGTCTTTTTTATAATCTAAAGACTTTTTCGAGGTATATTACACAAAGAAACTAAAAATTAAAATCAGAGAAGAAAAGAAACTCTCTTCTCTGTAAATAATACAAACATTTCAGACTTAATATAATAATAAACATATCTTGTGCTACCCTACATCAAACCTTTTTAAATATAGCAAAAACCTGAGATCAAAAAACAATTCAAAACCAATAGCAAAATCAACAATGAAAATAAAATCTTGTAGGAAACAAACTTACTAAAGTTTGAAATATGTGTATTTATTTGAAGCTATAGATAATCAATTGAAGATTTGACCATTTGATTTGTGTATTACAGTGACATAAGGTTTATAATAACAGTAAAATTGAAACAGTAGTCAAAAATAACGTAATAGTAATAGTAATTGGCAATTAATAACCTAAACGCTACATTATTGACAGTAAACTGCGAATAAACAATCATTTATAAACAAACAAATTTCTATTTTGTGCAATAAGAAGGAAGACATTTCTTCCTCTTATTTTTTTGTATATTTGTATTTATTCATGAAGAAAACCTTCGGTAAGAAGGTTGAAATATCGAAGATGTTATTAAAGATGGTGTCTGTGTGTGTCTTTATTTAATTTTATGAAGTCTTTTGAAGATTTTGGTTTAATAATTCCTCGGTTGTAAAACTCATCATATTTAGTCTCTCCCCCTTTGGTTTTTTCTATAAGCAAGAGAAAAAATAAAAACAAACATTTTGATATCCTGACCGAGCGTTCGGACTTTGGGTCCCTGGTGGGATGTCTTGTCTCATGATGTTCTTAAAACAAACAAACAAATAAACAAATAAAAACATAAATAACATTTTTACTGGTGAAAGCAAAACAGTTCCAAAATAACTTAACACTTGCCAATTCAAAATCACAATTAAAAAATCCATAAAGATATAATTACAGGGTAAAAAAAAAAGGTCGTAAAATAAAATTAGATGTTTCTTTTGGCTTAAGCCTGAGTGCTTAACTGTTAGTGACATTATTATTTAAAAAAACAAAAACAAAAAAAACTTCATCTTTTTTGATTTTGATGTAAACGTGGTGTACAACTTCAATAATCTCTTCTTGTGTAACTAATGTTAATAAACTTCAATATCAAAACAGAAAACAACTTCAACATACCGATATTACGTCCTTTATATCAAAAGACTTTTTCAAGGTATTCAGACCTTACATAAAATAAAATAAATAAATTAAGGAGAAAAGATCCTATAGTGGATATATTATATGAGAATCGGAAAGGTTTAATTTAGCATCATGTATAATAAATTGTAGTATATGTATGAATAAGGACAGATCCTTAAAGGCTAATGAAATTTCATTAAGTAGCTTTAGAAAATTTTTAAATAAGAATATAAGATTGAAAAAAATTGTTGAAATTAATGTGAATCTGTCGTTAATATTGTTTCTATTAAATTGTTTAATTTTCGTAGGGATGGACGGGACCCTATATTTCGAGAAATTTTCGGGAAAATTATAATCCCGTTTATCGGGCGGGATTTGCTTTACTTCGGGATTTCTTCGGGACGGGATTTCGCGATTACTTAAATTCAACAAAAGGCTTAATAATGCTGGGATTATTAATCCTGGCAACTGAAGACTACAATAAATCATTGAGAAATACTCTGGACTATTTATTATCTTCTACCTCCCAATATTACATCAACAACAAAGTGTTTTCGTCATGGCGTTAGCGATCGACCGGCGAAACCAATAAACAACAGACGACGGCCTTCGTGATTTCGACTAGCGACAGACAATAGAGGCTATTCGTTTATCGAATAAGTACCAACTGCGCTACTGCAGTAAACATCTACTAACATTTTTAGTAACAAAATATTAAAAGTAACAAAATATTAACAACTATTTCCCATTTACTGAAGGAAGGACAATCCCGTCCCGATCCCGTCCCGATTTTTGGGAAAAAAAAAATCCCGTCCCGTCCCGTCCCGACCTAAAAATCCAATCCCGTCCATCCATTCATTTAATGTTTTTTATGTTATATTTTAGTCTTCTGATCTAATAAGTATCAGAAGACTAATATTCCCGTTTTGTCTGTCCGTCTGTGAACAAATATCATTAAATTATCATTAATCCCAACAATCACAATAATCGCAACAATTGCGCCTTTTGCATTCGCAGCAATCACATTTATAATAATAAGGAAATTAAAGCAATATCAATTATATTTTCTTATCAGAAGACGTTGCGAAGCATTGTGATTGGCTTACTAATCGCTATCCTTACCTTGTTTTATTGTTATGTTTTTTTTATTGTTATATTCTATTCTGTATGAGAGAAGAAGTTATCTTTTCTCCTTAATTTATTTTATTTTATGTAAGGTGGAATACCTTGAAAAAGTCTTTCGATATAAAGGACGAAATATCGGTATGTTGAAGTTGTTTTCTGTTTTGATATTGCAGTTTATTAACATTAGTGGTGTATAATTATTTATGCCAAGTTGATATCATATCAAAAGAAAGTATTTTTTTTTTCTAAGAATTTTATTCTTGATATGCAGATAATTACTTATTATGCGGACAGAGAATTTTAATTTTTATTTAAACGTAGCTTTTCATAATGAAAAATTAATAAATACTGTTGGAACTACATATAATTCTACAGTCTACTATTTAGAATTTATAGGCTCTATGACTCATAATTTCTGTATTCTAAAATTTGATGTTTTCGATATTTCTGTTTTCCAAACCAATATTGTACAATGCGCTTTCTGTTGTTTTTCAGAAGCCTATTATAAAATTGAAATAATTAACACACATATTTTAAGATTAATTTTTTTTTAACACATTAAAAGGATTAAAATACTACAGTTTCAGCTCGCCTGCGAGCCGTTAGTAAATCTTGCCAAAGCCTCGCAGGCGAGTTGAAACTGTAGTATTTTAATCCTTGGAATGCTTAAAAAAAATGTTTAATCTTAAAATATGTGTTGGCTTCAT
>JAFIDM010000001.1:29024322-29042479 GCA_023159025.1 Thereuonema tuberculata
CCCCCCCCCTCCTTATATACGCCCCTGGTTCCTTGTATTTATCATTTTAAGATATAGCTATTGATCTACTTGTGTAATATTTCCTGATTTCACAATAAGTTTCTCTAAACCTATTTTGCTAGTCAAGTTTACTTTAAAAGATTTGTTTGACTTATTGCAGTACCGTACAGTTTTAAGGTACCGTATTCAGAAGAAATTTAAAATCGCTATTTCAATGTAGTTCATCGATTTATTTTCTTTTCCTGATCTTTCTAGTTATGAAAGAAATCTATAGCTATAAATTTTAACAACTTCCAAAGGAGATGTTCCACGGCCCATAGGCTTGCCCCCACCCACTTCTAGCCATGGGGGGATTACGAAATTTACAGCAATTAATACCCTTATCAATAGATATTTACAGCCGAAAAAACGAACCGATTCGACCACATACTATAAGAGTTTTTTTAACATGGGGTCCAGATCAGTGAATACTTCAACAGTGTGAAGATATTTGTGCAGTGACACTTTTGTGACTATTTAATTGGTTCCACGAAGGACTAAGCCCCCTTTCGTTTGATCTACCCCCAAAAGGATTATCCTAATATAATAATAATCGTCCTAATATAATAATAATTATAACTATTGTTTTATTATTGGTTTCGACGTGCTCTAGCTGCTTAGTTATAGATATTTAGTCAGAGTTTTTCATAGAGATGCATACCTATCCGCTTAATCCTTCATTTGAAGGCAAACAATGGCCACTTCCGGTTTGACTGTCCTCGTTTTTTACTCATATCTTATTTTCCCGCACTTTCCTTCACTTAAGATAGGTGTCATTCGATAGCTATTAGGTAGGGCTATAAACTCAAGTAATAAAATTCTGGTTCCCTTTTGACTCCTTAGGAGGGGAGGGGAAAAACCAGTTTTTCCCATAGGACCCCATGTTAAAAAAACTCATAGAGTATGTGGTCGAATCGGTTCGTTTTTTCGGCTGTAAATATCTATTGATAAGGGTATTAATTGCTGTAAATTTCGTAATCCCCCCATGGCTAGAAGTGGGTGGGGGCAAACGCCCATATATCGTGGAACATCTCCTTTCAAGAAAGACTCTAGTGGCACAATTTAGTTCAGCAAGTTTTTATTATTTGCGCTTTTTTTGTTACACTCATCACAAGTTTTAGACTGATGTGTCTCACGAAGGCGTCTGATATCTGAGATAATTTTCTGGTAATCTTTTCTCTCACTATATATCTAGAGTTAAGTATGTTTGACAGTTTTACCAATATTTTTCTTCGTGAATTTCAGTTTATTTTAGTAATCATTGCAAATATATTGCTATACGTCAGTGGTTCTAATAGTCCGTATAAGGATTCACTAATGATGACACGATTCATGCTTTAGCATGGATTTTCTATTCACATACGAACTTCTCTCTTCTTCTCTGGAGAGGGAGACTAACTTGCAGCTGGCTGCCGCCGAAGACGAAGTGCTCTCTTCTTCTCTGGAGACTGACTGCCGCCGAAGATGAATCACCTTTTCCAGCTTTTAAGGCGCTGTTTATACAGCCGGCATTGCTTCCATTCGAACAAACCAAGGGGACGTAGGAAATGCTGCCGGAACAGTTCATTGCTGATGGGGAGAGATATCATTCCGTGGCAACAGTCATGCAGCAATATGTATGATCCATATTCTTTTGTGTGTGTGTTTGTGTGTACGTTTAATTTTTGCTTCTATACTTTTTCGATCCCAAGATGAAAAGTGTTCAATTTAAGAAACAGAAAAGGGGAAGAAAAAGAGATGTTTTCCTTAATATAAATAATGAAATTTCTCTATTATAATATTAATTTGAAAATTATCTATCAAAATCGATTTTTGCATAAAGATCTTCAAAATTGAAAAATATGCTCTCGAATCCCATAATTTAAGAGATAATATCAGATCTTATTTTATCTTGTAATCTGTGAAGGATGATGAAAAATTGCTTTCAATATATTTTTGCATTTGCATTTTTTTCTTTACAACGAATTCAAAAAGAAATAAGTTGTAAGATGATATAGTGTTGGGACGACATAGCCTCATCTCAATCTTGAGGTCAATGAAACTTTGGAAGCCTTATCTGCAGCAACCCCCTGAGCCAGGGTGGAGGGAGCCTTATCTCCAGCAACCCCCTAAGCCAGGGTGGCCCCCATTGGGATACTCCTACTTATCTGAAAAGATTGATGAAAGTTTGTATTTTTTTTTCTGTTGACTTAGTTATAAGTAAGTAATAACTTAGTCTTACTTTGATTGCTGCTATTTTAACTACATAAAATAAAAAAAAAGTTTTATTTAGGAGAGTTAGTTATTCTGGCGTAAGGTTAGCCTTGAAGAAAAGTCATATTTCACCTTGAACACTTACTGAGTCTTATTGTCTTGTCAGCTAGGCAAAGGAAGTGATGAGTGTTACCAGTAGTGACTGTGCTTGAGGCATCAGCAAGCCTTAATCTGGTTGTGAGTTAATCTCTTACTAAAAAGAGATGGACTGAACTATTAAAGTTACACAGTTTAGTTAACCGACTTATTAAAAGTCGACTTATTAACCGACTTATTTAGTTAACCGACTTAGTTAAAAGCCATTTAAATACACACTTTACTTACTTCGGAGTAATAACAAACTTGTGAAAAGTCTGACTTAATAAATATAAAAACGTCTGCGAGACATTTAAATGACTTCGTAATTCCTGTAATTACCAATAATTTAATGCTAGATACATAAAGAATAAAGGATGTTTTTTTATTTTACAACTGTACCACTTTAAAGTTTCTGTAGTTATATTTTTGATTTTCTTACTCTTCCCAAAAAAAATACTACTAAAGATATACTGCAATATATTTTGCCAAATAAAATGAATTTGAAGGCTATTATTTCTGAATCAGTCTATTAAGTTGAAATAGAGAGTTGAAAAGATTAAAAAAAAATAAGTTAAAATCTAAAATTCCTTACCTCGTGCAAATGTTGAGATGAAGGTTGTTTGGATTCTCCAAATGAACAGTTGGTTGGAGGGAAAATGCTTTGCTTCGTTCAGTTGCATTTATATTGTAAGACCAGGCGACCTTTTAGAAAACAAATTTACAAGAACTTCATTCTTAGTTCCTGATTGCTTACTAGAAAGTTCAATAAGGATAAGAGTAAATTTTTCCATTTAAGTAAATCTATTTGTTCTTTACCTGTACAATTGCAACACCATTTCCAGTTGCGTCCATTTTAACACTTCTTGTTTTCCTGTTGAGCTATGGAGATATATTCGTAGTTTTAGAAAAATTCTAATTTAACTCAGTATCTTATATATGTAGGGGAAAGTCGGGTAAGATGACGAAGAGTGTAAGATGACGAACTCGGTATTTTTCCGATGCATTCATAGATAGGAGCACCTGTCCAAGCAATTTCTGAGACTCAGGTGATTAGTAACGTAGTTCAATGCAAAGGATATCGGGCCAGATTGTTTTGCGAGCAGTAGCGACTAAGATGTGTTTGTTTTCCGTGCGTTTGTAATTCTTCGACTTCACAGCGTAAGGAATTACTAGAGTACGTTAAGTTGTTTTTGCTCTTTCATAAAATATTCTCAAAATACAACTCATAATGTAAATAGAACCATGTGTGGTATAGATTGTTTACGATAAGCTACGGTAATGATAAATATGTTCAAATTGGCGGCATGGGGTAAGATGACGAATGGCAGGGCGGGTAAGATGACGAATGGCAGGGCGGGTACGATGACGAGAAGTTTGCTTAGTATGTCATCTTATCCAACATGTTTTTGAGTACCTTTTATGAATAGCTTTTGTCCTATTTTAAAAATTGGTTTTGAAACCGAATTTTAGTTGCAGTTATTTTTTTTCTTTTATTTTAAATGCTCATGTATGACTGTTTATCTATGAATGTTTTAGGTATTATAAACAACATGCCACGAAATTATAGAAGGAAAAGTGACAAGGGAAAGTGGGATAAGGAGACAATGAATGCAGCTGTTGGTGAAGTAAAAGATAAAACCTCAAGTGTAAATGCTGCAGCAAAGAAACATAATGTGCCAGAGTCAACCCTAATGTTCTTCTAAATTTTTGTTGTACCTAATTGTTCAAAGTTTTGTTTCATTACGACCAATCTGTTTTTGTAATTTAACTGTTTCATCTTTGACTTTTCTAATTCATGCCACACGTTAGTAGTGAAATTGTTTCTCTGCATTTTTAAAATAAAATGTTAATACATTAAGATATCTGTTCGTCATCTTACCCACCCCCTTCATCATCTTACTCCTTAGGTTGGGTAAGATGACGAAAATTACTCTTTTTTTTTTTTTTTGGTGAAATATTTTTCATAATTCGAGAGGGTAAAACATAAAGGTTAAAAGAGGTGTCCTTTCAAATTTCAGGTTTTAAAACCACTTACTAAGCCGAGGGACAAACTCTTAAGCTTAAGTTCGTCATCTTACCCTACCTTCCCCTACTCGTTAATATTATATGACAAGTCAATTCACAGTTTTGAAGTAAACGACAAAACGAAGTGATCCGTACTTACCCGTGAGTGATTTTGAGTAAGTGGCCAATCATCTTTTTGAATCAGAAGTAGTGTCAATGTATCGAGGATATCATATTTCATTCATAGCATTTCGATTCAATGTAGAAAGAAATTTTGTCCAGTTATCACTATTTTGCAGACCCTGTCAATGTCACCTAACACTGGAAAAGATCTGTATAAGAAGATTTATTTCTTCCAAGCCTCCAGGCTCTGGGGAGTCCAACAAAATATGACTCATGGGGCTCCACCTTCCAGTATGGGCTGTGGAGAGCGTTACACACACACACACACAGATATACGAGAAACGGAATTGCTTTTCCGTCGTTAAAAATACTGTTGGACTATTATTGTTAGATGAATCGTAAATTCTTAAATTCAAAGCTTTTTTTTTTAAAGAAAAAGAAAAGAAATTAAGAATATAATAAATTTTCACAATTTTGATAGACATGTTTTATCTTGCTGCGCTCAAGACCTCAATGAAATTCATAATTTTTTTCGTATTGCAATGGTTGATATGATTTCAAAAATCTATTACATCTGCCTCATGAAATTATTAGTAATATAAAAGTTTATGTGGCTTTTCGCAATCTCTGAGTCCTCTTAAGGTTAACAGCTTAAGACATTAAATCACTTTTTTGTAACAATTTCATGATAACTTATATTGATAACGAATTAAATTCAACAAGTACTCGTATGATGTACTTTTTGATAAATATCCTAGAATATTTAGTATTCTAATATCCTGGACACTGAATATTATAAATATATCTAAGCTATTTTTATACTAATGTAGCAAAAGAAAAGCTGTTCATCGATATATAAAGATTATTTTTACTGAATTTCTGCTTCAGTAATTTGGTCAAATTAGAATTAGTAGAAAAAACAGTGAAAATAAATCAATTAAAAATTTAGAAAAAATATTAATATTATTAATTAAAATTATTTATTGATTTTGATTTGTTAGTCAATTAGTAATACTTATATTAATACTTACACATTAATACTTACCACTTCCTTCTGCAAAACTAACGAGTTGTCGGGGTTAAGGTCGAAAGATGTTTGTGAACCAGCCTGATCAGTGACGTTTACTTGTACATTGGCACCAGATGGCATCGTTGTCTTTTCAGCGAACATTGCCAATGCTTGAATTCCCAAAACTGTATCCTAATATTTAAGAACCTTTTTATATAAACCTTTTAATGTTCATTAAATAAAAATTTTAACAAATATAATTGAAATAAAAAAAAAAAAACTTTTCATGAAAGTTCCTTTTAAATTAGTATGATAACTATATAATAAAAATAAAAATTTCGAAAAAAAATATAAGTTATATACCTGCGTTGATTTGAATCCTCCGAATTGATTTTGTTGATTAACTAACCAGCGTACGATAGGAATTGCTTCATTTATTTGATTTCGTAAAACATAAGACATCAGTGCATAGGCAGTGGCTTCAACTGAGGCAGCAGTGCCCTCAGAGGAAGATGATCCCGTTTTGTTACCATTATTTCTTTCATTAGTCCAGAAAAACTGTCCATCTTTGAAAGTAAATTAAGAATAACTTACAGAAGTGTTACTTACAAAAAGTAACAAAAAAAAATAATTAGCACAAAGTATATTGAGTATTTTTAAAAGGTAATAAGAATTTAGATAGAACATGAAGCTCACTTTCCCTAAAATCTTACTTCTTAAATTTTTTTCCTCTTATCTTTTTTTTTTTATCTTTTTTTAAGTAGTAAAAAGAACAAAGACGAAAAGCCTGTATTAATATGCAAATTGTAATATTTAGGAAGTACAAGTTATTTTTCTAAAAAAAATGAATTAACATCCGTATTTTGTGTGAAGTCTATATGAGATTAATTGTAATACATCAAATTTATGTGAATTACTCAAGGATTTACTATTCAATGTTTAAGACAATAAGATATTAATAAAATAGGATAGAACTGCCTAAAATCCCAATTCCAGTTTTCGGTCAACAGGGACACATTAGGAAAAGATTTCAAATATAAAAGTTAGACCATCTCTAGCCTTCGAATATGCATACCAAGTTTCAAGAAGATACATCTAGCGATACAAAGGTTTTTGGACATATACACCCCAAAATACAGACTGACTGATTTGTTGAACCTCTCTTTCCTATTGGACACAAACTACCAAAAAAAAAAAAAAAAAACCAACAACTATGCTTGAAACTTTTATCAACTGAACTCAGACAATTAATCACGAAGTAAGTATTAAGCATTACAAAAAAATATATTTCGAATAATTAAATTGAAGTGCTTTCTTTATACATATGCGAACTTCATCAAATTTTAAAATATTAATATCCCGCAGAGGCTCAAGGTGGACCATGGACAGCTGAAGGTAATGCTCCTGGACCGAGATGAAGTCGGATGGTCATCTCAAAAGTCATGAAACCCAGCATGAAACCCCAAGAAAGAAACCCGGTATCTATTCTACAGACCCATTTGAAGAAGAATTCAGCGTGAAAAATCTAAGATCTATCCAATTGGGTTATAGACAGGGAAATCTTTTTTAGTAGGGTAATTAAAGCAATGCGGGTTATCTCGTTAGTGGCTACATAGGTGTTGTTATTGGGTCTACTCCTATATACTCAATTGGATACAATGTGGAATTCGAAACTATTGATTGAGAGCATGACGGCTAAAAGGACCTCCCTAAAACAACCATTAACAGTAGTAATAGAATAAGGAAAGACTTATATATATTAGGGTGCCACTCAAAATTGAAGTTGTTTAATTTAATGACGACACCCGCTTATTTTGTTCCTTTTACCATAAAACTAAACCCTGAAAGTTTGAAAGCATTCTGTGAATATTTACTGGTCACTCATCGCTATTGAACATTCTAAAGAAAACGCCTAATAAACAAAATCACTTTAAACTTAATGAATGCTATTAGTAGTGGTTTATTGCACGGTATTAGTACAATATATCGTTATTAACAAGTAAGCGAACTCATAATAAATGACAAGAACAATGAAATGAGAATAAACGTCTATCATAATTTCTGAAATCCCTCATAATCGTGGATTTGCTCGATTTTGGATATTCTCGGCGATGTTCTCCATGACTTGAAGTAAGAACTGCTTCTAGTCTTCTTGATTTGTAAGCAGTGCATTGAAGAACTGGATCAACGCGACGCCACGTTCTGCTGCATCATTCACTACTTTCAGCTGCTCAATTTTAATTTTGGCTGCGATGAAATCGTCGGTTGTATGACATGTGTCGGGGTCCTCTTTGAGGAAGTCCTGCGAAATACCCAGAGCAACGAAGAGCCTCCTCGTGTTTATTGACACAAAGTCAGAAAGCTCCTTTTCCTTAACAAGATGCTCTGCTAGATGGATACGCCGAATTGGAAGATCTATAGGAGAAACCTTATCTAGAGCTGCCACCATCGCTATCTTTCTTTCTCTTGTAACGTCAGAATCGAAAAAGGCCAGGCCAATAAGCGTTTCACTTTTGTACCATAGATGATTAGGTGTGCAGAAAAACTCTTCATTGCAGTTTCAGCAACGGATTTGTTGACCTTCTTATATTCCTGAAAATCTTTCAACAGTTGCAAGTCATTCCGTAGAGCTGATGCAGCTCTACAAATACAGTCGATCACGAAGACATTAAAGATCCACGTAGGTTACTAGCAGACAGTTTGAACTGAGTACGAAACAAGTAAATCTTCAGGCAATATATTATCTTTGCCATCCACTTAGCCCTATGAAAAGCTCCAGGCGCATGAATCCGGAATCCTTCTGCGGGATCTTCTCCTAGGAAAACCAGAGCTGGTTGTAGCAGCTCTTTGTAGTCATCTCAAGGATGAAAATTGGATAACTGAAAACGGATGAAACTTGTCAGATCTTCTTTCATTGACCCAATTCGGAAGTAATGGACTCTTCTTTATGCCACTCTCGTACTCTTTGTTGAGCAATTTCCTGAAGTCACAAAATCTTTGGAAAAGTGTACTGTTTGACCCACTGGAAGCTTCCATCAGCAGATAGAATACCTTTGCGACAATAAGCTCATGTATGTGATACCTGCAAGCCAAACTCAGAAGGTCTTTGTTGAGCTTCTGTTCCAGCAGTACACATGCTCCTGCTTTGAGTCCTGTGTTGCTATAGGTCGTATCAAAGGACATCATCTGCACCCGTTCAGCCAGATCCCATTCTGAATTAACTTATATACAACTTGCCAACTTCTCCAGTTCCATTTTCAATTTGTGGGACACCGAAAGGTTTCATTACAACTTCTCCAGATACCAGAACAGCTAGTCGGTCAACGGTCTCTTTTGATGTGAGTGCTGGTAACATCTTTCCATTCCAATGAATGGTAAGCAGAGTATCAGATGTGAAAGAGCTCCTATCTCTTTTGCAATAGATTCTCTGTGCTGCCTCCGAGCCTTCCTTATCGTTTCGTTGTTTAGCAAACACTGCAGTGGCAACATCTGTTACTACTGGTTTTCATCCTCTGCCGGCTCTCACTCCTAGCGATCCAGTTTCCTCGAATTTATGAATCATAGCTCGCAGTGCAACAGCAGACATTGGACCTTTACGTAGGTTATGAAGCCTTCGAAAGTCCCTAAGAGCCGCCGCTGCATTGCACTCTTTAGTATAAAACAACAGTAACGCACGTTGAGGTAAGGTAACCTGTGTATTGAGTACAACTCAACAGTCAATCGACGAACTGCTTGACTGAACGTTCGCTCTTCCCTTTTTAAAAGGACTGTGCAGCGCTGCTGTCACTTCTGCACTAGAAAATTGCATAATCTACGTTTAGAGTAACAGCAGCGCCGAATTTTCTCCTATCGGCGACTTTTGGTACTAATTTTTTTTTTGCAGAATTCTTCTCCCCATACCCTCAATAGATTATACCTGAATTTTGGTTTCATTCCGTTCAATAGTTTTCGCTGCAGCTGCTTCTGACTAGGGAAAGTTACTTTATGGCCACCTTGTAAACATATAGGCATTATATGCTTAGAAATATAAGTTAATTTTATTCTTACATTCTAAATTTTCAAAATTGCAAATGATTGATTGAAATCTTTGCTTTGTGAAACTCGAAGGATAGACTTTGAGTTTCACGTGTTTGATCATTCATATATATATATATATATATATATATGCAGATAGATATATGCACATTATAAGCGAAACTACAGAACCTTCTGGAATAAAGTAGAAATAAACTTTAATTGTAAAAAGTTAAAAAAAGTTAAAATTGTAGAAATACGAGAACCATCAAGGATAAAAAACAAAATGAGAGATTAGTCTTAAGTTTACCTAGTACTTCCATTATTCTACATTAATTTTCCTTAACACAACTTAATTTCTACTTTAGAAATTTTTTTTGTAGCTTTAACTTAAAATTAATTATTTTTGTTACTACAATAAAGAAAGTTTTCAATTTTCTCACCTTTTGCGGTTCCTGCATTTATTAGCAATGAAAACAGTTTGTCCTTCAATTCAGTTTTATTGGTTAGATGAAATGTGTGAGTTAAAATGGCCAATTCATAATCGGATTTGAAATTTGCTAAACTACTTTCAAGATACGAAAGGGCTTTCGATACTTTTGTTCCGTACTTTGGGTGATCCTTTAAGAATTACAATATGAATTAATTCTATTTTGAAAATGAAATTTTTCTAAACTTTAAATAGTTGAAAAATTTAATTCGATCTTTCAAAAATTTAATTAAATCCATCTTACCTCTCCAATTTCAGATATTAGAAGTGAAGTTACTACATAAGCTGTTAAAACAGTATTTTTCCTGGCACCTCCCTTTTATTAAGAATAGACATAAATAAAAAAAAAAGAAATTACAATACAATTTTTACTAAATTAGAAAAAAATATATAAATACTAGTATTGTTGTGGGCCCGGTAGCCGAGTGGGTAAGGGCGCTTGGCTGCGGGTTGGAGGTGCCGGGTTCGATTCCCGGCCTCGGCGGAGGACGGGAATGTTTCCACGCTTCTTTCTCCTCCAAACGGGCCCTAGGGTCTACCCAGCCCTCTATAGAATGGGTACCGGGTTTCTTTCCCGGGAGTTAAAGGCGGGCGAGCGACGGGCCGACCCCCCGTCCTCAACTTTGTCCCGTAGGTTTCTAAACACTGGAGCCTACCCTCCAGCTGCATTGCGCGGTCCTCTGGGCCTGATCGCAACTTTAACTTTAACTTAACTAGTATTGTTAGGATTTCAAAATGTTCACTGCTTTTACTTTTTCCTATCTGTTTATAAAAAGTCTTCAGGTTTATTTATTTTTAACAGGGAAACAGAAGGAAATTTGTAATGACAATAAATGTCGTACAGAGAAGTACTGTACATAGTCAGGTCGACAGGTAGTTTCAGACAGAAAAAGGTCAGAAGTTAATGAAACTTTGAGATGTTGTTCAGGGATGGTTAATTAACATTTTCTCAAGTTTTGGACATCGAGGACCCTGTGCGAAAAGAGGAGGGGGGGGGGAGAAAACTGCAAAAGTTTCGACCTTCCTCCGGTTTTTCCTTAATAACTTTTTTCCCTTACGTCCTACGGCAAAAGCACCCCTATACTTGTAGAGCGTTAAATTTCCTACAAGTTTGACTAATCAAACATGTTTGCATGTCAATTCGTTACCGAGATATGGCGCTTCGAAAAAAATATCATTTTTCAAAATTCGCTAAAAAATGCCCCAAAATGCAGAATTCTACCTTATTTCTTCTGTTATACCCGAATTATGATGAAATGTTGTTGTAATTATGGTCCCTGGTTACTTAGCTCTTGTGAATTGGGGTTGGGTGGGGGAAGGGGGGAGCGGGGGTGGGGTGGGGTGTCCAAAGTTGGTGATTGTAACCAGGAACCATAATTACAACAACATTTCATCATAATTTGGGTATAACAGAAGAAATAAGGTGGAATTCTGCATTTTTGGCCATTTTTTAGCGAATTTTGAAAAATGACATTTTTTTCGAAGCGCCGTATCTCGGTAACGAATTGACATACAAGCATGTTTGATCTGTCAAACTTTTAGGAAATTTAACGCTCTACAAAAAAAGTGTAGGGGTGCTTTTGCCGTAGGACGTACGGGAAAAAAGTTATTGAGGAAAATCCGGAGGAAGGTCGAAGCTTTTGCAGTTTTCAGCCCCCCCCCCCCCTCTTTTCGCACAGGGTCTTCGAGGTCCAAAACTTGAGAAAATGTTAATTAACCATCCCTGAATAACATCCCAAAGTTTCATTAACTTCCGACCTTTTTCCACCTATCCCCACTTTTTCCAACCTGTCGACTGGACCATGACATATGTAAAAAAATAATTAGTGCGACTAATTGATTCAAAATGAAAGCTGACTTTTTATTATAATTCAGCATTAAATAATGCTATAGATGAAAAAGCAGTAATTAAACCGGAATATTTACTAACATGTCAATATTTTAGTTTTGCTCAGGTATAGGGAGATTAAATAAAATAAGAATTTTGAAGAATAAAAATGAAACGCAAAATCTATTTTTAAGAAAATATATTAATGCATTTACTTAAGTTTTTAAAACATTACATGCACACCTGTAATCTTTTATCAAGAATCCTTCCTATTTCTGGAAATGATCCATCTCTGCTTTGCTGTCCAGTCAACCAGCGAATTGCTTGATCTAAAACAACCTTATCAATGGTAATGAACGGCTGAGCTTCGTAGAATGATCGCAGCACGAAAGCCGTAAGCCTAAAAATAAAATTCATAGAAATTCATAAGATCGTTGGAAATTATGTTTAAATGAAGTTATGAACTTTAAGAAATTATTAAATTGCTTTTATGCTCAGCTTATGTTATCACTAAAACTCAAGTATTCAGGCTTATTCTAGTATAATTTATAACTTCTTGTACTTGCCATGTACTTCCTGTTTTATCTCGGCTACCAAAAGCACTATAAGAACCAGACTCATGTTTGTAAGTTAATTGTCGCTGATAACCTAAAAGTAAATACAGCAAACAGGGAAGGATAAGTTAGATTTAAGAATAAAGTTTTCAACTACCTTTAATAATATTAGCGACACATTTGGGAGCTATTGTGATAGCGACCAATATCGGTAGCTATTGCGTTTGTTCTGTCCGTCTCTCCGTTTCTGTCCACCCCTAACAACTCCCGAACGGAGAGTCGGATCGACAAACGGATTTCATCATCGCGTTCAGAGGCCAAAACAAAATAGGAATAGAGTGATTTTAGGGGCTAACGCCCCCACTCATGTTCGAGATTCATGTTTTCATTGAATTTCCGCTATTAGCTTAAATATTGGAAATGCAACCACATAATTTAAGGTGTTAGATGTAGCGTGATCGGGAAAGTTGAGGACTGACATGAAGGTTGTCGGTTCAAATCCGTAAATTAACATTTATTTTTTTTTTGCTTGCTTTTCTTAATCTTTTTTTCTCAATATTTCTTTTCCTTGTTTACATAACGTTTTTTTTTATTTTTTTTACTTTTTTCTTTTTCCTTAGGTTAATGTATTTCCTTTTTTTAATTATTATTTTTAAATTTTGTTATTATGAGTCTCCCTTAAATTTATGCGATTTAATCATTTCAAGTTATTGTACACATTTGTAAATGAAATTCCAGGAAAAGTTTCAGGATCCTTGATTACAAGCTAGGTTATTGCTTAAGGAACATCTTAAAAGTTTAATGCTTGAAAGCAGAATTACCTGTTTCCATGAACTGAACAGCTTTCTTCAAAATCATAGGCGTAATTTGGTAAGTGGCCGTTAAGTACTTTGTGATGACAACGTCAGGAACAAAGTTAACTAAGTTCTGCTCTCCGCAGCCAGATGGCATCTGTAGCAACTTATCTAAATTGTTAATAGCTGTTCCCAAAACATCACCTAAAAATATAAATCCGCAATTTAATCGATTTTTTCTACATTTTTTTTTTTTTTTTTACTTATTCCTAATAAATTCTAACAACATGTTAACTTGCTTCTTTGTTCGATTAAAATTAAAATATTTAAAAATTTATTTAAGTTTAAGATTAATTATGCCAAAAATTTTCTAAATGAAGAAAATAAGATCGCAACATTTGAAATAAACTTAATATGAAAAATTTTGTCGTAAAACTTGGAATACTATTTGATGTAGCGTTTCTGATATAGGCCTCACAGATTTGGCTTGTAACCGATATTAGTTGCAGTTTGATGTATTGCAATCTTCTTAAACTTCTTACATTTAACTTCTGTAAAAATCTAAGAAAATTTAAACAACCGTAAAAAACTGATTAACTTAAGATATTTGGATTAGATCTTCTTAGCGCACAGAAATCCATAAACTATAAAATGCAAATACGTTTTTGAGATTTTAATAGAATAGAATGTAATTTAAATAAGATCTATTCAGCAGATGCTTTCCATTATTTCAAGCGCTATTTAATACACCTTAACTATCTCGTTTAAGTCATCTCAAAGAGACAAGAGTTGATATTGAATCTGGATATTTTTTTTTTATTTCTTGGTCCAGTGTATTAAAACGAAGAGTTCCTGCAGTTGTTCTGCTTCTGGCAATCTTATTTACATCAAAAGTATTAGTTGTAGTTGGTTTTAGAAGATTCTATTAAGTATGTCCGGAAAAGTTGCCAATTGCTTTAATAAGTTTTTGATAAAATTTGTATTAGATGATCATTGAGTCCTGGAGTGATGATTAACTTTTTAATCGTGACTATTAAATAAAAAAGACTCGCTTCAGTACCATTCGAGGATTGTTGGGATATGCTACTAAAAGGAAGATCATGGATTTGCATAACTTGGTCTACGCAATATATCAACACAATGAATGTCTGTATATTGGTGAGACCCACAGGCCCCTTTCTGAAGGGGGTCAAAGAGCACGCCAGGACTGTCCAGAAAAGGAGCATAAATTATTCTACTGCGATGCATGTAACATCACTGGGGCATGTCATTAATCTTTCTAATTTACGATTTTAGCGAAAACTAAGTTAGCCAAAGCAGATGTAAGGAATCCTTATGCATTTTGGATTAGGCATCATGTTATAACGAAGCCTTATCTGTATAAAATATCGCTCAATATGGCATCAAATATCAACAGAAGAAAGAGATTAGAAAGGTACAAGGTTTTAACAAGATTCACTGAAAAAAATGAGTGATTTTTTTTGTGTTAGGCCTGAGCTTTCATCGGGTCTTCGTTGACTGTTTGGTTTTATTTTTTTCATAATAGGACATGTGATTAGGGAATTGATGCTTCCCCGCCAGACGCTTATGGAATGTTTCCTTCCTTGGATTTTCTGATGTTTTCCGTCTGCTGTGGCTTCCCACCCGTGGTGGATATGGACGATCCCAACCCACAGATGACGGGAAGGTATACAACGCAACGGCTGTCTTTATGCTAACGTGAATTGTGAAAGGAATTATAATGAGGTCCTCGATTGTAATTGGTCACCTGATGAAGCTATAGCAGCTTTGCTTAAGAATCCAGTCGTTTTTAAATTCAGTGTACTTTAATGTTTAAATATGTAGCATCTTTGTTTTATTCAAGAGTGTTTACGTTATGGTCATCGTTACTGACTTTTGCCTGTTCGACGTTCGATTTTTCAATGAAGACTCGCCAGAGTAGGTCTCGCTTTACCTTTTCAGATTAGAAATGAAAATTTATCTTACTCACTAAAGAAAGAATACATACAAGTATCTTATTAAGACATCAAAGGATTAAGCCGGCACACCTGTGGAATTGTAATTAATTTAATGACAGAATTTAATGACAGAAATAATAAACGTACAACCCGGTTTCAGTTATAATCTAACCATCCTCAAGTACATGATGTAGAAGGTTCCAAAATAGATAAAGAAACTGCAATATTCAGATCTCAGAGTGAGTGATCAAGTATCGACTGGATTATCTATGGTTTTCTACAACCACATCATTCAGGTATCCTTCACAAGTAGAAGTCAAGGGGTAGTGATTAATCTAGGATCCTATAGGATACTTCACACCTCTCCTTCGTACTATCTTCTGATCTGGTAGTGTTTCATTGACGTGCCATTTGATGTCTGTGTAAAGTTACAGTCAATCGTCATCTTGTTGAAAGTATTTAGCCCGAAATAGAGATGATCAATAGCAGGTAAAAAGGATACCTAAAGTAAAACAGATATGTCTTCTTTAAAAACGAACGGTTCAAGTAAAGTCGTCAGTGACACCTGTACCAGATATTGAGTACTAGTTGGGACATGAATGTGTCGATTTTCTGGAACCCAATTTACAAATTATTATGGCTTAACCATATACCATTTTTTTTCTTTGCTTCATCAGACCAAACAGTTTTGTTGACGAATTGGTCATCTACTTAAATTTATTCACAAAACTCCTCGATTAAGGCAATCGTCAGAAAATGGCGGATAGCTACGATATATGGAAAATTATTTAGCACACTACACGTTGTACGCTTATTTCTTGAGCATACTGTTTCACAGTGATCCCGTCAGGTGTTCCAACACTATCAGTAGAGACAGGGCAGGTCGGTTGCTGTGAGAGGTCTCCAAATTTTTAACTTTGGCAACATTTCAATTGTCACGAATGCATGCATCTTTTAATACAGTTGGAGGATCAACCTTAATCTACACTGTTTTAAACTTAAATCATATTTTCATAATTCCAATACCACTTAAAAATTGTCTGGCGTTGCTTGAATTACAAGTTCAGGCGTTCCGCCGCTTTTCTCTATGACTATTCAATTACATTATGTTAATGATATTCCTGTGATTTGCACCAATTAGATGTTGAGATTGATGTTCTGGTTCAATATTTAAAATATTTTTTAAAATGTTGGATATCCTATATGATGCAGATGTAAATACATAAAATATCTTTTAGGCTTTCTATAACTGTAAATGCTAAAGTAATCTTTAACATTCAATCAAAAATAAGAATGTATTTATATTAATTAAGATAAGAACAACTCTTTTTTTTAAACTTAATGTAAAGCAAATATTTCGATAACAATGTTATCTTACCGGTGACTGAAACTTCTATTCTCTCAGACTGCGGCACTGCTATCGAAGGAATGTCAAAGTCAATAGTGGTGGAGAATTTTTCGTTTTTTAGTCTTAGATCAACCAAAATGGAATTACTGTAATATCGAGGAATTCCTTCTGACTGGAAGAAGTAATATAATTTTATTTTTTTAGAATTAAATAAATCATATTGACAGAATAATGTGTAAATTATGAAAGGATGATTATAAGTTGCTTAATAATAGTGCTATTAATTTTCTGGAGGAAGAATATCTGTATTACGAATCAGGTTATTTTAGAAAGATAGTGTTATTAAGAGGATAGTGTTATTGTTGAAAGATTTCCTTAAGTTACTGATTATTTTTATAATAACAAAAACATAGCTATCTGATAATAAAAGATAACAAAGATAATAATTTAAAATTAAAATAAAACAAATATTTATGTAAGTCTTAGTATTATTTTCAATTACTAAGACATAAATTACCACTTTTTTATTATATGTTGCTTGAAAAATCATTCTATAACTTTTTATTTCAGTTATACATTTATATAAATCAACTTTCATCTTATAAGAAGATAAACAAATAAAGCCACTTCACGAATAAATAAAGGTAGAACACTGTAAATGTACAAAGCAGTGTCTATATCACTTGAAAATTAAACAATATTGCTAATGTTTATTTCCTTTTAGCGTATGTTGTGTTAATAATATTTTTCGTAATTATTTCTGTTAGTAATTTTTGTTATCATCATTCATAAACTTTGTTAAGTATTGGGTGAGTACAAAAGTTCTACCCGTTTTTGGATATGAAACTTTGCAATGGAATTGCCCTCACACATGACATTGTAATGACGCAAATCGTGTGTCCATCAAAAGTGTGGATGCACATATAAATGCATCGTGTCTCACAAAGTTAATCATCTCAAAAAAAATATCAGAGGGTGTAACATCGAACGCGAGAAGGAGCATATAAGACATTGTTTGTTATACGAGTTCGATAAAAAGAGAATGGCAGCCGCAGAATATCGCAATGTTTGTCAAGTTTATGGGGAGGATGCAATAGACGAAAGCACATGTCGTCGATGGTTTCGTAAATTTAGGGAAGGAGACAGAAGCTGCCAAAATCAGGCTAGAGTGGACGGCCATCACACGTAGGAGAGGACGATATTGACCAAGCCATAAGGAACAGCCCGAACCCAACTGTGCAAGAATTATCGGAGACCTTCAACGATATAAATCTATCTTCTTATAAGATGAAAGTAAACAAATAATAAATATATAAAGAAGTGTCTATATCACTTGAAAATTAAACAATATTGCTAATGTTTATTTTTCTTTTAGCATATGTTGTGTTAATAATATTTTTCGTAATTATTTCTATTAGTTTTGTTAAAGGTACTTTAAAATAATTTTGTTTCTGCATCTCATTTTCTTCGATTCAATACAACCTGAAATGCTCCATAAATTTTCACGTCTTTATTTACCGCAGCTTTGTTTGTATACATTTTTGTTTTCATTATTCATAAACTTTGTTAAGTATCAATGAAATATATATATATATATATATATATAGTCCAGGAAAACGAACTGGAAAAAATCAACAAATACAGGGCTCTGGCACTTGAAATTAC
>JAFIDM010000001.1:29042579-29059220 GCA_023159025.1 Thereuonema tuberculata
AATCTTCGTTCCTTTTTGATATATAAACCTATGAAGAAGGCGATTGGTGTATAAAAAATCGCCGAAAATTCGTTTTTTACCATGTATGAATTTGTGTGTGACTTTTTTATTTTACAATTACATTATGGAAAGATATGCATCGCTTAGATAATCTTTGTACTTTTTTTTTTTTTTCACTTCTACACTTTTTCTTTTTCTACATACTATTTTGCAATGCATATATATATATATATATATATATATATATTTTATTATTGATACTTAACAAAGTTTATGAATAATGAAAACAAAAATTTATACAAACAAAGTGAAAATTTATGGAGCATTTCAGGTTGTATTGAATCGAAGAAAATGAGATGCAGAAACAAAATTATTTTAAAGTATCTTTAACAAAACTAATAGAAATAATTACGAAAAATATTATTAACACAACATATGCTAAAAGGAAATAAACATTAGCAATATTGTTTAATTTTCAAGTGAAATAGACACTTCTTTATACATTTAGAGTGTTCTACCCAGGGCCGCGCCAAGCGTGGATGCAAGGGGAGCACGGCACCCGGGCGGCAAATAATGTGTAGAAATTTAGCTTATTAGGGGCGGCAACTTTTGCCTGGCACCCCGGCGCCAACATACCTTGGCGCTGTCCTGGTTCTACCTTTATTTATTTGTGAAGTAGCTTTATTTGTTTACTTTCATCTTATAAGAAGATAGATTTATATAAATGTATGTCTGAAATAAAAAGTTATAGAATGATTTTTCAAGCAACATATAATAAAAAAGTGGTAATTTATATCTTAGTAATTGAAAATAATACTAAGACTTACACAAACATTTGTTTTATTTTAATTTTAAATTATTATCGTTGTTATCTTTTATTACCAGATAGCTATGTTTTTGTTTTATAAAATAATCAGTAACTTCAGGAAATCTTTCAACAATAACACTACCCTCTTAATAACACTATCTTTCCAAAATAACCTGATTCGTAATACAGATATTCTTCCTCCAGAAAATTAATAATACTATTATTATGCAACTTATAATCATCCTTTCATAATTTACATATTATTCTGTCAATATGATTTATTTAATTCTGAAAAAATAAAATTATATTACTTCTTCCAGTCAGAAGGAATTCCTCGATATTACAGTAATTCCATTTTGGTTGATCTAAGACTAAAAAACGAAACCATCTCCACCACTATTGACTTTGACATTCCTTCCGTAGCAGTACTACAGTCTGAGAGAATAGAAGTTTCAGTCACCGGTAAGATAACATTGTTATCGAAATATTTGCTTTACATTAAGTTAAAAAAAAAAAAGAGTCGTTCTTATCTTAATTAATATAAATACATTCTTATATATGATTGAATGTTAAAGATTACTATAGCATTTACAGTTATAGAAAGCCTAAAAAATATTTTACATATTTACATCTGCATCATACAGGGTATCCAACATTTTAAAAAATATTTTAACTATTGAACCAAAACATCAATCTGAACATCTAATTGGTGCAAATCACAGGAATATCATTAACATAATGTAATTGAATAGTCTTAGAGAAAAGCGGCGGAACGCCTGAACTTGTAATTCAAGCAACGCCAGACAATTTTTAAGTGGAATTGGAATTATGAAAATATGATTTAAGTATAAAACAGTGTAGATTAAGGTTGATCCTCCAACTGGATTAAAAAATGCATGCATTCGTGACAATTGAAATGTTGCCAAAGTTAAAAATTTGGAGACCTCTCACAGCAACCGACCTGCCCTGTCTCTACTGATAGTGTTGAAACACCTGACGGGATCACTGTGAAACAGTATGCTCAAGAAATAAGCTGTGTAATGTCCTAAATAATTTTCCATACATCGTAGCTATCCGCCATTTTCTGACGATTGCCTTAATCGAAGAGTTAAGTTTTAAAGAATAATTTTAAGTATATGACCAATTCGTCATAAGTTATTCGTCATGGTTAAGCCATCATAATTTGTAAATTGGGTTCCAGAAAATCGACACATTCATGTCACAACTAGTACTCAATATCTGGTACAGGTGTCACTGACGACTTTACTTGAACAGTTCGTTTTTTAAAGAAGACATATATGTTTTACTTTAGGTATCCTTTTTACCTGCTATTGATCATCTGTATTTCGGGCTAAATACTTTCAACAAGATGGCAATTCACTACACTTTTACAAACACGTCAACAGGCACCTCAATGAAACACTATCAGATCAGAAGATAGTACGAAGGAAAAGTGTGAAGTATCCTGTAGGATCCTAGATTAACCACTACCCCTTGACTTCTACTTGTGAAGGATACCTGAATGATGTGGTTGTAGAAAACCATAGATAATCCAGTCGATACTTGATCACTTACTCTGAGATCTGAATCTTGCAGCTTCTTTATCTATTTTGGAACCTTCTACATCATGTACTTGAGGATGGTTAGATTACAACTGAAACCGGGTTGTACGTATATTATTTCTGTCATTAAATTCTGTCATTAAATTAATTACAGTTCCGCAGGTGTGCCGGCTTAATCCTTTGATGTCTTATTAAGATACTTGTATGTATTCTTTCTTTAGTGAGTAAGATAAATTTTCATTTCTAATCTGAAAAGGTAAAGCGAGACCTACTCGGGCGAGTCTTCATTGAAAAATCGAACGTCAAACAAGCAAAAGTCTGTAACGATGACCATAACGTTAACACATAACGTTAACGACTGGATTCTCAAGCAAAGCTGCTGTAGTTTCATCAGGTGACCAATTACAATCGAGGACCTGATTATAATTCCTTTCACAATTCACGTTAGCATAGAGACAGCCGTTGCGTTGTATGCCTTCCCGTCATCCGTGGGTCGAGATCGTCCATATCCACCACGGGTGAGAAGCCACAGCAGACGGAAAACATCAGAAAATCCAAGGAAGGAAACATTCCATAAGCATCTGGCGGGGAAGCATCAATTCCCTAATCTCATGTCCTATTATGACAAAAATAAAACCAGAGTCAACGAAGACCCGATGAATGCTCAGACCTAACACAAAAAAAATCACTCATTTTTTTCAGTGAATCTTGTTCAAACCTTGTACCTTTCTAATCTCTTTCTTCTGTTGATATTTGATGCCATATTGAGCGATATTTTGTACAGATAAGGCTTCGTTATAACATGATGCATAATCCAAAATGCATAAGGATTCCTTACATCTGCTTTGGCTAGCTTAGCTTTCGCTACAACCGTAACTTAGAAAGATTAATGACATGTCCCATAGATGTTACATGCACCGCAATAGAGTAATTTATGCTCTTTTCTGGACAGTCCTGGCGTGCTCTTTGGCCCTCTTCAGAAAGGGGCCCAAGAAGGTCTCACCAATATACAGACATTCATTGCGTTGATATATTGCGTAGAAGTTGTGCAAATCCATGGTGTTCCTTTTAGTAGCATATCCCAACAATCCTCGAATGGTACTAAAGCGAGTCTTTTTTATTTAATAGTCCCGATTAAAAAGAGGCAGACCCGATTAAAAAATTAATCATCACTCCACGACTCAATGATTATCTAATACACAACTTATCAAAAACTTATTAAAGCAATTGGCAACTTTTCTGGACATACTTAGTAGAATCTTCTAAAACCAGCTAGAACTAATACTTTTGATGTAAATAAGACTACCAGGAGCAGAACAACTGCAGGAACTCAGCTCTTCCTTTGAATACACTGGACCAAGAAATAAAAAAAAAACATCCAAATTCAATATCAACTCTCGTCTCTTTGAGATGACTTAAATGAGATAGTAAAGGTGTATTAAATACCGCTTGAAGTAATGGAAAGCATCTGCTGAATAGATCTTATTTAAATTACATTCTATTCTATTAAAATCTCAAAAACTTATTTGCATTTTATAGTTTATGGATTTCTGTGCGCTAAGAAGATCTAATTCAAATATCTTAAGTTATCAGTTTTTTACGGTTGTTTAAAGTTTCTTAGATTTTTACAGAAGTTGAATATAAGAAGTTTAAGAAGATTGCAATACATTAAACCGCAACTCATATCGGTTACAAGCCAAATCTGTGAGACCTATATCAGAAACGTTACATCAAATAGTATTCCAAGTTTTACGACAAAATTTTTCGTATAAAGTTTATTTCAAATGTTGCGATCTTATTTTCTTCATTTAGAAAACTTTTGGCATAAGTAATCTTAAACTTAAAAAAATTTTTAAATATTTTAATTTTAATCGAACAAAGAAACAAGTTAACATGTTAGAATCTATTAAGAATAAGTAAAAGAAAAAAAATGTAGAAAAAAATCGATTAAATTGCGGATTTATATTTTAGGTGATGTTTTGGGAACAGCTATTAACAATTTAGATAAGTTGCTACAGATGCCATCTGGCTGCGGAGAGCAGAACTTAGTTAAGTTTGTTCCTGACGTTGTCATCACAAAGTACTTAACGGCCACTTACCAAATTACGCCTATGATTTTGAAGAAAGCTGTTCAGTTCATGGAAACAGGTAATTCTGCTTTCAAGCATTAAACTTTTAAAATGTTCCTTAAGCAATAATCTATCTTCTAATCAAGGATCCTGAAACTTTTCCTGGAATTTTATTTACAAATGTATATAATAACTTGAAATGATTAAATCGCATAAATTTAAGGGAGATCCATAATAAAAACAAAATTTAAAAATAAAAAGGAAATACATTAACCTTAGGAAAAAGAAAAAATAAAAAAAATAAAAAAAAAAGTTAGGAAAACAAGAAGAATAAAAAAAAAATTGTAAATTCACGGATTTGAACCGAAAACCTTCATATCAGTCCGCAACTTTCCCGATCACGCTACATCTAACACCTGAAGTGATGTGGTTGCATTTCCAATATTTAAGCTAATAGCGAAAAAACATGAAAACAATGCCAAAAATCTCGAACATGGGGGGGGGGGGCCCTAAAATCACTATTCCTATATTGTTTGGGCCTCTGAACACGATGATGAAATCAGTTTGTCGACCCGACCTTCCATTCGGGAGTTGTTAGGGGTCGACAGAAACGCAATAGCTACCGATGTTGGTCGCTATCACAATAGCTCCCAAATGTGTCGCTAATGTTATCAAAGGTAGTTCAAAACTTTATTCTTAAATCTAATTTATTCTTCCCTGTTTGCTGTATTTACTTTAGGTTATCAGCGACAATTAACTTACAAACATGAGTCTGGTTCTTATAGTGCTTTTGGAAGCAGAGATGAAACAGGAAGTATATGGCAAGTACAAGAAGTTATAAATTATACTAGATTAATGGCCAAGTGCACCAAACTTCAATTAACTTTGATGACTGCAGTGTGGACGTAGCTAAAATTAGTGGGGGGGGGTGCTCATCAAGTTTCTGAATAAATTTTCTTTTTATACATGGTTGTTTCCTTTCACACAATTTTAAAACAAAGGCTAAAATTTTCTGGAGCAGCAAACCCCCCACTAATTTTAGCTACGTCCACACTGCGGCCATCAAAGTTAATTGAAGTTTGGTGCACTCGGCCATAAGCCTGAATACTAGAGTATTAGTGATAACCTAAGCTAAGCATAAAATCAATTTAATGATTTCTTCAAGTTCCTAACTTCATTTAAACATAATTTCCAACGATCTTATGAATTTCTATGAATTTTATTTTTAGGCTTACGGCTTTCGTGCTGCGATCTTTCTACGAAGCTAATCCTTTTATTACCATTGATAAGATTGTTTTAGATCAAGCAATTCATTGGTTGATTGGACACCAAAACAGAGATGGATCATTTCCAGAAATAGGAAGGATTCTTGATAAAAGATTACAGGTGTGTAATGTTTTAAATACTTGACTAAATGCATTAAGATATTTTTTTAAAAATAGATTTTTCGTTTCATTTTTTATTCTTCAAAATTCTTATTTTATTTAATCTCTCTATACCTGAGTAAAATTAAAATATTGACATATTAGTAAATATTTCAAGTTAATTACTGCATTTTCATTTTCAGCATTATTTAATGCTGAATTATAATAAAAAATCAGTTTTCAATTTTGAATCAATTAGTCGCATTAATTATATTTTTCCATAGGTCATGTACTTCTCTGTACGACATTTATTGTTATTACAAATTTCCTTCTGTTTCCCTGTTAAAAATAAATAAAACTGAAGACTTTTTAAAAAAAGATAGGAAAAATTAAAAACAGTGAACATTTTGAAATCCTAATAACTACTAATATTTATATAATGTTTTCTAATTTAGTGAAAATTGTATTGTAATTTCTTTTTTTTTTTTATTTATGTCTATTCTTAATAAAAGGGAGGTGCCAGGAAAAATACTGTTTTAACAGCTTATGTAGTAACTTCACTTCTAATGTCTGAAATTGGAGAGGTAAGATGGAATTAAATACATTTTTGAAAGTTTGAATTAGATTTTTCTACTAATTAAAGTTTAGAAAAATTTCATTTTCAAAATAGAAATTAATTAATATTGTAATTCTTGAAGGATCACCCAAACTATGGAACAAAAGTATCGAAAGCACTTTCGTATCTTGAAAGCAGATTAGCAAATTTCAAATCCGATTATGAATTGGCCATTTTAACTCACACATTTCATCTAACCAATAAAACTGAATTGAAGGGCAAACTGTTTTCATTGCTAATAAATGCAGGAACCGCAAAAGGTGAGAAAATTGAAAACTTTCTTTATTGTAGTTGCAAAAATTATTAATATTAAGTTAAAGCTTCCAAAAAATTTCTAAAGTAGAAATTAAGTTATGTTAAGGAAAATTAATGTAGAATAATGGAAGTACTAGGTAAACTTAAGACTAATCTATCATTTCGTTTTTTACCCTTGATGGTTCTCGTATTTCTACAAATTTAACTTTTTTTAACTTTAATAGATCTTTGAGGTCGCGGTGATCGGCTGTCAAGCCACCCACGCTCACCACATTACATTACATTACATTTTTTAACTTTATACAATTAAAGTTTATTTCTACTTTATTCCAGAAGGTTCTGTAGTTTCGCTTAAAATCTGCATATATATATATGTCTATATATATATATATGCAATTTTCAAAATTGCAAATGATAGAAACAGTGATTTGAATTCGTATTGGCATTTTTAGGCAGTGATTTGTTCTTTGCATTGGTTTCAAATTTCATATCACTGTCCGGCTATAATAGTTTAGTAATATAAGTTAATTTTTATTCTTATAATATTCTTATAATATTTACAATAATATTGATATATGTATATTAATACTATTATATAATGTATTATTATATTTACTAAATAACAATATATGTATGGTAACATAACTAATTATTTAAAAAAAAAAAAAAAATATTATGTATTTATTCTGTAATAACTCAAAATAGATATATTGTACAGAACCTACAGACAGATCACATTTATAGTGGATCTAGTAGGACTGGAATTGTAAAATTATTAAAATTAAAATAATATAAAAAAAAAAAAAAAAATAAAAAAGTTAATTTTTATTCTTATATTCTTTACGTTCTAATTTTCTAAATTGCAAATGATGGATTGAAATCTTTGCATTTCTAAACTCGAAGGATGAGCTTCAAGTTTGAACATTATATATATATATATAGATAGATAGATATATATATATACACTTCCGTGCAGCTAAATCGACTCACCCCTTCAGAGCGCACAAAAAGGCGTATATTTTTTAAATGGCTTAACCGATTTTCAAAAAAAATTTTTTTTTTGAGAGCCTAATGTTTTTACTTTACAATGACACCATTATCATTAAAATCTGTACAATATTTTCCAAATGAATGTGATCTGAACGAAAGCGTAGCAAAATGCAGTCTGAACGGAAACCACCAACTCCGTTATAAAATCCCCTATAAAATCCCCCGTGGACCGATATTTCTTATCAGTCGCTTATCAGACGTTCATCTGTACACATCTCTGCAAGTTTAATTCATTGTTTTCACAAACCCATGGATACTACGCCAGAAGACGCCACACAAGTTGCTGCTTTGTTGCAAGCAGGCCACAGTCAACGAGAAGTCGCTCGTCAACTAAAATTGAGCCAATTATCTGCTGTCTCAAGAGTATTCAGAAGGTTTCAGGAAACTGGTACCTTCACTCGGAGACCACATACTGGACGGCGCCGATTCACGTCTGAGAGGGACGATCGCTTTATCATTTCAACTTCACTGCGAAATCGCCATCTCACGGGCGTCGATCTGCAACAGCAGCTGAGACAAGTTCGTGGAGTAGCTGTTAGTCAGTGGACAGTCAGACGACGCTTGAAGGAAGCCAACCTCACTCCAAGACGACCCGCTAGAGGCCCAAAATTGACCATAAGTCACCGCACAGCACGACTCGAATTTGCTCGGGAACAAGTCAATTGGAGCATCGAGCAATGGCGGTCCGTCCTATTCACTGATGAGAGCAGAATGTGTCTCCATGGTAATGACAGGAGAGGCCGGGTCTACCGGCGTCCAGGAGAGCTATTTTCACAGTGCTGTTTTGCTGAAACAGTCTCGTACGGCGGCGGTTCCTGCATGATGTGGGCTGGCATATCTCTTGAGGGAAAAACAGATCTTGTTTTCATACCTGGTGGAGGCCGGAGGGGGGGGGGGGGGTCTGACTGCTCGACGATACATTGAGGACATTCTCCTGGATCATGTTGTGCCCTACGCAGGATATATCGGGGAAGACTTCATGTTGGTGCATGACAATGCCCGGTGTCATTCAGCACGAACCACTCGGTAATTCATGGAGGAGGTTGGTCTCGAGACGATGGAGTAGCATGAATCCGATTGAGCATTTGTGGGACGAGCTCAAACGGAGGGTCCGAGCCAGAAATCCGGCACCGTCTAATAAAAACGAGCTCAAGATTGCACTGGAGGAGGAGTGGAATGGGATCCTCCAAGACTTTGTCAAAATCTTAATAGGGTGTATGAGAAACCTCATGCAAGCCGTCGTACAGGCAAGGGGAGGCAATACCAAGTATTGATTAATAAAAGTTTCCTTGTTTTGCTTGAATTTTTTGTTGTAATTTAATTTTAAGTATCCCCAATTTTTTTTCCTAAGCATGCATTTTGCTTGCGTTTCATTCAAAATGCATTATAAAACAAAATATTGTACAGATTTTAATGATAATGGTGTCATTGTAAAGTAAAAACATTAGGCTTTCAAAAAAAAGTTTTTTGAAAATCGGTTAAGCCATTTAAAAAATATACGCCTTTTTGTGCGCTCTGAAGGGGTGAGTCGATTTAGCTGCACGGAAGTGTATATACAAGGTGGCCATAAAATAACTTTCCCTGTTTAGAAGCAACTGCAGTGAAAACTAATGAACGGAATGAAACCAGAATTCAGGTATAATCTATTGAGGGCATGGGGAAAAGAATTCTGCAAAAAAAAAAAAAAAAATTAGTAACAAAAGTCGCCGATAGGAGAAAATTCGGCGCTGCTGTCACTCCAAACGTAGATTATGCAATTTTCTAGTGCAGAAGTGACAGCAGCGCTACTCAGTCCTTTTAAAAAGGGAAGAGCGAACGTTCAGTCAAGCAGTTCGTCGATTGACTGTTGAGTTGTACTCGATAGGCAGGCTACCTTACCTCAATGTGCGTTACTTGTAAAGCTGTTTTACACTAAAGAGTGCAATGCAGCGGCGGCTCTTAGGGACTTTCGAAGGCTTCATAACCTACGTAAAGATCCAAAGTCTGCTGTAGCACTGCGAGCTATGATTCATTCGAGGAAACTGGATCGCTAGGAGTGAGAGCGGCAGAGGACAAAAACCAGTATCAGACAACACAGTTACAGATGTTGCCACTGCAGTATTCCACAACAGAGGGACTAGTAGTGATCCAAGCGCTCGAGCAATAGCTCGCCAAACCGATATGCCTTATGGGAGTGTCTGGAAAATCTTACGGAAAATGCTGCATTTCTATCCGTGAAAGATCAGTCATGTGCAAGAATTAAAACCTACAGATTATGATAAGCGTCTGACTTTCGCGCTAACATTTCTTGCCCAAATGGATATCAACAATGATTTGCCTTGGAATATGTTGTGGGGATATGAGGCTCATTTTTATCTCAATGGGTCAGTCAACACTCAAAACTGCCGAATCTGGGCATGTGAACGTCCCTCAGTGATTCATCAAGTGCCATTGCATTCTCCAAAAGTAACAGTGTGGTGTGGATTCATATTAGGACTTTTTTGAGACTATGACTCCTACAGGTCCTGTTACCTGTACCATTAACGGAGAGAGATATCTGCAAATGCTGCAAACGTTTGTCATTCCTGAATTGCAACAAAGGCAATGCTCACACTCGACATGTTATATGTAAGATGGAGCACGACACATATTGTTCGTGCAGTACAGAACCTGTTACGCCAGCATTTCAGGAATGAGAGGGTTATCAGTGAATATTTTCCGATGGAATAGCCTTACAAACCTGCATTCGTTGAAAGATAACATACGACGGGCTGTTATAAACATCCAAACTGACACTTTACGTGCAGCAGTAGAGAACATTACACCAGATGCAATATATTGTACACAAGACAGGTCAGCACATTGAAAATGTTGCACGTGGTCCAGAGGATCTGGAATTAAAAAAAGTTTTCAAAAATTAAATAGTATCTTCTGGTTATATATAGTAAAATTTATGATATTAGAATATCAAGCAGGAAGGCAACTAGTAATGTATAAATAGATTGAGAGTATTATTAATATTCATGTGGTGTAACTATCAGTTATGTTTAAATAATTGTTCAAACACATTCACAAATAAGAAAGTTTATAACTGGTTCTAGTTTCAAATACATCATGCTAAATGAAATTAATTGTGTCTTTATGCTCAATGAAAAGTTCAGGATAAATGAGTTTTAATATCAATTAAATTTCTTGTAGTTTAATAATAAACTATTCTGGTTTTTCACCGTATGTGAAACATAAAATCCTATTCTACCTGTAGCATATACTATTACAGATGCATTATTATACTGTTCCCTTTTTCACCCTATCTGAAACTTAGTCTTTTACTACTTGTATGATATACTAATTCAGATGTACTCTTTACAAATGTTCTATCTGACTCTATATTAATTCATCACTTATCTTGAATTAAATATTCAGAAGACTTTATATCTTTAAGCATCTAGGTTCTGACGATTTCTATAAATCTTCATTATAGTTCTTGTAAGGAAGTTAATTCTATAACTCTTTTAAACCTTTTACGATTCTTTAAGAAATTCTTCTAAAATAATTAAAGTTCTTTACTTCCTAAGTAACTTTGAATTCATTCACTGTATTCTGAAGTAGAAGAATAGTTCTTGCAAGTTTTCGTAATTAATCAGGTTTCAAAATTTATTCCTTAACAACGCTGTGTTTCATCCAAAATACTAAAGTTCGAATGTTCTCTGTTTCAGAGTAAATAAACTACACTTACTTGGATATTCTTCTTTAAATATCTCTAGTGTTGATTCAAATTACATTCGTTGTTTACCTAAATGATGTCTTCAGATTTACACCGTAATATTTTCTATTTCCTTCCGTTCGATTGACGTCAGTACTAGCGATTCCCAACTATGCTTACCTATCGCTGAAGTAAAGTCCATTATTCTATATGAATATGCTGTCGAAACGAAATTCAAGATATTAGTATGATTCATATTTACGAAATCTTAAAAATATTTTCACAACGACTCGAACGATATATATCTCAAGTATAATCTTCATTTCTCGAAAATACTTATCCCTTTTGAGAATATTCTGTTCTTCCTCCACTTCTGCTGAAAACTATTTATTATAGACTCCTGTCTATTCAATAAAATGGTTTGTATTATCCCATTTCATTTGATAAAGATTCTTATCGAGAATCTTATCCCAGAGAAGAACGGAATCCTTTCCGCTAACTTCGAAATCGCCATTATCCCTTTTTTTTAACAATCTAGCTCTCCCACGAGACCTTAACAGTACCATTACGTCTGCACACAACAATACTATCATTCGCTTGCTTCTAACAATGTTATTACTATTACACATTTTTTATTTTAACAATAATAATAAGTCATTCTCAAATGAAGTTCATATTGCACAATAAAAAAAAATATTTCCTTCAGGATCCTAATGATTGATAATGTCGGTAATGCTGATAACAGATAACAAACAATTGATGATTAAAGATTGTTGTGTTGTTTCAGAACGTTTTCTGAGAGTCTCAAACTCCATTCATTTCTGTACTGTATGTTCATAAACTTTCATAATCCTTTTTGCGTGCGTTATTGTAATTATTCACCAATTTACTGGTTCCGACAGCGCCAAACTTTCTCCTATCGGCAACTTTTGATACTAATTTTTTTTCTTTTTTTTTGCAGAATTCTTCTCCCTGTGCCCTCAATAGACTCGCCATGCTCCAAACAGGGAAAGTTATTTTACGGCCACCTTGTAATATATATATATATATATATATATATATGTATACGATTGGAAAAATAATAAATGTTATTATAATATTATAAAATATAAGTTAATAGATTATAATTGATAAATTTTATAGGAAATAAGTGAATAGATACTTGCTTGAGAAAGCTAACAAAGAGTCAGCCAGACTATTGCTTGAAGATTGAGTTTCTCCCAAAGAAGTCTTCCCTTATTCTATTACTACTGTTAATGGTTGTTTTAGGGAGGTCCTTTTAGCCGTCATGCCCTCAATCAATAGTTTCGAATTCCCCATTAGGAGTAGACCCAATAATAACACCTACATAGCCAGTAAAGAGATAACCCGCATTGCTTTAATTACCCTACTAAAAAAGATTTCCCTGTCTATAACCCAATTGGATAGATCTTAGATTTTTCCAAGCTGAATTCTCCTTTTGACGGATCTGTAGAATGGATACCGGGTTTCTTTCCTAGGGGTTTCATGCTGGCGACTTTTGAGATGACCATCCGACTTCATCTTAGTCCAGGAGCATTACCTTCAGCTGTCCATGGTCCACTTTGAGCCTTTGCGGGATATACCTATAATGATAAATTTAGCAATACATTTTCACTAATCATAAAAACAGATTATATTTTATTTCATTGTAAAAAAAAATTATTATCTCATGATGACATCGTTTTAGAATTTGATGATTGATGATGATTTGATTATTAATATTTTAGAATTTGATGAAATATGCATATGTATAAAGAAAGCACTTCATTTTAATTATTCGAAATATATTTTTTTGTAATGCTTAATACTTACTTCGTGGTTAATTGTCTGTATTTTAGTTGATAAAAGTTTCAAGCATAGTTATTGGTTTTTTTTTGTTAGTTTGTGTCCAATATGGAAGAGAGGTTCAACAAATCAGTCAGTCTGTATGTTTGGGTGTATATGTCCAAAAACTTTTGTATCGCTAGATGTATCTTCTTGAAAATTGGTATGCATTTTCGAAGGCTAGAGATGATCTAACTTTTATATTTGAAATCTTTTCCTAATGTATCCCTGTTGACCGAAAACTGGAATTAGGATTTTAGGCAGTTCTATCCTATTTTATTAATATCTTATTGTCTTAAACATTGAATAGTAAATCCTTGATCGACTCACAAAAATTTGATGTATTACAATTAATCTCATACAAATTCACAAAAAATCCGAATGTTAATTCATTTTTTTAAGAAAAAAAAACTTGTACTTACTAAATATTATAATATGTGTATTAATACAGACTTTTCGTCTTTGTTCTTTTTACTACTCAAAAAAATTTTTAAAAAAATAAGAGGAAAAAAATTTAAGAAGTAAGATTTTAGGCAAAGGAAGCTTCGTGTATCGAAATTCTTATTACCTTTTAAAATTACTGAATATACTTTGTGCTAATTATTTTTTTTTTTTTTTATTTTTTGTAAGTAACACTTCTGTAAGTTATTCTTAATTTACTTTCAAAGATGGACAGTTTTTCTGGACTAATGAAAGAAATAATGGTAACAAAACGGGATCATCTTCCTCTGAGGGCACTGCTGCCTCAGTTGAAGCCACTGCCTATGCACTAATGTCTTATGTTTTACGAAATCAAATAAATGAAGCAATACCTATCGTACGCTGGTTAGTTAATCAACAAAATCAATTCGGAGGATTCAAATCAACGCAGGTATATAACTTATATTTTTTGTTTCGAAATTTTTATTTTTATTTATATAGTTATCATACTAATTTAAAAGGAACTTTCATGAAAAGCTTTTTATATTATTATTTCAATTGTATTTGATAAAATTTTTATTTAATGAACATTAAAAGGTTTACATAAAAAGGTTCTTAAATATTAGGATACAGTTTTGGGAATTCAAGCATTGGCAATGTTCGCTGAAAAGACAACGATGCCATCTGGTGCCAATGTACAAGTAAACGTCACTGATCAGGCTGGTTCACATGCATCTTTCGACCTTAACCCCGACAACTCGTTAGTTTTGCAGAAGGAAGTGGTAAGTATTAATGTGTAAGTATTAATATAAGTATTACTAATTGACTAACAAATCAAAATCAATAAATAATTTTAATTAATAAAAATGTATTAGGAGCCCAGCACAGACTAACAACAAACAAATTGCCTTTTTCTGATTCATTTATCGGGGAGGATCAGGTGACAGCTGTTTCGCCATTCTACTGGCTCTTCAGACCTGACCTGCCTCCCCCGATAAAGAATCAGAAAAGGCGCAAACCTATGGTGCAATCACCGGCCAAGCTGGCAGTGACCCTCCAAAGGCAAAAAGGAGAAAAGGCGCAAACCTATGGTGGAATCACCGGCCAAGCTGGCAGTGACCCTCCAAAGGCAAAAAGGCAATAATCAGAAAAAGGCAATTTGTTTGTTGTTAGTCTGTGCTGGGCTCCTAATACATTTTTAAAGAATTTAATCAGCACGTATTTCTGTTTATAATTTTAATTAATAATATCAATATTTTTTCTAAATTTTTAATTGATTTATTTTCACTGTTTTTTCTACTAATACTAATTTGACCAAATTACTGAAGCAGAAATTCAGTAAAAGAATAATAATCTTTATATATCGATGAACAGTTTTTCTTTTGCTACATTAGTACAAAAATAGCTTAGATATATTTAAAATATTCAGTGTCCAGGATATTAGAATATTAAATATTCTAGGATATTTATCAAAAAGTACATCGTACTACTACTTGTTGAATTTAATTCGTTATCAATATAAGTTATCATGAAATTGTTACAAAAAAGTGATTTAATGTCTTAAGCTGTTAACCTTAAGAGGACTCAGAGATTGCGAAAAGCCACATAAACTTTTATATTACTAATAATTTCATGTGGCAGATGTAATAGGTTTTTGAGATCTAAAATCGTATCAATTGCAATACGAAAAGAAATTATGACTGCTAATATAAGTAAGCCAATCATAAATTTAGTGAAACTTATGTACAAACCAATATGTGTTAAATAAAGATGGGATCCAGAATTTCTAGAGAATTCAAAACAAGCAAAGGACTTTTGCAGGGATGTTGCATGTCACCCACCCTATTCAAGATATACTTGGATGTTGCGTTAAGGGACTGGAAAAGGAAATGTGAAAAAATGGGTATAAAGTTGAATGAGAACAAATACTTATTTAAATTACTATTTGCTGATGATCAAGTGGTAATTGCACAAGATGATGATGATTTTGGGTATATGATGAGGAAACTGTTGGACGCATATACAGAATGGTGTATGAACATCAATTTTGGAAAAACAGAATACTTAACATCAGGCTTTAAGAAAGATCTGATAATAGAAGGAAAGGTAATAAAAAATGTATCTCATTTCAAATATTTGAGATCAGAACTGCAAGAACAGGGAGGAACAGAAATGGAAATTGGTAGAAGAATAGCAACTACAAGAAGAGCAATATCAGCAATAAATTCTGTACTGTGGAGCAGAGATAAAATAAATAGCACCAAAAATTTAATCTTTAATACAGTTATTGAAAGCAGTTTACTTTATGGGGCAGAAACGTGGACAGTGAGCAAGGTAAATGAGAAAAAACTGTTGGCAACTGAAATGGATTACTGGAGAAGATCGGCCAGAGCATCGAGATTGGAGAGAAAAACGAATATCGAGATAAGAAATCAGTTAAATATCATAACAGACATTATAAAAAAGATAGATGAGAGAAGACTAAGATGGTTCGGACACGTGACAAGAATGGGAGACAACAGATTACCTAGGACACTGATGGACTGGCAACCAGAAGGTAGAAACAGAAGGGGAAGACCGAAAAAGCGTTGCAGAGATAACTTGAGGGAAAACCTGGAAAGATATAGACTGGCAGCAGCGGATGCAGAGGACAGAAACAAATGGCGAGACATTATGAGGACGACTTTCAGTTGAGGAAAACCTCAAAAATGGGGAAAATCCTATAAAGAAGAGAAAGAAATTATGAATTTCATTGAGACTTGAGCGCAGCAAGATGAAACATGTCTATCAAAATTGTGAAAATTTATTATATTCTTCCATATTTCTTCCTAATTTCTTCTCTTCTGGAATTATTATTATAAATCCACAATATACTCACATAAATAAATGCGTTAAAACATACATTTATTCAAAGAAATTTTCTAAGAGATATAAAACGTCTCTTCTTCTTCAGCTTAAAATGAAATTGTA
>JAFIDM010000001.1:29059320-29085092 GCA_023159025.1 Thereuonema tuberculata
GCCATAAAGGTAATGTCTTCTGGTGGGGTGGGGTGTGGTGTCCTGTGGTTGGATTCAGCGACCTCTTCCCTAATTTGTGTAAGTATGCATGGAGGAATAAGATTGTTTACTACTATAGAACGTCGCTGATCCGCTACCCGCTGTTCGCTAAGCCCTAACGATGGATAACGTGTGGTGAATGCATGGTGTAGTGCCTGTCTGTATCCTGTGAGTTGAGTCCCTAACTGTGTAACAGTATAGAAGTCACGCATCTGTGATGACCATCGGATGCGCTGGCGTGGTTTCCCAGTCTTGGTGGTCGCCTGCTCTGACACAGACGAAACACTTCCGACTGTTCGGTCTGGATGGTGCTGCCCGGGCATTGTGGTAGCCATACTACAGGATGGGTGCCACTTTCTCCACCACCACCTGCGGGAGACTGTAGTATATTTTTCGAACGGAGGCCTCTGCCTAACCCCCGAACGCGGGTGACTTTATCCTGTGCCACACCCGATGCAGCATGATCTATATTAGAACGAGTTCTCATCATGGATGGTTGGACCCTTTAGCCTACCCTAAAGCTAGTGTAGTTCCCGCCCCCACCGCGAGGAGGTAGGGTCCATATAGATAGGTTATTATTATTATTATTATGTTTGTATGTTTCAAACCTTGGGTTTCCCCAGCAAAAACAATTTGGCGGGTCAAGGACCAAAGCACATACTGCCAAGTGTAAAGATGTGTGCAAGAATGATTAGGGATGTGTGCTTGTGTCCATAAATTTCCTAACTATGCGTGTAGTGTTGAGTACCACAGCCTTCTGTAGTTGTGCATAAGTGATTTTGTGAAGTCCTAGTGTGCTGAGACTGTGGTGCAATGTGTGAGGCACCAGACCAGTGGCAGACAGAACGATGGGTACAACACGTACCCGATCCTGCCTCCACTGCTTCTGGAGCTCGTGTTCTAGATCAGTGTATTTACTGATCTTGTCTGCGTGAGTTTTCTGCATATTCTTGCTGATAGGCACTGCAATATCAATTAGAGAGGTCTGTTTGTTGACCTTATCAACAAGTGTGATGTCTGGTCTGTTGTGATGTATGGTTTTGTCTGTGTGAATGGGGCGGTCCCAGTATAGTTTATATGAGGGTGACTCTAATACGCTTTGTGGTATGTACTTTTTGTACGGGACCGTGCTCTTAATAAGTGAATGTTTGTGTGCTAGTTGTTGATGAACGATCGACGCTACCTGATTGTGTCGGTGGAGGTAGTCTGTTTGAGAGAGAAGGGGACAGCCTGATATTACGTGGTCGATCGTCTCATGCGTAGTGTGGCATTTCCTGCATTTGTCGTCATGTGTGTTTGCATCGTGTAGAATGTGTTTCTTGTAGTTGCGTGTGGAGATGACTTGGTCCTGTATTGCGATCATGAACCCTTCGGTCTCCCCAAACAGCTCATTACTCGTCAGCCATCTGTTCGACGCTTCCATGTCGACATGAGGCTGGCTGAGTTCGTGATGATGTCTGCCATGGAGTTCCTTACGAGCCCATGATTCACGCAGTTGACTTAACCTTCATGCGCTCGCGCCCTCTAGAGTCACACTTCCGCTCGCATGGACGGCAATTTGGCCGTCAATGATTTTTCACAATTTCCAACAATTTCCTTCGATCAAATTGCATACTTTTGGATATTTATGATAAATGAACATAAAAACAATATTGTATGCTCAATTTTGACGAGTAATCTTTGTTAAAAAAAAATTAGTACTCTTAAAATCACGATATGACATTTTTTTTTTGAAACAAAAAAATGAAAATACTAGCTGAGAAGCTAACTAGAACTAAACTTAACTTGACACTATTTACTAACGTAAATATCAAAAATATGCAATTTGATCGAAGGAAATTGCTGGAAATTGAAAAAAATTATTGACGGCCAAATTGCCGTCGTTGCGAGCGGAAGTGTGACACTAGAGGGCGCTATCAAAAGAAAGAAAGACGATGAAAGAAAGGTTAAAAAACTGCTAAGAAATAAGAAGAGATAAACATAACACAATCTAAAGTATTATAAAGTAAATAAAAAGCGAAATTATAGTGAAAAATAACGAAACATTTAATTGCATTTTAAGTTTTGTGGCGTTAGAAAAATTCGCATATCCGCTCGCACCGACGGCAGATTGGCCGTCAACTCACTTCCTGGACTTTGGATAAGAACTGAGTCTCCGAAAACGACTAACTTCATTATTTTACATTGGCAGCCAGCAGAGGAAGGCTGAACTTGAGAATACATGCCCCTCTCACCCGGCTCTTGTCGTTTGGGGAAAAAAGCAGCGCAAAATTACAAAATGACGGCCAATTTGCCGTCCGCGCGAGCGCATGAAGGTTAAATAAGAAAAATTGAAACGGACTTAAAACTAAATAATTCAATAAAGGTTAATGATGGAAAAGAAAAAAGTTATATTACAAATGATGAATATTTATCAATTATTGTAAATATTATTTTAATTTCTTTAGAACGTATTAAAAATGATTACTAACAATTTACACTTTTGAACTAAAAAAAATAAAGTCCAAAAAATACAAAAATCCTGCATTACTCAATTTTTTTTTTTTTTAACATTTCGTTAATATAATTTTTTTTTTTTAAAATTGAACCGTATCCAAAAAAGACATTAACAGCCTTTTGAATAAAAAATTGTAATATATCAGTAGGAATTACTTTTTAATTATTTTTGTTCATAATTTAAATGTACATATACTACAACTTTTGTCATAAGGTCATGGGTAACAGCTTAAAAAGTTTTTATTTTCTTTCTGCTTCGATACATCACAAGTGTGAATTAGGTTTAAAAAATAAAATAACAAATAGACAAAAATATTTAAAGTTTTATTTGTATTTACTTATTATCTCAATTGCTAAGATTTTATTTGTTTTATTATTTTTAATTAATAATTACTGTACAAATCATTTCACTTTGTAGAAGTTAAATGTAAAAATAGTATCAGAATGTAATTAATGCATAACTAGAACATCATGAGTTAAAAAATAAAATAAAAATAAATCCCTTAGAAAATAAATGAATTAAGTCTTCAGAAAGATATTAATTTACTTCAAACATGAATTATACGTGGAAGGTGTTTTACGTGTCTTTTAAGTTAACATGGAATGACTGGGTTCTGGCCACCACACACAGTTCTAATAAAAAACATAAATAAGAATACAATAAATGCGAGTGCTTTCGAAGTGATCTACACTTCGTTCTCAAGCGGAGAATCAATCATTTGCAATTTAGAAAATTTAGAAAGTATAGAATATAAGAATAAAAATTGCCGCTGATGACGTGAAGATAGATTGGCTGTATCTTCATAGACACAATGATGTGGTTTTTGTATTGGCATTTTCAAATCCTACATCATTGTCCGGCTACATTTATACTCGTATATCCCCTTTCTAAAAATGCAGAAAAAAATTATTAATAATATGTTGATTTACTTCAAAAATGAATAATACATTCTACGGCAATTAATTTTAGAAATTCGTTATTCAATAAAATAAATAATTTGTTTTACTAATTTAGCTGTTAATAAGTAATTCCATCATCCTTTTATATCCAAAATATTCAATAACGGGAAAAACGTTATTATCAAAAAAAATATAAGAAAATAACAATAAGAAAATTCATATACATGCCCCTCAAGTTTTTTATCACATACTCAAACACTAGTAGATGATTACAATTGGAAGCGTATACAGTAAACTTATAACCGATAATCCGGCTCGTTCGGGAATTCGACGAGAAGTGTATTTTAGTAAATGTGAAACGATCTCATCAGCAAGAGTAGAACATGATGCAACTGGTTCTTCAGCCATGGATGACAACAGTGGAAAACGAAGAAGCTCTGAATTTTTAAGGAATTTTTTATGTAGACACACAGAAGAAAGTGAATTTCTCCATGAGGATATTTTATTGACTTAGAAAGAAAAATTCGATGAGCAAGAGCAGGTGGAGCTTGAACTACTGCTTAAATCATTTCCAATATTTTTTTTTTCTCTTTAATTTTAATGTTAATTAAGTTTTAATGACATTGAACTATATTATTTAAAAAAAAATCAATCATTTTCTAAAATATACATTACAGTCCTATAGAGAAATAACTTTATGATAACAAAAAATATAAGAATTAGAGGAAATTGCAACAATTTTAGCATCAAACTCAATTAGAAATTCAATTTCTCGGACTTAATAATCCGAAATTAAAATTGAAAATGGCGCCCAATAAATAACAACTAGGCCTATTAGAAAATGAACAATAGAAGGTAAGAAGCATTTCTTTACTGGATCTAGTAAACAAGATGATTTTATAACTTTTCAAATAAAAATCAACTCCTTATAAATATTAAATTCCCAATATTTTATAATTTACAAGCTTTAGTATCATTAAGACCGTTTTCTCCAGATCGTCTAATATTAGCTCATATCTGAACTTAATGGAATTCAATGGAACATAATCCAAATAGTAACTTAATACTATGTGAAGAAAGAGGCTTGTTTTGGCTATTTCATTCAATGCCAGCCCATTAGGACATGTTGGAGAATTAATTACCGGATTTATTCGTTTAACCAAAATGAATATCGACATCTATTTTTATCCCAATGACAACCAGTAAAGAGGCCCATGTAATCTAATAGGCTTACGAATACCTAATTTCGATCCACGTGACTCGTCGTTTGTACAAGATGCCAAGATGGCGGCGCCAAATCGATTTTGGCTAATATAACCCATCAAAGTGTTGAAAAGATAATGATTTATGTATTTATAAATATAAAATTCTCTCATACAGCTCTGAATGACGTCTGAATGAACATCTGAATGAATTTTAAATCGATTTGGAATCGTGTGGACGATAATAGCGTGCGATATATGACATTTGACGTTGCGAAGTAATAAAGGTTCGGTTATATCGCGATCTTCGAGATCTTGGATCCGAAAGACGGCGTTATAACCGAGCTTCTGTGTATTAAGTTGAGTTAAAAAAAAATAAAATATTTTTTTATATTAGTTATGTAATTATGTTCTAACGTATTACAAATGTAACCTTCTATTTATTTTTAGTCAGGTTAGGTTTTTCTATTTTGTGGAATTATTTTATTATTTTTAAGTTTGATTCTCCCCCACAATTTGTCTTATTTCCTTCCCTATTGGTAAATAACGGGCTCTACCGTAGGCTTCGTAATAGTGTACGGTACATTACGAAGGCTACGGCTCTATCCTGATACTGTTCTCACCACTGCCATAGGAAGATTTAGGGTAATTCTACTTACAGAAGAGATTTTGAGTAACTATCTTATTATAATTATTATTCTGTGGAAAATTGTTGACTTTCGAAAATGTTTACTTCTTAATTTATATTAAATACTAAAGATGATAATTTCACAAGTCCCCTTTTTTTTTTACCTTTAACCAATCAGAATCTAAATGAATCGTAAAAAAAAAAAGCTATAAATTAAAAATTCTAATTATATGACAGGTTTTAGATTATTTTGAAATTTACTAACTTCTTATTACAGTTTAATTGCAATATTTTCTGTATGTTTGAAGCAAACATGCTACAATAAAAGAAATAAAATATTGAAGATTTAACCTCGAATTGGGTTTAAATAATTTTCGCTACAAGACAATAAAAATGTGTTATAGTTCTTTATCTTTGAATTAAATATGGACTGGTTTTACTATAATTTTGTAAATAATTAACAGTTCCTACTAGCATTACATGATCCTCTACGCATACCATACAATCATGTTTTTGAAATTTCTGTCTAACTTTGGTTTTCTTCATGTCGGAATGTCATCACCACGCAGAGCTGCAGAGTACGTACAGACATTCCTCCAAAAATTAATTTTATTACAGAATTCACATTCAATTGGTTTTCACCAAATCTGCTTTCTTCCTGAACCTTACCTCAGCATTTAACCAGAATCGTAGTGGTTCTCGCAGATTTAAAGTAGTAAATTAATAATTTGTAATTTAAAAATTTCGCTAATATTTAATCTCGCTTATTTAAATACTTTAAAAGTCAATTAATGGTTTAAAGAAATTTGTGAGGATTTGAAACTTGCCTTTATCTTACTAAAAACACTAAGTTAACGAAACATAAATAACCAAGAGCTTTCTTAGAAAAGTTGATATTTTAATTACCTGAACGATATAATTATTACTTCGTTAAAGGATTTAGATAATCTTGACTAGAGGCTTTGGATTTAAGAAAAATATAAAAAAAAAATTCTACATTTGTAAAATCTCTCTTAAAAATGTTTTTAACAATTAAATAAAACTTCACTCAACAATTATATATTTAAATTCCTATTTACAATTAGAGGAGACTTTCGAATCTACTTTTGAGATTCATCTTCATGCAAATTAAAAAATTAATTCTTAAAAAAAAATAATTTAAAAAATTTAATCTCTTAAAAAATAATGTTATTTAAAGTAAAATTAAAATAGACATATTAATTTTTATTTTTTTCTTCTCTTTTCTTCAGTGTTAACTGAGTTGTAAGTAGAGAGTACGGGTTTTAGCCAAAGTAACTCTTTACTACTGAAGGAAGTTGAGGAATTTTCTTATGATGTGGCAAGTTGAGATTATTATCGCCTTTTGTAACTTAATATATATGTTTGGATTGAAATGGAGTATTTTAAGACTGTTTGTTTCGGAACTACAGTATTGTTAAATTGTGTGTTTCGTTCTGCAAATTTGATAAATGTGTTAAATGCATCAATGGCCTCTTGCTACGTGGATGGGTTAGTACTGCTTTCTTCTTAATCAGAGTCTATTTCTTTTGGAATCGTTGGATTTAGTAAATTTTGGATGACAGTTTCATGGGATAAGACTCCTCAAACGCAGAGATTTTCAACCTGTGGGGCGTGATAAAACTAAAGAGGGGGGGCGAGCATATCGAGAAAAAATCTTATTTAAAAACTTGGTTTGGAGGTTTTTTTTTTGGTTGAACAGATAGGTTTGGAGGTTTTTTTTTTGATTGAACAGATAGGTTTGGAGGTTTTGTTTTTTTCGGTTAAACAGATTCAATTTATTTGCGTCCTCCTTTTTAGTTTAGAAAAAAATTATTGTGGGGGAGGGGGGCGATGAGAATTGGGATTGAAAATTAGGTCGCAAGTACTAAAAGGTTGAGAAACACTGCCCTAACGTATTTGTCCTTATCTGGTTCAACCCCCTCCATTATTTCTTCTTTTTTTATTTGAAAACTATATAAAACCTTTCTCCCTCTGAGCTGTATTTTGCTAAATGTGGAGCTTCATTAACATCAGTGATTATTTCAACAATTACAGAGTTGAAGATTCTCAATAAAGAAATATAGAAAATACGACGAAACACTTCGAAAAAAGGTACGTAGTGCCCTTCCTGCCTTCGGCTCGTCTTGGCGGGGGCACTGCCGTGCCCCCAGATATCTTCTTAAACTCCTTTATTAACCTTGGCATTATTTCAAAGGCCTTACCTTCCTCAAGCCTTCCATCTTACATAAAAGGGAAAAGAATCAATATCTTCTTCCCCAAATAACAAAAATTAAATTAACAATCATGACTATGGAATATTCGTAGCAAAAATGTGACAGGCACCTTGCATTATTATAACAAAACAGAACGTTATAGGCTCCTTTATTATTACTAAATAAACAAATGTCCAAAACTGACATCAAAATCGAAAAATAAATTGTCTTTTTTGAAATAAATTATCCTTTTCGTCCAAAACTGACGTCCAAATCGAAAAATAAAGGAGTTTAAGAAGTGTTCTAAGTTTTATTGTATTACTTGAAGAATATTATTATGGTAAATACAGATATCTTTCGAAAAGCAATCAACATATGATATAAAGATAAGAATACTGAAATCTTTGTAAAATAAAGAACTATTACATTACATTTTCTCATTATAGTTGGACCACTCAAAATCAAAACAAAACGAGAAATTGTTGAAGAAAATTGAGGCCAATTTTTTTTTCCCACAAATATTATGAGGTTTTTCGTTTTCTTTCTTTTTAAAATCGTAAAAAACAATTTTATTAATTTTTTTTAATTACATCTAGTGAATGCAAAGGTATAGAAATTTCTGTAGTTATTCGTTTCTGAAAAAAAAATAATAATTAAATCTGCAAACATGTCTTTAGGTTGTCTTAAATCATGTAAATTCAATTACATTACGGTACATGCGATGTTGTTAGGATTATTAAGCGGGTTAACATTCTTTCTTGAAAGCAACGATAAAAATCCACAATTTCTGTTTTAATTCTATACGAATTTTTGTGATTTCGCGCAGCAATAAATTGAAATTTCACCATCTCTTGTCCTTCAATTTTCACGCCAAGTTTCAAGAGGATTCGTTCAAAAGAAATTGATTTCATGAGGCTTACTTGTTAGGAAAATAGGGTAAAAATGGAAGTAAAAATAGATCTGTAATTTTTTTTCGTAGATGTAAACAATACTTCTATTGATAAAGCTCTGTTACAATATAATATCTTATGAATTGAGATTAATTTATAACGAAAACAAGGACACCCCTCCAATGAAGCTTAATAAACCGAACCCATCAGGACACCCCTCCATAGAGCCTCCACGGAATCCAAATGCCTACTGTTCGTTTTTGTTTACGAGAGCGTTCAACGCTTTTGCGCATGCGTCAGGTCTCCTTCGATTTCGTCAAAATAGGGGCGAGGAGAAACAAAGATGGGATGTTTACTTTTTATAGTGTTAGTTTCCTAGTAGCTGCGTTCTATTTGAACTTTTCGGGAAAGAATTATGGAAAGAATAAATACTATTGCAAAAATGCTCCTCCGTTACTTTTCTCTTAAAAGCGAAAATGTCCAAAAGAATTTCTTAGGAAGTATCCATCTCAGCGTATCACCCCTCTGCGGAGTAAAATCGTCCCGAAGTGATAGCTCTGCCTTTCAAAACCGCACAATACCTGACCACGTCAACTAAAAGACTGCTACATCCTCAAAAAATGATTCATATGATTGGACTCTTTTTTATGAATAGATTTAACCCCACTATATAAACTTGTTATCCCCCTTTTTCCGTTATCTTGCTGATGATGGAGGTCTTGACACCTCCGAAACTGTTCATGGATCCCTTATAACATCTATTGTATATTTTTATTATGTTTTAATGATTATAAAAACAATTATTTTTTAAAACTATGGTGTGTTTGAAGTGTTTCCTATGTTATTATATTAGTTATGTAATTATGTTCTAATGTATTACAAAATATAACTCATTTAATTTCCCATTTATGTTTACTCAGGTTAGGTTTACTATTTTGTGGAGTTATTTTTAAGTTTGATTCTCCCACACAAATTGTCTTATTTCCTTCCCTGTTGGTAAATAATGGATTCTACCCTGATACTGTTCTCACAATTGCCATGGGGAGATTTAGGGTTATTCTACTTACAGAAGAGATTTTGAGTAACTATCTTATTTATTCTGAAGAAAATTGTTGACTTTCGAAAATGTTTATTTCTTAATTAATATTAAATACTAAAGATGATAATCTCAAAAGTCCCCCTTTTTTTTTTTTTTTTTACTTTTTTTAAAAATAAAAATAAAAAAAAATTTAAAAAAAAAAAAAAAAAAAAAAAAAAAGCAGCTATAAATTAAAAATTCTAATTATATGACAGGTTTTAGATTATTTTGAAATTTAGTAATTTCTCATTAAAATTTAATTGCAATATTTTCTGTATGTTTGCTACAATAAAAGAAATAAAATATTGAAGATTTTTTAACCTCGAAAAGACTAACAAAAATGTGTTACAATTTCAAATTTAGGACCTCTTTTATTTAATATATATGTAAACTCGATAAATAACACTATAAGCAATTCAGATATTTTTCTATATGCAGATGATGTTATTCTAATCACTACTGATGAAATCCAAATGCAGGCTCAAAACAAATTGCAAGATGACCTTAACAAAATAAACAAATGGGCATACATAAACAAAATGAAAATAAATGGAGAAAAAACGAAAATAATGATAATTAAAAATAAAAATAAAATTATAAATAACAATGTAATAATAAGTTTACATGAATTAGAATGCTCTAACATCAGTCAAAATAGCAACGCTTTTATGAAAAACTGTAATTGTAAAAAGATAGAAATTATTTCTACATATAAATACTTAGGTATATATATCGACAACAAATTCTCTTGGAATAAACAATACGACTTTGTGATGGGAAAATTGGGTTCTTACTCATATCTTTTTTATCATATTAAAAAAATATTTCCTTTTAAACAAAAACTAATAATTTATAAGTCATTAGTAGATTCACTGCTGAACTACGGCTTGGAGTGCTGGATCAACATCAATAAACAACAAATGGAAAATATCAATAGATTAACGATGAAAATATTCAACAATATCTATTCAAATTTTAAATATAAATCAAAAAAAGAAAAACAAAGAATAAGAAAAAAATATGGAATATTAAAAATAAACTAAAAATTTATATATAAAATATTAATAAAGAATTACTTTGAGGGAAAAAGAGAAAGAAATTCCCTAGATAAAGAGTTAAAAACAAGATATAATTGGAACAAAATTTTTAAAATTGATAAAATCAGAAATAACTTCGGATATAGATTAAATAATTATGTAAAGTATAAAATTTTTAGTCAAGTAAATATAATTCAAAAAGATAATATTACATTTAAAGAAATAAAACAGAAATTAATCTCTGATGTGGTGGATGGGTTAATTACATTAAAGAATGACTATTAATTGAATTAACTTATTAACAAATATATTAAACTCTCGGTCACATATCACAGGTATGCAGTTACTAAGCATCCCTAATGGGACCGAAAAACATTAAAAAGAAAAAAAATGTACCGACGAAATTCGGCGCTATCCCATACTCGTTGGCGATTTGGCATTTCTTCTTCACACCCTTTTCCACCTCACGAATGACGGCACCCTATTCAGCGAACATTAAATTCTTGTACACGCGTGGTTTACTGAAAGACATGGTGACACTGACAGCAGAAAGCTCGAATGGCGTCTGAAGCGTCACGTGTCGAGTGGCGTCACGTGTCGAACGGTGGCGGGAAGGGGATTTCAGTTGTCACGTGTCGAATTTCTTAATGATGAAACGCCGAATAGTCGTTAAGGTCGTAATTTTTTATAAAAAAACTTCGAATTAAGGAAGTCGAACTTCGAATTATCCACGATTTTTTAACATTGATTTAATAAGAAATTCAAGGGACTAAGAGAAATCTTCGAATTAACCACGATTTCGAATTAAAGACGTTCGAATTATATAAACCTTCATAAAAAATAATTAAAGTTAGTTATTTTCCTTTTTAGTGTATCAAGTTTATTTTTTCATTGCGAGAAAAACCTATAAAACTCGTTTCTTACAATCTTTAAAACCAATAAATGCATAATTATCATTTCTAGTTCGAATAGTTCGTTTATTCTTCACTTCAGTTCAAATTAGTTCCTACTGCTAGTTGCAAACACCGTACATTGTACGACCTTAATTCAAGTGTGCTCTGCAGTTCATCGTAGTTCATATCGTTCTTCAAACTAAAAATGAACTAAGAACTACATAGTTCATTTGAATTTAGTTCAATAAAAAGAACTATCCCAAAAGGAACATTTCCATAAAAGAACGACTTTGCCCATCTCTATTATAGACAAATCGTCTACTAATATCGTACAATCATGTTTCTAAAACTTCTATCTATCTTTGGTTTTATTCATTTCGGAATGTCAACACTACGCAGAGCTGCAGAGTACGTAGCGAGACATTCCTCCAAAAATTAACACAGATTAATTAACATGTATCTAACTGGTTATTTACCAACTATAAATTTACCGATTTGGCTTTCTTCGTGAATCCTTACTTCAGCATTTAACCAGAATCGTAGTGGTTCTCGCAGGTTTAAAGTAGTAAATTAATAATTAGTAATTTAAAAATTTCGCTATTATTTAGTCTCGTTTATTTAAATACTTTAATAGTCAATTAATGGTTTAAAGAAATTTGTGAGGATTTGAAACTTGCTTTTATCTTACTAAAAACAGTAAGTTAACGAAACATAAATAACCAAGAGCTTTTTTTTTAGAAAAGGTGAGATTTTAATTACCTGAAAGATATAATTATTACTTCGTGAAAGGATTTAGATAATGTTGACTAGAGATTTCGTATTTAAGTAAAAGATAAAAAAAAAAAATCTACATTTGTAAATTCTCTTTTAAAAATTAATATTATATAAAGTAAAAATAAAAAAAAAACCATATTAATAATTTTTATTATTATTATTTTGGAGCAAAATACTTACTCAATCAAGCTTTAGGAAGTAGGTATTTTTTAAAAATCCCTGGGTGAGACCAAGAATTTTCTCGCCAGTCATCCTTTTTGCGAGTTTTTTATTGTTTATTTTAGCTTTCCAGGCTCAACATTGAATCCGACGATAAGTATGTTTCTTCTAAATTTTTAAATAATTTTTAACTAAGGATTAATTATAATTATAAATAATTTATCATTAATTATCCAGAATCATCTCTTCATTATATTAATCAGAATAAAACTTTTTAAAATGTAAAGACTTTTATTATGTTTTCTTCTCTTGAGATAACATTGTTGGAGAGTTTGGAGAGGATGTAGTCAACGATAATGGAGAAAGACTTATTGAATTTTGCAGAACTAACGATCTCAAGATTACAAATGGTTTTTATAAACACAAAGATATTCATAAATACACATGGTATCAGCATACTAGACAACTTAAAACAATTATTGACTATATAATTATTAAACAAAGGGCTCAATTAAAATTATTAGACATCAGAGTACAGAGAGGAGCAGAATGTGGCTCAGATCATTTTATGATGCGAGCAAGACTTGCATTTCCTTATTCGGCTAATATAATTAGAGAGAAAAGAAATCCCACAGAGATGGACGATATTGATATCCCAGAATATATGTTGGAAGGAACAGAAGAGAGTACAAAAGGACTTTTTCAAGTAAGATTAGATGAAAAATTAGAAGAAAGGAATTATACTAATACAACCGAATTATATCAACATATTAAATCATCTTTACACCAGGCTGCAAAGGAAGCACTAGGACAAAAAAGAAAAGGCAAAAAATTCCCAAAAAAACTTTTGGTGGGATAAGGACATTGAAAAGATTGTACAACAGAAAAAAGAAGCCTATTTGAGGTGGATGAGTTCAAAAAAGGAAGAGGATAGACAAATTTATAGAACTTTTAGAAATGACACTAAGAAATTAGTAATAGAGAAAAAAAGAACATCCTGGGATAAAAAATGCAGAGAAATTGAGACATATATAGGAGGAAGACGATGTACAGAGGCATGGAAATTTTTAAGGAATATTAGAAAAGAAGGTAATAATTCATGGCAAGGAATATCGGTTGAGAAATGGGAAGAATATTATAAGACTTAGCTTACAGAAACTAGAAATGAATTTCAAGTAAAAAATACGCATATTGATACCATACAACAACCTATACTATTGGAACTTGAGAGAGTTAAAACAGCAATTAAAAAATTAAAGAATCAAAGAGCAAGTGGTCCCGGTGGAATATCAGCAGAACTAATCAAAAATGGAACAGATAAATTGCTAAGATTAATTACACAATTATTCGAAAGATGTTTAAACGGAGAAGAAACACCAGAAGAGTGGAGAATTGGATATTTAACATCAATTTATAAGAAAGGAGACAGACAAAAATGTGAAAATTACCGTGGCATTACTGTAACAGAAACGTTAGTAGACTGTATGGACGAATTTTAAAAGATTTTCTTGAAGAAGAAATAAGAATGAAAGAAAGTGAAGAACAAAGTGGATTTAGAGCAGGAAGATCATGTATGGATAATATATTTTGTCTTAAACAAATTATTGAAAAGGAAATGGCGGTGGGAAATCAAATTCATCTTCTGTTTATTGATCTAACGAAGGCATATGATAATGTTCCAATCGCAAAATTATGGAATGTATTAAAGGAAATAAACATAAATTTAAATATTATTAGAGCAATTCAAGAACTTTACAGACAATCAAAAACAAAGATTAAAGTAGGTCAAAGATTATCAAAAGGCTTTATAACAGATAAAGGACTCAGACAGGGATGTTGTATCTCCCCAACACTTTTTAAAATTTATGTTGAAGCAGCATTAAAAGTTTGGAAAGAAAACTGCAGAGGATTGGGACTTAATGTGAAAGGAACGTCAATGTTTACTCTGCAGTTCGCAGATGACCAAGTCATAATTGCAAAGAGTAAAAATGATTTAGAGAGAATGACGATAACAATTAAGGAAGAATATGAGAAATGGGGACTATACATGAACGTTAGCAAGACCAAATATCTATGTATAGGAGGAAATGAGACGGACCTAAATCTAAATAATAACATGAAAATAGAAAGCTGCGAACATTATAGGTATCTCGGAGTAGACATTAATAGAGAAGGCAGAGACTCACAAGAAATTAAAAACAGAATTTGTCAAGGAAGGAAGGCTATAAAACTATTAAATTCTATTTGGTGGAGTGAAGAGATCTCTAGGAAAAGGAAGTATAATATATACAATTCTATTATAAAGAGCATCTTGTTATATGGGGCAGACGGATGGAGAATTACGGAGACAGAAAAAAAGAAATTAGCGGCAGTGGAAATGGATGCCCTAAGAAGATCATGCAGGGTATCAAGAATAGAAAGAACAAGAAATGAAAGAATCAAAGAAATGATGAAATTAAAAGGAAACATTTTGGACGATCTTCAAAGAAAACAATTAATTTGGTTTGGTCATGTTAAAAGAATGAGTGACGAAAGACTGCCCAAAATCGCTTTTGATTACGAGACTAATCAAAAAAGGAAACGAGGAAGACCACGAAAGACTTGGATGGACGATATTAAAAAAGCAATGAGGATTAGAAGTCTGGAAGAGGAATGGATCCTTGACCGGAAGACCTGGAATGGACTTCTTGCAGATTCTTTCGGAAGGCGGCACCTGACGCCATGAACCGAGTTTATATATATATATAATAGAAAAATCAAGATAGATATTTACAATGAATTACTTAAATAAGAAAAACTGAAACGTACTTAAAACTAAATAGTTAAATAAAGGTTAATGATGGAAAAGAAAATAAGTTGTATTACAAATGATTATTAATATTTATAAGTTATTATAATTATTATTTTATTTTCTTTAGAATGTATTAAAAATAATTATTAATAATTTACAGTTTTGGACTCAAAAAAAATAAAATAAAAAAAGTACAAAAATCTTGCTTTATTTAATTTTTTTTAACTTCTCATTAATACAATTTTTTTTTCTTAAAATAGAACTGTATCCAAAAAAGACATTAATGGCCGTTTGAATAAAAAATTGTAATAAATCAGTAGGAACTTACTTTTTTTTATTATTATTTTTGTTCAGAATTGAAATGTACATATACTACACCTTTCCTCATAGCTCATAGTTCTCATGGGTAACAACTTTTAATGTTTTCATTTTCTTTCTGTTTGGATGCATCACAAATGTGAATTAGGTTTAAAAAATAAAATAACAAATAGACAAAATATTTAAAGTTTTATTTGTTTTGTTATTTTTAATTAATAATTACTGTACAAATCATTTCACTTTGCAGAAGTCAATGTAAAAATAGTATCAGAATGTAATGAATGCATTACTAGAACATCATGAGTTAAAAAATAAAATAAAAATAAATCCCTAGAAAAATAAATGAATTAAGTCTTCAGTAATATATTAATTTACTTTAAAAATGAATAATATGTTTGTATAATAAATTAAATAACATTAATTTAATATTTATTTATCAATTTAGCTATTAATGATTAATTCCCAAACAAGTATAATAAAATTTCATATGTACCCCTCAATTTTTTAAACATATACACTAACTGTAGTAGATGATTAGACTTTGAGGCATATATATATATATACATATGATCGAACGAGCAAAACTTAAAGCCAATCCTTCGACTTTCGCAAAGCAAAGATTTCAATCAATCATTTGCAATTTCGAAAATTTAGATGACGTGTATCTTCATAGAAACAATGATGTGTTTTTTTGTATTGGCATTTTCAAATCCCACATCATTATACATCTCCTTTCTAAAAATGCAGAAAAAATTTATTAGTAATATCTTGATTTAGTTCAAAAATGAATAATACCTTACACGGGAATTAATTTTAGAAATAGGTTATTTAATAAAGTAAATAATTTGTTTTATTAATTTTGTTGTTAATAATTAATTCCATTATCCTTTTATATCCAAAATATTCAATAACGGGAAAAACGTTATAATAAAAAAAAAATATAAGTAAATAACAATAAGAAAATTCATATATATGCCCCTCAAGTTTTTTATCGTATACTCTAACACTAATAGATGATTAGAAATCCAAGAAAATATTAGATCTAAAACCTATACCGTACTAAAATAGTAAATACTGGTTTTGTGGAATTCAAACTATTCGCTGAGTTAAAATGCAGAAAAAAAATATTTTATTTATTTATTTATATTTTTTTTTCTTTTTTTAACTTGGTAAAAATGGGAAAAATCAACATTTGCTAAAGAGAATAGTTTGAAATCTACCCCAAATACATTTAATGTCATCCTAATCTTTACGTATTTACTCGCCTCAACTTTTTAACATTATTCAATACCAGTTGACAGCAATCCCAAGAGTTTGTTGATAAATAATATGATGACAAAGCAAAGTAAACAGCATTGTCAAAATTTTGAAAGTAAACATTAAATCAATCAATCAATCACGGCCTTTCACTCGATTCCGAGCCTTGGCGACCTGATGGATGAACGATCTATAGGAAGAACGATTACGTGCAAGTTCACAAAGATCGGCCAGGGTCATCTCTGTCGTAGTTGTAATAGTGTCAAGCCATCTGGTTGCTGGTCTTCCTCTTCGTCTAGAGCCTTCTATTTTTCCCAACATAATGTCCTTCTCTAAAGATTTATCACGTCTAATAATATGTCCAAAGTAGGCAAGACGTAATTTGGTGATCCTAGAATCGAGTGAGATGTCCGGTTTGATTTCATCCAAAATTGAATTGTTCGTTCTTCGAGCTGTCCATGGTATCGATAACATTCTTCTCCAGCACCACATCTCCAAGGCATCAATCTGTCTTTTGTCTCGTATCTTTGTCGTCCAACTTTCACATCCGTAGATGAACACAGAAAAGACCAGACTCTGTACAAGTCTTTTCTTGGTCGTTAGAGAGATGTTTTTTGACTTGAAAACTCTATCCAGTGACTTCATCGTTGACTTTGATATAGCTATTCTTCTTCTGATCTCCGGTGATGTAGTTGCCTCGGAGGTGATCATGCTGCCGAGTAAGTTGAAGTCCTTTACCACCTCCATTTTAAAACCATCCAAATCCATAATGTTCCCGGGGAACACGGATGTAGTCAGAATCTTTGTCTTTTTGGTGTTGATCAAGAGTCCCAGGTTAGCGCTTTCTCGTTGGACACATCCCAAAAGATCTTTCATTCCTTCCAAACTAGTTGATATTAAAGTGGTGTCATCAGCATATCGCAGATTGTTGATGACTCTTCCTCCAATTTTTATTCCTTCCATATCAGCAAGTCCAGCTTTATTAAAAATGGCTTCTGCATAGAGATTAAACAGGAATGGTGAAAGGATACAACCTTGTCTAACGCCTTTTCCAACTTTGAAGCATTCAGTATCGCCGTACTCTGTACGGGCTGTTGCTTCTTGATCCTTATACAAATTCTTTATCAGGCAAATCAGGTGTCCCGGTACACCCATACTCTCCAATGTTTCCCAAAGCTTAGTATGACTTACACAGTTAAAGGCCTTGCTATAGTCAATAAAACACAAAAAGATGTCCTTTTGAAACTCTTTAGCCTTCTCCATTTTCCATCTGATGTCTGCTATGATGTCTCGCGTTTCTCTGCCTTTCCGGAAACCTGCTTGTTCTTCAGACATCTGCTTATCTAAGTAGGGCTGCAGTCTCCTTTGAATAATTTTTAGCATAATCTTGCTGGCATGAGATATGAGTGCAATCGTTCGATAGTTTCCACAATCTGTATTATCTCTTTTCTTCAAGATGGAAATAAACACTGATCTCGTCCAGTCTTTGGGCCATTTTCACGTTTTCCAAATCTGTTGGCATAAATGTGTGATGATATCAATCGCTGCGTCAGATTGCCTTATCAATTCGATTGGGATATTGTTACATCCAGGAGCCTTATTGTTTGGCAGAAGATTTATTGCTGCGACAACTTCATCTTTCAGAATGTTCGGTTCCATGTATTTTTCCCGAAACTGCATCGTCGTTCTTATAGAGCTGTTCTGTGTATTCCTTCCATCTTTTTTTTTAATCATTTCTGGCTCAGTCAGCCTAATACCACTAGCATCTTTCAACATGCCCACCCTTGGTTGAAATTTGCGACGAATCTCTTTGATCTTAAGGTATGCTTGACTAGTTTTACCATGCATATGTTCACACTCGATATCTGTACACATCTTCTGGTAATAAAGTTCCTTGTCGTTGCGCACAGATCTCTTTAGTCTCTTCGTGATGCCAAATGCAGCTTGCTTATTGCCTTTGGTCTTCTCCATCCGCCTCTCCTCTATGATCTTCCAAGTTTCTCCAGTTATCCATGGTTGCACTGATCTTTTATGTCTTTTATTTATGAACATTTCGGCTTCTTCAATAATGACAGTCTTAATTTGTGTCCACAGTTCATCAGGCTCTTTCTCGTCAGTGTCCAATAGTGAGAATCGATTATGTTGATTCATGATTATGTTGCTAAAAGACTTCTGGAATATTAGTCAAGTCCAGTTGTTTACGTTGTTTTCGAAGCTTTACTCTGATCTTAGAAATCAATAGTTCATGATCTGATCCACAATCCGCTCCTGGTCTTGTCTTAACAGTGGCAATTGAAGATCTCCATCGTCGGGAGACACAACATAATCGATCTGGTTCTTATACATGCCATCAGGTGAAGTCCAAATGTACAGTCTTCTTTTATGGTTCTGGAAGAAAGTGTTCATAATTGACAGTTGCTTTGAACTGCTCCTGAACCTGATCGTAGAAAAGTTCAATATCTTCCTCTGTCACATCCGTTGTTGGAAAGTAGACCTGCATACGTGTGACATTGAGGGGCGACCCTGCAGCCGTATTGTGATGATTCTGTCACTGACGGCATTGTAGCTCAAAACCGTGTCAGCTAGTCTCCTATTAAGAATGAAAGCCACACCATTACTACAAATGTGGTCATTACCGGAGTAGTAGACCCAATGCCCATTCGACTGGAAATGTCCAGATTGAGTCCATCTCAATTCGCTAATTCCAAGAAGGTCAAGTCCAATTTTTTCCATTTCGGATTTGGCAATGTCGAGTTTGCCTTGCTTCATGGTTCGCACGTTCCAAGTCCCTAGTGTAATAAAGTCTTTACAGTTTTTGATCTTCCCTTTCGACCAAACAAAATCAGCCCCAAGAGGACCTTGCGGCTTTATTCCTGACGCATCACAAGTATTGATCATACTCAAGTCAACCAAAAGCTCTTCCCCAGTAGCTTGATGAGTGCTTTCCGACCCAGGGCACATCTTCCAGCACTATATCGGATTTCACTAGTTGTCCGTTCCATCAAGTTTTCTTGGCATAATACAGAAGTACATTGCCAGGTCTTTCTTGTGTGCAATGTGTAACACCTTTAAGGGCATCAGACTGACTTAGTGCAACTATTAAACAGTAACTATATAGTAAAACTACTTTCACATTAACTTCCTATGGATTATGGAATTCCTGTTTATCAAAGGGCTTCCATTTCATATTGATTACGTTATCTTCATTCAAATTTCTTGTTACTTATGATAGTCATATAGTAACATATTGTATCTCCAAGATTTAAAATGTGTAAAATAGTGACAATCGTGTATGTGTGTGTATATATATATACACGGCAGTGGCGACCAATGCGCCAGTACCTGGTTCGAATCCCGGCAGTGGCATGGCTGTTTCACTTTCCTTTCATGTGTTTGTCTGCTTCTTCTCTGTCCCTTGTCTCTTCTCTTCCCATCACCCCAGTCACCTGGTCCAGTGACCAGTGTTCCCGCCGTTCTTAGGGGGAACGCCTTGCGTCCCGCCGTGGACTGACATACAAGGCCAAAAAAAAATAAAAAAATATATATATATATATATATATATATATATATACATAATGATAATAAAAAAGATATTTCCTTAAAAATAGTGTTTGTTTTTTTGTAATATCTTTTTGTTTAAATCAGAACCTGTTAACAAAGTCATTAAAACAATATTTTTGCTCTGTTAACCTCCTTACACTGAAATCTTTTCAGAGTTACAATACCTTTAATACTACATGAAAACAGGCCAATGGCAGGATCGTTATAATGTTTACAACGTAAATTCCCATATAAACAATAAGTATTATTTTAAAAGAAGAATGCTACTGTCTGCTTACCTAGTGAAGGAATAGGGTCTTTGTCAATAGGAAATATAAAAACAGCGAAAGCAGGTCACAAATCCAGTACCGAAAAGAGTTAAAATATCCGAGTACTCTAAGAATAGAATATTACAAGTGATCCCTTTAACCTCTTTATAACTTCTTGGCATCGAATGAATATTTTTTTTTAACTTATATATTGTAATTTGATTTTTATTCATCCTAATTTTGATAGTTCCTTTAATGCATAGCTTTTGAAATTATTGCATACCTTTTGTATTTTAAAATTTTAAAGGTAATATGGAAAATATTTTTAATTTTAATTTTTTAATTTCTTGCAAAATCTTAAAATTCGGGTATTTCTGGCCTTTGATTCTGCGCAGTTCAAATATCACTTAAAGTCTGAGATATAGCCTTTCAATTATTTATAAGAATTCAGTCTATTATAGCTACTGCAGCTACTTTCTTGGCATTGTTCATTGATGCAATTGAAGGAAATACGGACGAAAAGTAATGATAATGGAGAATGATGAAAATGTCAATAGTCACTGGAGTTATCTATTGTAAACATTCTCAATTGAATAGAATGGGGGTGGTATATGCTTTACAATACAGAGATTGTAAGGACATATATATTGGCAACACGGGCAGATCTTTGAAAGAACGGGTCCGCGAGCACACCACTGCATATGACAACAGAGACTACAAAATTTCGGAATGGGCAGGACACTGTATGAGGAACAACCATTGTCCTGACCCCATCGTACACATCGTATTCAATGTTAAAGACGAGGTTAAAAGATTCAAATTGGAATCTTGTCTAATTAATAGTTGTGAATGTATCAACAGAGATAAATCTCTTAAAGTAAATGCGGAACCCTTAAGTATTTTCAAAAAATCGTTATTACACAACAAGAAAATTAGAGAATTTTTGATTTTAAAATAATCCTTATCTGGTTCATTCACTTTATATTGTTTTGTTTGTTACTGAATGTTTTTTTGGCTAGAATTTATGTTATTATTATGTTATTGTTATGATTATTAGACGATATATGTCAGTTGGTACGTTTTTTGTAATTATTAGAATTTGCTTTGTATCTTTATGATTATTACTTTATATTCGATCATGATTTGAAAGGGAAAGAAGATGTATTTTCTTTTCTCTTTCTCTTTATCTATACTGTATTTTGTATTTATATTTTATCCTGAAGAAGGCCCGTCATTGGGTTGAAATATAGATTTGATGTTTCTGAAGATATGATAGAGAAGTGGTTTATTTCAGTACTTTATATTTTGAAGATTATGAAATTATCGTGATGATGTGATACTAATTACATTTTATCAGCCACTTTTTAATAGTTTCTTCATATTGGATATGCTTCCATTTTAGGTATATATATATATATATATACTGGGTGACCAAGAAATAAAATCGGAACCCTGTAGCGTGTTATGTACTGGACGAAATAGAACGAAATTTGGCCACCATACACATTAAAGTATGCGGTTTCGATTTGTCAAGAAAAAAAATTTAGTACCAAACAACGCCGATAGGGGAAATTCTGGCGCTGCAAGCGCATAATGTGTGAAAAAAGAATACTTAACTGCCAATGGAAACAGTAAATAACAACACACCAAATACCAATGAAAAACGTTTATTATAGTAACCTACAAATTTGGCTCAAGGTGACCACCAGCCTAATGTTCCACTAATTTGTTCATAAATTTAATTAATTTTGAATATAAATATTTTTAATATGTGTTAAAAAACATTAAAAGACTTACAACAATAAATAGTTTTCAAGTGATTTTTTTATCAAAAAGACACTAAGTGCTATTAGGCAATAACATAATTTAAAAGTTAAAATAATTTTCTGATTTAATTCTATATACGTTTCTGTATTAAAGCTACCTATGTTTAACTTATTTTTATCGAGTAAAGTAAGAATTAATAACAATAAATATTAAAGACATGTACAAAATTAATGTATACAAAGTTAAACAAAATAATTAAATACAGTAGAACATACAGGATTTACAATAACAAAGAAAACAATTGAACAACATAAATGCATCCTGATTATATTCTATCAGCTTCTATTTTTTATATATATATTTCTTTTTCATCAATATTGTTGAAATTTTTTCAATTATATACTGTAGTTAAAAATCCTCTTTCCATAGTCATTGTATATAAAAGGCTAGGGAAGACGGATATTTTTCTTGTTTCTCAGATTACATGAGGATTTTTGTTTTTCTTCTTTCTTGTCTCAAAGCTTATTATAATAGCTTTTAATTAGTATGTTGTATATGAATTTTTGTTTGGGCTTAGAATACTACATAGAAGCTTTTTATTTAACATTACACTTTTATCGTTTATATTTTGCTTGAAGAAAATTAACTTAAAATTTTATTTTGCAGATTAATTATAGGTTTCAAACAACTATCGTTTGTAATTTGACAAAAGATTTAACGTGCGTTAGTACATTTATACAGTAAAATAAAACAAAGAACGCACATAACTAAACAAAACACAAATTCACTGAGTTATTTTTGATATTTGTGCTGGAAGTCGGGGACAGCGCTGTTTCAAGGCTTCTTGGCCTTTCATCAGCCCGACCCATCCAGCATACCTCGCTCAGTGAAATGGGACGAATAGACAAAACGGACAAACATTCAAATCAATGACCCCTGAATTAAAAAAAACATCAAAATAAAATCAAGAATAAAAAGGGGTGAATAATTAATCCCCGCTAGCGTTTAGCTTAGCTTCAAGGGATTAATTTATAACAAGGTTGGTAATTTGACAAATATCAAAAATAGCTCAGTGAATTTGTGTTTTGTTTATTTATATGCGTTCTTTGTTTTATTTTACTATATAAATGTACTAACGCACGTTAAATCTTTTGTCAAATTACTTACCTTGTTATAAATTAATCCCTTGAAGCTAAGCTAAACGCTAAAGGGGATTAATTATTCACCCCTTTTTATTCTTGATTTTATTTTGATGTTTTTTTTAATTCAGGGGTCATTGATTTGAATGTTTGTCCCATTTCACTGAGTGAGGTATGCTGGATGGGTCGGGCTGATTAAAGGCCAACAAGCCTTGAAACAGCGCTGTCCCCGACTTCCAGCACAAATATCAAAAATAGCTCAGTGAATTTGTGTTTTGTTTAGTTATGTGCGTTCTTTGTTTTATTTTACTGTATAACTATCGTTTGTGTCGGCCCAATTGTTAGCAATGTAGTTTATGTTCGAATCGAATAAGGCATTATATAATAAATTTTAATCTGCGCTGGAAGTATATCTTTTATACGATATAATATAACACTACATATGATAATTTGTTTCGCTTTTTTTGTAATATTTTAATGTGATTATTCCATGAAAATTTTTCATTTATTATTAAGCCCAGATTTTTAATTGTTTTGCATATTTTAGTTCTGAACTGCTTTTTTTGGTGAATTCATCTGGTGAATTATAAAGAGAATTATGAAGGTGAATAAAGATTTTTGGCTTATCTTTTATTAGCCTTATTATTTTTTTTGGACGTATGAATATTAAATTTGTTTTGTCTTCATTTATTTGAAGTGTGTTGTCATGCATCCAGCTTTGTATTCTAATTAAATCTTTTTGTAATTTGTCTCTTATTTCTGTAGTGCTGTTCCCATTCGAATAGACCATTGTATCATCTGCATAAATATATATGTAACATGATTTTATTGCCTGAAATAGGTCTTAGATAAAAAGTAAGAAAAACAAAGGGCCTAGTTGCGAACCTTGAGGTACTCCATTTTGGATAGTTTTCATATAACTGAATATTATCAGTTGAAACATACGAGGATCAGGCAATAAGTAATGCCTTCTATTTTTTTCTTCTTTTAATTGTCAAGAAATCAAATGCAATTACATAGCTTGAAAAACACAACATTGACGATTAATTTGTCACTTTTCAATATAATCTCCGTCCATTTCCACAGTTTTGGTCCATCTTTTAACAAGGGCATGTATCCCAGCGTGGTAAAAGGCATGGTCTTGCTTCCTAAGCCATTGATGCACGGACGTTTTCACGGTCTCATCATCTTCAAAGTGAATCCCCACGATGAGCTTCCTTTAGCGGCCCGAACAGATGGAAGTCTGATGATGCTAGGTCAGGGCTGTATGGGGAATGAGACAAGACTTCCCATCCAATTTTCACAATCTCTTCAGTGGTGTGACGCCTGGTGCGTGGTCTTGCATTGTCATGCAAAAGAAGAACATCCGCCATAGCTTTTGTTGGGCGAACTCGCTGAAGACATGCTTTAAGCTTTTGAGGGTTGTGACGTATTGGACAGAATTTATTGGCAGCCCTGCTCCCTGCTGATCTCACAGTTTTGAATTTTATCTCCCTCCGTGAGTTTGTGTGATGCCATTCTTTTGACTGCCTCTTTATTTCAGGTTCAAAAAAACGAACCCACGTTTCGTCTCCGGTCGCAATTTTTTCCAGAAACTCCTCTCCCTCCAAATGGAAGCGCTGCAAGTGTTCGGAGGCTATTGTTTTTCTTATGTTCTTTATTCTGGTCGGTTAACATTCTTGGTATCCTCCGTGAACAAACTTGTTTGTACCGAACTATTTGTACCCAATTATTTTGTCGAATAATCGTCATCACACTACTTTACTAAGGGAGAGAATGCGACACAATTCATTTGTTGTCACCCGGCGGTCACCACGAATGATGTCATCAACTCGCTGAATTTTGCGTGGAGTCACTGCAGTCGCCGGCCTGCCGCTCCGCTTTTCGTCAGCCAACGGTGTTTGCGCTTCAGCTTCGTTACAGCGACGAACCCATCGTCTAACAGCGCTGACATGCACTCTGCCCTCAAAGCAGGAAAGCAGTACGTGCATAAAGGCAGTAACTACATAAAAGCAGGAAATGGAAAGCAAAGGACCAGGTCTACCATGATAAGTATGCATGACTTCATCAAGGCCATTCACTCAATAGCAAATCCCGATTAAAAATAGCAGTATCTGCAAATCAAGGTGGTACTACCACTTGAAAAACCAGTACCGGTAACTGGTTAGATACTGCCTTTTCGGATTGTACTGATCTACAGATGGACCAAGGCTCCTGATTGGTTGTTCAAATCGAGGCCAGCCATTCCTATGACAGAACACAAACTATGTTTACAGATACTGCCATTTTGCGTAGCTGAAACTGAGAGGCGAGTTTGAAATCAATTGCTAACAAAATTAATTGTTAATAATGCATAGTCCAAGTAAATTGAATGCTGAGCTC
>JAFIDM010000001.1:29098665-29115324 GCA_023159025.1 Thereuonema tuberculata
AGCAGCACCCCCCACTAATTTTAGCTACGTCCACAATGCAGCCATCAAAGTTAATTGAAGTTTGGTGCACTTGGCCATGAATGTAGTGAACTACTAGTACATGTATAATGTGCAGTTTTTAACAAACCTTTAACAAAAGTTTTATCTAGGAATAGCCGAGTACCGTCGCTTCGCTCCGGAGCCCTTGCATACATAGCATTAAAAAAACACAACTTTATTTATTTAGCTAATTAATATCGTGATCGGAAAATATACGAATTCGTTGCCCGATGTGGTCTTCTCCGGATAACTTAGATGTATTGCGGGTTGGCGCCACACACTTCATGGTCATTTTAAATCGAAAATAAAAATCCTCTTTATTCTCTATCCCGTGGGAATTTCGAAAAATCCGGTCTTATTCCTTGTCTACATCATAAAGGGAACCTCTGTGCAAAATTTAAGCTTTCTAGGTCCAAGGATTTGATGAGTCAGGACTTTTCTTTTTATATATAGAGATAATATCAGTTCGCCTGTTTTACAAATCTTTATTATTTATATATAGTATAATTGTTAAATTTAAATTTTAGAAAAAATTCCGAACTTTAATTTATTTGGTTTCCTTGTAAATCTAAAATTTCCAAAATTAGTTAGGTTTGATTGTTTTTCATTTAGTTTGGATATTTCTTAAGATTTCCTAACTTAATTTGAGAATCATGATTTTTGAAATCCAAAAGCAGTTTTTTTTTATTCGTTTTGATGTTTTCAGGACATTATGAGATTCCTATACCCGATTATTTCATCAACCTTAAAAAGAAGTATTTGAAATGTTATACAACATATTTGCATTTCCTAAATAACAAAAAACGAGTACTTTTATTTATTTATTTATTCCCAATATTTGTAACGCAATTACTTATTTCTTCTAATACTGAGTGTTTAATTGGTTCGTAAAGTACTTAGCTGTCCAATATAGAGGAAACAGTTTTCTTAGTTACTTCTTGAGATAGGTCCACAGTCTTATTTTTGTCCTGTTTTTGTCTTATTTTTTGTTGGATTGTTTTAATGAATTCTGCGCATGCCCCAAGGATGCAATTGAATGAATAACACAGAATTACATTCGCGCCCATAATATTTTAAATTAACATTAAAGCAGCGTCGAATATAAAAACATATCATATCCAATAAAGCCATTTTATTTATTTAAATATTTATATAAATATAGATACTTGTAATAAAAAAAAAATAAGCATGATACGACCTTGAAAGTTTATAATGTGATGAAGTACAAATTTTGAAGTCTTTCAGTGTGATATAGACATTACGTAGAGAAAAAGATTAGGAGAATTAATGAAATTTCGGCATTTTCTAGACGTTATTCAACTTAACTTCCAATAAAATACCGGTAATACTGAATTTTCCTCTTAATATAAGTCAGATCAAATGTGGTTTTTTTTTTTTTTTTTTTAATATAAACATTGTAGAATGTAAAAAAAAAAATAGCGACAAACGAATAATGGAAAAAATCTATTGAAGGAAACCAGTTCTTATTATTTGATTTGTCTCCTTTAAAGGTCATAAATAATTGGCCAATTTTAATTAACTTGCATTGTTTTTCCCGAAGAATTTTTGTAAAATTTTAAAATGTAAATTTCTTAAATAAGAAATATCCTTCAATACGAATATACGGACGTGACGTACGCAGTAAGCTCTCAAATATTTAGATTCATAAATTTAAAAGTTGCTCGAAATAAGGGAAGAAAAATAAAGATTTTTTTGTTTTTTTTTGGGGGGGGGGGTGAAACGTAAGAAAATTACTCAAGAGAAAATAATAATAATAATAATAATAATAAAGAAATTTTTCTTGGCTTAGAAGAATGGTTTTCTTCTTTCTGTGTTTATCTTCTGTTTACTTTTTCGTGGAGATATCAAACTGGGCTGTAAGCTCTGGTGTCGAGATTAAGCTAATACCTTCGTTAATTACATCCGTATATTGATAAGTTATCTTGGAATCTACCAAAGACTATTGAATGAATATTATCCCATTCCAGTGTTTTACAATTATACAAATATTATTTTTCGAACTTTATCTTTATCAAGTTCCATTTGTTTCTCTTTAGATTTTTTGATGTCGAGGTTGCAGCCATCGCCAAAGAGAGAGAGAGAAAAAAAAGTAATTAAATGTTATTATTTAATGTGTTAGAAATAATATTTATTTATTTTTCTGTTTGTTTTTCCGTCTGAAGTGATTTATAATTCTATTATTTCATGATATCTTAATTCGTGCTAAACAAAGCGCCTGTTCAACCTCCCATAGCGCATGCGTGGGCGAGTGGTGTGTCTATTAGAGCTCCGTTATCGCCAACCATCAGCGTTAGAAACCTCAGGTTCTCCATCGACCAAATTATAGACAACAGACACTCAACGTGACGTCATAACGTCTTCATCGACCGAAAACAAAAGCAATTACTCGACCATCCGAGTTGGGCATTTTTTTTTTTTGTTTGCGGGGCCGCCTACAACAAGGGCCCCCCACGAATAAAAAAAAAAACCCAAACAGTTTCTAACAAAAATCCAATTTTAACTTCAACAAAATTCTTCTGACAAAACGTTGTATTCAACACCGAAAATCAGAACTATTTTAACAATAATTTCATTATGTACTATTTTAACAATTTAATGATTAAATATATAAAAAAGAAACTACCTACTAAATTGTAAATATAAATTATACCTTACATTTGTTTATTTATTACTGAACAAAACATCAAAAGTATATCATTTAGAATGTTCCCAAATATATATATATACAGGTTGGCTCATATTTATACAAAAATAAATACATTGTATATACAATGTAAATATATGAATCCATGGCCAATCGTACAAAAAAATTGGGCTACCCTGTATACTTATGAAATACCAGTAGTACATAATGTTTTCAACTAAATATTTTTTTTTTTGTAAGATTTTATAGAAAACTTTATATTTCGCAAATATCATACTACACTTTTGACCTAAATATTCCTGCAATGATATATCTTTCCTGCATAACTCATACGCATTCAACTTCCTTAAATTTAAAATCAAACTCATCTTATTAAATTTTTATCTCTATTAAAACGATGTAATATAAATAATCAATTATTTAATTAATTTATTAATAATATAACTAAGTTTTCAAATTAAATTTAATTTATGTAATTGTAATATAACGATTATTAATTTGTGAATTTAATAATTTTTTAATTTATAATTCCTTAATTTTTATATAACAATAACATCTCTATTAATTTAATCGATATATTTTCATTTATGCAAGTTCTTTAAAAATGTTTAAAAATATTAAAAAACATATAAAAATATTGTTGTGTTGTGAATATAACGTGAGTCGAATCAGGTTAACAGGTAACTACTGACTTCACTGACTAACATTATTTACAAAAACCTAATGTTGTTGTCTTCCACAGGCAGTAATCTTGGAATAGTTTCATATAAGGATAACTTAGGATGCGAACTGTTATCAAAATTACCTTTTTATTATTAATAATATTTATTATTAAAAAAAATTGTTTTGGTCTTAAGATACGAATCATAAAATGAGTTTTAAACAGCAATTACAGCTCGTAATTATTCTTAAATATGAAATCTAAGTTAAGCTTATTCAAAATCACTACAAATAATATCATTAACTTATAAAACTTCTTTTATTATAACTAACGTCTCCATATTACGATATTTCGAATGCCTAATCGGCTTTCTTTTTCAAGCTCCACAACTAAAAATAAATAAATACATAAATAACAAGATATAACGAAGGCTTAATCTGCCTTCTTTTTACAAAAAATAAAATAAATAGCAATCATGAATTTCTAACAATTCAAAACGTGATATGCTCCACACGACGCATGAAGCATTATTACAAAAATAAAAATAAAATGTCCAATTGTCCTTTTTTAAAAATAAATTTTCTTATCTTTGAAGAAATAAATTCCTTATATTGTCCTTCATGTCTAAATCTTTAGAATAAATAAATAAATTTCTTATTTTCGTGTATCCTTTGCGTATCCTTTCGAGATTAATGTCCAAATTAATTGATACTTCAAAAATAACGAAATTTGGACATGAATTTGGACATTTATTTCGAAAGGGACATATATTTTCGAAAATATGGACATTAATCTCGAAAGGATATTTACTATTAAATTTATTTATTTATTCTAAAGATTTAGACATGAAGGACAATTTAAGGAATTTATTTCTTCAAAGATAAGAAAATTTATTTTTAAAAAAGAACAATTGGACATTTTATTTATATTTTTGTAATAATGCTTTATGCGTCGTGTGGAGCATATCACGTTTCGAATTGTTAGAAATTCATGATTGCTATTTATTTTATTTTTTGTAAAAAGAAGGCAGATTAAGCCTTCGATATATCTTGTTATTTATGTATTTATTTATTTTTAGTTGTGGAGCTTGAAAAAGAAATATCGGCATTCGAAATATCGTAATATGGAGACGTTAGTTATAATAAAAGAAGTTTTATAAGTTAAGCTTAATTAAATAAATAAAAATAAAAATTATCTTCCAATATTCGAATTACTTTTAATACAATTAGTACAAACTAACAATTCTATAAAAGATAATAGTAATTGCTTTACATTGTTAATGAAGCTGTTATGTTACTAGAATAAATATTCATGACTTCTGAGAAATTATAGATCTGTTTGGTATATTATTATAAATTAAAAATCTTGTCCATTTCATAACTTAAGATTTCTTAAATCAAAATTTTTATATATAAAAGAAAATTCAAGTTTCATTTTGTGCTTCAATTTTTTATTAGAGTATTTTATTTTTTAAAGTTTTATCACTGAGAAAATTTTATATTATTTCTGTAATTAAATTTCTATTTAATATTTCATAATTTTAATATTTTTCTTTCTTTCTGCTGTTTCTGTGAAAAGTGTTTGGAAATCTTTATTTCTAGAATTCTCTTTAATTTTCTATTTATCCTATGTTTACCTATATATATTTTTTTTTATATAGTCACTATTTCAAAAAAAAACTACAGTAAAACAAGTTTCTATTTAGGTCAAAAAATGTATATCTTAGAATAGATATTAAACTTGTACTTTTAATATCAGAATTGATATTAAACTGATATTTTTTTTCTTTTTATTATTATTATTTGTCTGTTTCCTTCAAGTACCAACGATTTTGGAGTAGAGTTTCTTTTTTACTGAAGTTTGAAAGATATATTAGAGTAGTTAAATTAAAACATTGAAGTTTTAGAAATCATTGGTAAAAAGAAACCTGAGTATTTTGAGTAGTATTTGTGTCAGTAAACGAATGATTTTGCTTTAACATTTTGCGATACCTTATTCATCGAAGAAGAAATGAAGATTTTTAACACCTTGTTAATAAAAAGGACCGAAAGACAAGAGTAGTGTACACGTGTCATAATACTTAAATTCTCTGTTTATTATAATTATCTATTCTATTGATCCAATATGCTTATTACTAACTTAACATTAGGTATATGTTTCATATTTATTTATCTATTTATTTATTTTTTGTGGAATAGTAAATAATTAAAGTTATTAATCTTATTCTAAATAATATCCAGCATAATACGATGGATAATAGTTTGTCAAAATGAATAAATAAAATTCTTAACGAGAAATTTAAAAAAAAAAAAAAAAAAACTCTTTTTTCTTATTGAAAACAGGTGTTCTCGTAAGTGAAGTGAAGTGACACTGAATTTATTTCTAAAAATTAATAATCTGTTTCTTTGGGTTTTGGCTAATTCCCCATTGAAACGAACCCCTTCACAGACACCACCTTCTGTCGGTCGCTCGAGACACTCATAATGTGCGCAATCACGTTCGCGCTAAATCAGTGCTCGCAGGGAGACACCCTCGCTCCCCCCCTCTTCGCCAAACCATTACGTCACGCACCCACCACCACATGTCACGTTACCAGGCCGATCGCTCCCCCGAGACACCCGCGCTTTTGTGACTGAATCAAAATTATTTCTAGCTTATTGAATGCTTTGCGGTCGTGCCAACGCAGAACCATTAACATGGGGTCCCAACAGAACCATCACAACAACCCCAGGGTCAGTGCAAAGCATCTCGCTGCTCTACACTCTAAGTGTCCTTTTGATTTACATTTCAAATCGTCTACTTTCTCAAGATTTCTGCGAATAGAAGAAACTCTTCATTCCATTGTTTTGAAGTTTCAATGTATCCGCCATTGTTTTCCAAACGCATAATCCTAACTCACATTATTATCATTTGAAATTACAAATTATTACTTATTCTTAACAGTTCTTTGTATTAATAAATTTTATCAACTTATTCACCATAAATTCCTATAGCAAATAGCCAGGGTCGTTCTTAGAGAGGCGCGAGAGGGGATGTTTGCATTGGGCCTGCACCTTTTGAGGCCTCTTGCCAAAACAGAAAAAATTCAAGAAATACTTCATTCAAAAATAATGTATTAAAGATCACAAAAACTTAAAAGAAAAAAGTGAAAGAAAAATCGCTTTTAGAAAGTTATGTATTATAAGTCAAGTATTTTAATAAGGACCTCACACAGCATTATATTGAATATTTGCTCATTACATGTTAGGGACTGCTCTGCAAATAGTAAACCTAATATTTTTACGAAAATATTACAGCATCTTTAGAGCTTTCCCAGGCTGCGACTTTTACTGTGATGTCGGTTACATAATAGATCTAACTAGTGATTAATCTATTCCATGAAATATCCGTAGAAAACAATAAATTCTTGCGAAGAAAAAATGTTCTATCCAACAAGTTCCTTGTCTTCTTACTTCAGTTCTTTTTTTGTAAACTTAGGAAAAATTATTAAAAGAATTAGTGTGTTTACATTGTTTTAAGTCATTCATATTTCAGTATTTTTAGCTTAGCTTCATAAAAACGTAGCTCGAAAATAAAGCCCGGATGCTTACCCTCTCATGACAACTTTAATATTATTAAACCTAAGGTTTTTCTCCAGAAAATCGACAAGGAAAAGACGATCAAAATATTAAATGTTTTGAAAATTTGTTGGAATTTTAGCCAAGACACATGAATATTTCCAATAATACTTAAAGATAACAATTCATAACTGAATTTTAAAACATCAATAAAAATAATCTAGTTAAATAATAAATTTCCAAAATAATTTAGTAATTATAATACTTTCATCACGTCTTCTTTCATTTTGACCGTTTGCTTGGTGTGGTACAAATATGGCGGCTGTGTCGTATGAGTTCTTTCTCGTACCCTTTTTTGTTTCTATTTAGTGACGGATGGAGTCATTGGAGCGAAAAAACGGAGTGCCAATAAATTAAGCCAATGACGTTGGTCGTTGTATAAATGCATTGGAATAAGTCAACGCCTGTGACGAAAGTGAGGCAACGCTTGCGATCAGTCAATGAGAAAATGAATTCACAGAATTAATTTCCCATTTCATAGCTGTTATTGTTATTTAGAGGAGCAAAATAAACATTCGAATGGGTTATTTATTATGAACATTAATTGCATGAAAGAAATTTTATCTTATAATCATAGGTTAGTCTTCATATTTTTTAACATATTTATTTTATTATTATTTGCAAACTATTGACGGTACAACCTACTAGCACACCTACAAGAAAGTTTTACATTGTAAATTTAATTAAAATTTGAATTGTTAACAAATGGAGCACACTACTTTTTATTTCTTTATTATATATATTTATTCCTAATTGATAATATGTTAAAATAAGCGTAATAATAATAATAATAATAATAATAATAATAATAATAATAATAATAATAATAATAATAATAATATATTTTTTGCAAACATTATAGATAGTTTCATTTTTAAATTGACTTTGAACTGAATTAATGTATGAGCTATTGAAGCAATGGAGATCAAAAACATTAAAACCTTTGCGTTGAAATAACTTACAATTCTAATTTAAAATTTGCCAAATATTGAAATCTAACAAGTAAGTCGTCCAAACATTTAAATAATAATTTAAAACCTATCTTATGTATATTTCTTTGAGCAAAACTTTCCACATTTCTTTAAAGGTTGGTGCATCTTCATTCCCATCTCGTGTTTTCTATGATATTGAAGATGTTTTTGAATTCCTCAAAAAAAAAAAAAAAAACAACACCAAAAAAAACGCACTCAATGTGAAGATGACTATTTTTGAATCTCGAATTAAAAAAAAAAGTTTTTTATTTGTTTTTTTCTAATCATATAACGTCTAATATCAGCGGAAGAAATGGCAATTTTCTTTAAATTTTCTTTAAATGATGATTTGTAAAAAGAAATTGCTCAGTAATTAAAAATCAAATTAAATGAAGGAATGTGATTGCTAGATGTTGCCATTTTTTTTGGACGTTTCTATTAATTTTACAGATTTTTTTTTATAGTTCTTCTTTTTCTTAATTCATCTTCGAACCACTAAATAACAATTGAACAAAAAACAGGTAAAATTTGTTTCCTTTCAATGCGATTGAGAACATTTACGAAATATATAGAAGATCTTATTCTATCATTCAGATTTTTTGAAAGCAAAATTACAGCGTCGGTAATAACTTACTATAAACATCTGCAGTTTCTATTGTCATTATAATCTCAAGAATTTTCTTAGTTTAGAAATGGGAAATTTCTCAAATCGAATTTTCGAAATAAATATAATTAGAAGACTGAAATTTAAAATTATTATCAATATCAGAAACTACCGTTCCTTTTATTAAAGAAAGATAAAAAATTAAATCATAGTTTGTTTTTTTTTTTGGACAATTACACCATTGACGGACATTGACATTTGAATGTTTAAAACATTTGAATAGTTTTACTCTTTCTAATTTTAAACACCGTCTAATTTTAAACACCGAAGCTCTTTAAGTAAATTACTGTTTATGAATATGTGTGTTTTTTTCATAATTGTATCTTTCTCGGAGGGAGCGGTCATTGTTCGTTGAAATGTCACTCAGAATGACGCAGCCAATGCCACAAGGGAGAGCGTTGTAATCCCAGCGGACGCTTGACAAGCAACGACAGAAGGGAGCCCCCGCCAACTGCCTTCACTTTATTATTTTGGGGTTAGCTACTGTTCAGGGCTTTCTGGCAAAGAAGAGGCAGAACATTATACGCGCAAAGTGAATTGAGTGTAATTTGGAATTAAGAATTGATACGGTTCATAAAAAGGTCAGGGTGCAGAAAAAACAAAAATGAAATGAAGAGGAAAGAATTAACAAAAAGAAGAATGAAAAAAAAAAAAATCTTTAGAAATATATATAAATATAATAAATCGTGAACTTAACTACTTAATATCACTTATACTGATTAATTACTGAGTTCTTGAAAGGAAAGTGCGTGACCTCGAACGCTGAGAACCCCACGAAAATGTGCTTAGAATATAAATCGCTCATGCTAAAAACAGTGGTATGAGTCATTCTCGTGTAAAACTGCACGTCTTACCACGAGAGACATTTGAATGACCACCTATTGAAGGTCCAAGAGAGGAACTTTGGTGACGCGAAGAAACAAAATATCGATATAATAGGACCAAAAACACTATATTGCTATATTTCCCTCCAAACACTGCAAAAGACGGCCTCCTACTCAGGTATACTATTCACACAACTAGATTAAGTACTTATTAGTGCAGACACAACATGCCACCGTCGGATGGCGCTAGCAGATCAACAGCTGAGTTTTTCATGGGAATGATTCATACCACTGTTTTTGGGTTGAGCGATTTATATTCTAAGCTTATTTTCGTGCGATTCTCAGCGTTCGAGGTCACGATCCCTTGTTAGGGTCATTTGTATTAGTAAGTTAAGGTTAGGTGGCGGACATTGAGGGTTAATTCTTGTTGATTTTGCTAGATATTTGTGTAGGCGTGTGGGGGAAGTGTGGAACCCTCCTACCCCAAATTAAATATGTTGTCATTTAAAGTTATTCAAGTTTAGTTCCACAAAAATTCAAAGAAAAAAAAATCGAATTTTATGTTAGATTTTTTTTTCTTCTATTAACCCATAATTCTTGACGGATTTGACTCTAAAAGAACTGTGATGACATGCTTCTGTTCTTTCAATATTTTGTTCAAGTATCTTGTTCAACCAAAAGTTTTTTGATTTTTGAATAATAAAGTAGCCCGCACACGAGGGAGCTTTTGGCCGAGTTGCATGTGCAACTTGATGCCTAGAGCGGTTTTTTGAGCTGCATTGGCCAAGTTGCATGGAAGTTGCATGGAAAAAAAGCTTCACAGAACGGCGGTGCACCACGGAAAGTTGCATGGAATTACCCAATCACAGTGCAGCATTTTTATACGTCAGGCGTGACGTCATGCTCAAGGAAGAAACATGGCGTCGAAACATTTTTCCTTCGCTTCAGATGGGCGAATCGCGAATACAGCAAAAATATCAGATTATTTCGAGTTTCTTTCACACATAAATACAGTTTATATGTAAATGCAGTAATTTAATGCGGCAGAATGTATCAGAACGTTTCAAAAACCTAGTTTTTTTGAATATTTCAGATCGCAAGCAGAGTTTCGCTCATTCACCATTTCCGGAAACTGCCACATGACGTCATTGTTTCAGTGAGCAATGGATTATTATTGGCTGTTGGTCGTTGTTATTCGTGAATCGCATTATTGCCATCAACTGCGATTACATACCGGCTAATAATATTATAAAAATATTTCTCATATATTTAAAATAAATCACAAATATTTAGTTTTGGAACGATATCACAGCAGTATCCTTGACGTCATGTCCAGTGATGTCATTCAAATTCGTAGTGTGCTTCGTTTGTTGTCCGCACGGCGGCGCTAACAATGTTGCATCGTTTGCGCACTGATAGTCGCATGCAGCTTTTTCTGTGCACCTCAATTTCCTCGAGTTGCACAGAAAAAGCTCCCTCGTGTGCGGGTAGCTTAACATAAAATTCGGTAGTAACAGCTTTTTGCCAGAATTCAGCTTCACCTTACAATTAAAACGCTCTGATGGCTCTTGATTATAAATCTAGAGGCTTGAATTGTTTGATCATCTGTGATCTGCTTTGAGTAGACCTGAGATCACTTCAGGCCATTTCATATGAAATCACCAAGAAAAAAAAATATTTGGTTGTATGACCAATTTTAAAATTTTTTATTTTTGGCACACTATAGGCGTATTTTAAAACTTTTTCCTCTACTTTATTTTCCCGGTAGGGCCATTTTTCCAAAATGGTTGACGCTAAATTTGGTGAATTTCTGTTTTCAAAGAAATGTAATATTTTTGCAACTAAAGAGGTGGAGATTTTTAATAAAAATTATATTACTGCTCGTGTAGTGGACTATATTTCATGTCATTATAAAGTTTTGTCCATCAGCAGACTTAAAAGCTGGAATAATGTCTGAAATTTGGCAATTTTTTTTCATACGAATGTAGGTTTTAAGAAGTATGAAGGGATGAATGTAAATTTTCAAGCTTTTACCATAGATTACCCTACCCTCAATGTTTAGACTGTGAAATCTCAAATTGGAACCTTTCTCTTCTTACGTTCTTACTCAAGAACGTTCCCTTCTTAAGTCCTGTACGTGGTCACACAGTTAAATTTACGTAAATTCAGGCACTACTATCTCATGTGGGGGAAACTGGAAAAAATCTGGAACTTCCAAGGAATTAAGTATTGTATGATAGCTTGCTGTACTGAAATTTTATTTTAGAGATTCCTGATTTTATTGCTGTGACATGACGCGTAAGTCCTAGAAGCTTTGAATTATTTCTGGGCATTTGTAAGTTTGCTGTAAAATGTCAATCATTTATCTTTATTAAGTCTTACAATTATGACTAAATAACCAGTATTCGTTTTGTCTTGTATTTCATCTATACCAAATGACGCTTTTGGGCACTATCCAAGTTACGTCTTGTTTGAGCTGACAGATTCATCACGTCATTCAATCTCACTCACTCTCTAACGGTGAAAGGATGTGTTTGGTTATTAAGTGCTGTTTTGTTATAGAACATAAGAATTATTTATCGGTAAAAAAATCATAAAACGGAATATTGTGTTGGTTTGTTTGTTGAAGAAGAGTACTATGAGAATAATTTACTTATGGTACGTAAGGTCAGTGAGTAATTTTAGTCTATAGAGATCTTAAAATCTGTTTCAAAATTTGAGAAAAAGCTTATTGCAAAGGACAATTGTCTTTTTGTGTTATGATCTTTCAATTATCACAGTGGATTTAAGTAGAAAAGCTACAAAGATTAATTAGAACATATAAATAAAGACAGAATGTTCATTTGGATTCAAAGCTATGCAAGTAGATAATGAAAAAATAAAGTTGTTGGCTGAACGCATAATTAAGCTAAAAAGATATGAACTGATAATGTGTACTTACTTTCGTTGAATTACAACAGAAATCAAAATTAAAAATGACTTTGTGAAGGAAGAATTTCAATATTTATATTCTTACGTAAATTCATTGATAAACACTTAAAAATAAAAAGTATGTACATACTTTTTATTTTTACCTTTATTTTAACTGTGTTGACATCATATCAATGTAATTTACTTAGTTAATGTTACACACGTTACAAACAAATTCGTTACTTATATTCTTATTAATATAAGGTTCTATTTTAACCATTTTTTTTTTATTTGAAGTAAAAAAACAACATAACATATTTTTATAAGCATTTATTTATTATAATTGTATTTATTTATTTATTTAAATCCCTTCCTCTGGTGAGCTCTTGCACTACATCAATATATCTGATATTTTTATTCCTCGTTAAATATTTTTTCTTCTTGTAAATTACATTACTATAAACTGAATTTTTAAATTTTCTGCAAATGCCTGATATTAAAAAATTCTGATCTTCAAGATTAGCAATTTCTAAATGTATCCACAATGTGTGATATTCAGATATCGAGGCAATTTCCGTTATGGTACTGTGATGAAATGCATAGAATCTATTTCACTTAGAATGTTCAAGAAATAGACAGGTTTTACGAAATTCAACAGAACTTACAAGAAATTACGATTGAAAATAGAAGAACAACCCTAATTTTTCAAAGTGTTTTACTTAACGTTCAGATCTTTCTTGAGTTTGCCCTATTCCAAGTGATGCAGAGAAATGTCGATTTCTCTTTCCCCAATGTCGTTGGAATCAAGATATAATTTTACCCTTAGCTCTTGCACTATCTTGGCTGTAGCCCGTGGCTGTTGATGTCGTCTGCATATCGTTTTCCCCAATATCAAATGGAAATTTACACAGGCACGCAGTACGGCATGTCGTAAAGTTGTCTCAAGAAGATTCGTGTGAGTTAGAGCCTCAATTTCATTATCAACCTGTTATCGTTGGGGTCCTAATTAACCTGTCAGCCACGGTCAGGTGCCGTGCAGTGATTAATACATCAACCGCCGATTCGGACGATTTTAATCTATGAAAAACGCGGCCTATTATAGTAACTACAGTCCCAAATGGAACACTCTACACTCGCACACTTCCCCAATGTAGATCTTTTTTCGTTCTTAGATCTTCATCGATAACAATCATCTCTTGCGAAATACAATCTAACACATTTACATTTAACATCAACAATTCTTAAGACATACAACGATTACATCTCTGTAACTCAAATTTAAACCATTTTTTTTATACCAAAAGAATCTTAAACCAATTGCCAACTCGTTTTTGAAGCAGAGAGCAGATATAGTTAAGATTTGTATTGTCACAAATGGTTTAGAACATTCTGGAAGATGAAACTACGAAATACTTAGAAGCAGAGCCCCCAACAACAAATTTAGGGCCCGGGTACCAAATGCAGTAACGGGCCCTCTATCATCTTATGGTCCACATCATTGATTCTTAGCCGATAATTTCGCAAAACACTACACGATTTCCTATTTTTTCCTTTTAAACATGCCACACAATTATTAACATTATTGTTATTTTTTTATTTTTAGAGTAAATTAATTTAGCACCAATATCTACTTTTTCCGGCTCTACCCAACTGTTTAGAATAATTTTTTAGAAAAAATTCGATCTGAGCAAACATTGTAATGCAGAATAGCTCTATGCAGATGATTAAAGCTGAAAAATAGTTTATATAAAATATAGGCTTAATTATAAAAAAAAATATAGAAGTGAAAGGCAAATTCATATATATATATTTATTAAGACCTTAGCCGGGACCCTTTGGCGGCCGGGTCCCGGTTCTGAGGGAGCAACTGACCCTCCTAGCTAAGAAGCCAGTAAAAGTCCAATAATAATTTTATCCTGCTAATGTCAGTGACATTTGTCTTGTAATCTTTTGATACTTTGACATTACTGAAGACATAGTTTTCATTTCTCAGTAACAAAGAAAGTTAATAGAAAATATGCTGAAATTGGAACTACAGTACAATCTATTATTACGAGATTATTACTATATTATTACCATATAAAGAAAGAATAAACTTTAATTCCTATTTGCAATGACTGGTCCAAAATTACTGATGTATGTGATTAGGCTAAATAATTTTCTGAAAAGCCCTGCAACTTCTAAGAGAACGAATTTTCCCTAAAAAGTACTTTATTTAATTAATAATATTTTCATATAATGAATAATATCTTATACATTTTTTTTCTCTAAAAAATGACTAAATAACAGCAAAATTATTGTCATCCTGAAACTTAAGCTAAATAGGAGTGTTTGTAAAGACACAATAATAACAAAAATAAATAAAAGATAAAATAAAAGTAACATTAAAAAAATGACGAGTCTTATCTAATGTATATAAATCTTTCACGCAATTTTAAAATGCAAATAAAGCTAAGAAAATTAAATTAAATTTAAACAAGATAGGGATAGCGATTAGTAAACATCACAATGCTTTGCAACGTCTTCTGATAAGAAAATATCATTGATATTGCTTTAATTTTCCTTACTATTGTAAATGTGATTACAATAGGCGCAATTGTTGCGATTGTTATAGAGCTGTATTATAAATGTGATTGTTGCATATCGCTGGCTAGGAGCCAAAATGTTCTATCTACAATTTTTATGAATTTCTAGTTAACAATTAATACTTAAACTACATGAAATTACACATTTTTTAATATTAAGGACATTCTTCAAAAAAAATTTTTTTCACCCTAGAATTAAAATTCCATTTTGTTCTATTTTCGAATTTTCGAATTTTATGCAGAGCAATAATGTTCTAACTGCAGATTTGCTTTTGAGATGGTTATGATTCTAATGTGAATTTGAATGTTTTGTGTGGTTTTGATTTCTTAAATTCTCGGATGTTAGATTGAGATGATTCATTCTTCCTGTTCAGGGATAAAGACAATGAAGATTCAGATCTTTCAGTGTTCCTGCAAAGGAGTGATGAAGATGTAAGCGCATCCTGCTAAATGATGAAGATGATGGAGAGGATGATGTCAGAATTAATGAAGAAGCTAATAGTCAGCATGCAAGATATAAATGCTTCTCAACTATTAGATAATTCAGGCAACAGCAGCTCTAATGACAACGTTATTACTGAAGCTGCAGAGGCGAAGAAAAGTGGAAGACCACGAAAGACACGAAAGCATGTTAGAAAACCACAAAACTGGATCAAAACCCCAAAAATGGCTCCGTACAATAAGGGATAGTAACGTAAAAGTAAGAACAATAAACGACCGCGCCAAGTGCAAGAACAGAGTAACTGTCTGAAAAAATATAACAATTTGATACCTTTTTTACAGAACAAGAAAAAATTAATAAAGGTTTTTAGGGACAGGCAACCGCAAGGCCCGTAAGATATTTTTAACAAGTTGTATGATGAAGACAGAGAAAAAAAGAAGTACTGCAGAGCAACACATAAAAAGTTTTCCTATGTATATAGGTTGCCTAAAGGGACCAGCGATTGGCAGAGAGTATGTAAAGACTTTTTACTAAACACGCTTGACATTTTGTAACAGATGGTAAATTCGGCATTTAAAAATGTCACAGTTGGTTTTCGCCTTCTCCTGCAAAGAAAACTGCACATTATAAAATACCTGATTCATCCGTACAGTTAGTAAAGGATGACATCAATCAGTTTCCACGAGTGGAGAGCCACTGTTATACATCAGATTCTAAATGGGAATATTTAGAGAGTCAGCTTAGCATTGTAGTCATAATAGTTTGTATACCAAATAGTTGCAACCTAATTTAAAGCCTGTTAGCAAAACAAGTACAGACAGGTGTTCAATACAAGCTTCAATCTGGCATTTCATAAACCGTGGAAGGACCAATGTGGTACCTGCGAGTTATGTCGAGCTCATGAGAAGGCAAACATCCTATCGGAAGCTCCACGTAGTGATCATGAATCACATTTGCGGCATAAAATGCAGGCACATCAATTCAAAGAAGCTGACAAAAAGAAAGATGCCAAAGTAGTATCTGCAACAGCTGCTACCGACTTGGAATAGATACTACTGTTCCAAAACTTTTCATTGGAGATTTTTATGTTCGAAAGCTCAACATGTACAATCTTACAGTTCTTACTATTCTAACCAAGGACACTGTTTCTTGTGGACCGAAAACCTAGAAAATAGAGGTGCCAATGACGTTGCTACAGCTCTTTGGATTTGGTTCATGAAAGGGGATAGAAAACGGATAAAGAAGACAGTTCTGTACAGTGCTACTTGTGGCGGTCAAAAA
>JAFIDM010000001.1:29124616-29176602 GCA_023159025.1 Thereuonema tuberculata
ATGTGTTACAAATATATTTAAAAAAAAACAACAACTTTATAAGTCATTTATAAAATTTACTTATAAAGTAAGAATTCAAAAAATAATCCTTAATTATGTTGCATAACAGGAAAGGCAAAAAAAATATGCTACAAAGGTATTGCTCTTGAGGTATTGTAATATGCGAAAGAGAGGATACGTTAAAATAAGTATTCATCTTTTTAAAATATAAAAAAATATAAAATATAAAAAAAATTAGTAAGTAAATAAATAAATATCTACAAATATCTTTAAATATTTTGTTTGTATAACAAGTAAAGGATTTCTTTATAATTTTTTGGTTTTTTATTTGAATCTTCCGCATTATCCCATTTAATGGGAGATCGGGTTTCTGTATACAAGAAAATTGATTTCCTTAAGAGATGGACAGATGGCGACACCTGTCACATTCAGTAGTTCAGAAAAACTTATAAGAAATTCTGTTTCTTATGTGAAATGAAGAAACTAAATGAAGTACATTGATGACAATTTTTTTTATCTATTAATGTATGGATATTACTTAATATTAGTCTACTTGTATCGTTAATTTTTTTCCATTAATTTAATATTATCATTAAGGATCAAAATTTAGCTTGTATTATTTATTTAGCGCATGAATATCTATAGCATGCGTAGAAATCAGTTGCAGTAAAAATCTCTCTTCGTAAAAAATAATAGAGAATCAGAAAAACATCCAACCAGAAAAGAAAAAGAAGCAGTAGAAAAAAATTCGGTGTAAATAAGTCCTGTTCTACGTTTGTAGTGTGCTGCAAGTAAATTAATCGTTAAAAAGAAAAACAAAAATCTAGACATTTATTAATTAATGGAAATAAAATAATAGCATTATCTCTTCTTTATCATCAGACAAGCATGTAGGGCCTACATCCGGTGAACAATCTTCCGGTGTTTTCAAACTATAGGAAACATTTGCAGTTTTACGTTGTTTAAGTTAGCATTTTTATTTTGTAAGAAAATTATTTTACAGGCGAAGGTTATTTTAATAAAAAAAAACTAATAAAATGTTGTTTGTTTCTTTTTCTATCTTTCTTTCTACCTGTCAATGAAAATTGTTTCTTTGCATCATTGTGTGAATTTTTGTCGGGGGCATCGATCAACAAAAATGTACTTGTGATCCTGATACGAACCCTTTTAAAATCACTGACTTTGAGAATGCAGTTGCCTACGTTCCTGAAATAGCCCCTCTCTAAATACATATTTTATTTTATTTTTATTTATTTATTATTTTTATTAATCGCCTTCGGGCAGCTGAGATGTGGATATGAAGGAGAGTGATAAAAACTAGTTGGACAGATAAGAAAACGAATCAAAAGGTTTTGGAAGAAGTGGAAGAACAGAAAAAGGACATTAAGGATATTCATTACAGGATATTGAGAATAAGAAAAACAAAATTTTTGGGACATATGATAAGACATAACAGTTTTTTAAAAATTATTCTGGAAGGGAAAATTGCAGGAAAAAAGGGAAGAGGAAGACCAAGAAGAAAATTAGGATGACAAAAAGGGTTCTGGAATTCCGAAACTATTATGAATTAAAGAGAACGGCTGAGGATAGAAGTGCAAGGTTCAGCGACAAGGCGGTGCCTTTACATGATGATGATGATGAAAGAGTACATTTCACACTTATGAAATCCCAGCACTGTGTTTCCGGAACACTCGACTAAGCAATCAATGTTATCGAACACAATTTTATATGGATTCTACAGCTATATAAGTGTGATAATAGAATATGAAAGAAGGGAGTAAGCACACTTTGAAATAACATATATGTATAATTAACTAAGAATTAACTTAGTTAATATACACACACACACATATATAAAGGAGGATGTTTGTTGATTTGGGGTTTGTTCTCTAAACACTCCTATCGGGACCTTTTCACCTATCTGGACCAAACTTTGCACAATTACTCTTTAGGACCCTGAGGTAAAAACGGTACCTGGCAACCCCCCCCCCCCAGGGATTGAAAACAAGTGAAATCCATGAAATTTCGCCAAAAATTTCACCTGGTGGTGACAAGGAGAACTACTCAAATATTGTTGTGCAACAATTGAACTAAATCCATTCAGATAATTAAAAAAATCACAAACTTTAAGGAATGTTTAAAATATATTTTATATTTTAAAATTTATAGGTATTCGTCATTTTTACTGTAGTTAGTTACATCAATAGTAAATTTACGTATATACCTGGCTCTTAGAATACTTAGAATCGGACCTCTACGTATGACAAATCAACGAATGTCAAAATATTTTGAAATACTTGAATGTCACAGTGGTGGTTTGTTGACACAGTTTGGCCGACTGCGAGGAAGGTTCTTGGCGCCTTTTAACAGCGCGGTGACGTCAGTTCATGTAGGAGAACGCTTTATCCAATTTGTTGGCCGTGGACATTCCGTCGTCCAATTATTCTCACGCCGAGGCCCTCACCTGCATCTGGCTTCGGGGCTTGCGGACGCGGGGGTCGCAAAAACCGCGCCGAACTGGATAAATGATTGTTGGAAAAATAAATAAAATTGGTGGACGTAAAGGTCTGTTATTTACAGGTGACAGCTAAATTGCTACGTCCCAACAGAGAAATGAAAAAAGAAAAAAAGAAATAACACTTCCTAAAACCAACAACGGACACTCGTAAAACTCTTCGTCCGACTGTACGGTGATGATTGCAGAGCGTGCTTCCAAATGCTTGAGGCGCTGCAGACGACGATCGTCCATCAGCACCAGAATGGTGTCACCGCAACACCGACACAACACGTTCTTTTTTTGTGTGGAAGAGAAAGTCGCCTACAAGATAGACACCAATATCACAAAGGAAGCGAACTCAATAACAATTGTTTCCAAGAGAAACGACCGCAACCCTGTTTCCAGTTGTCTCAAACTCTTTTTATTTCAAGGAACACAGCAAGGTGTTTTTACCGCAGGCAACAGTACACTGCATGAGACTTTTCGCGGGCCGCAACTAGACAAATCAAAATTAGAGAATTAGATAGCAGTGAAATAAAGATTAATAAAAGTTTAAATAACTATATTTAATCATTCTACTTTTTAAATAACAATATTTTATTATTATTTTAAAAAAATAACCGAATTTGTAGCTTTTTAAAAGAATAATAAATGCAATAAAAACTGTAATTAATCAGAAAATTTTTCGGAAATATTATTAAATATTTAAAAAAAATCACTAAAAAATAATTATATTTAAAAGTTTTTTAAACAACAATAAATTCTTTAATAAAATAATTCATCAAATAAAAAACTGAAGTTATTATTAAATTCAATTCAAAACTTTATTTGAAAACAGGAAAAATACCATAACATTTTTTGGGATTGAATAACGAAAAGAAACCAAATATTAGAAGCAGATTAGAATTAAAGTATAATGTTTTCAAAATAGATGGCGGCCGCACAATGATCTTTTGGGAACATCACGTGACTCTCGGGCAGCGAGATTTGCTTGAGACCAAGGAATAAGGAGAGAAATTAAGACTGGAATCGAATTACATTCGAAAGGGGAATGAAAATTATTAGATTATTGTTGGATATTCATTGATGTCACGCTTTATGATTTTAACTGCGTTTTTCTTTGAAACCCAGTGAATATCCCTTCATTAACGTGAAAGCCGTGTTGCAGCAAATGAAACAGGCAACTGACACTTGTTTATGAGTGTAATTAGAGTTTTAATTTGTTTGTTTTTCCATCCAAATTAAAAATGTCGGTTTCGGACTCACCCCTGCCTACTAAATTAGTAATGGTAATTGTGTCTGTTAATTTTTAATAATAAAGCTGCAAAAATTAATTGGTCACTCAGAAATGGAAATAAATCAGAAGGATTTTAATTACAACAGTCAACTGCGTCGTTCTCATTATTCAAAATTTAGTTTCTTTAACTTAATTGTCTACATTGCAAATTATAGAAATTAGGTTCTTTTTGTGTTTACTTGGACGACAACTTGTCTGCCTCAAAATTCAGTGATTTATTTATTACTTTTTAAGTGAATGAGTAAAATAACTTCATTTACTAAAATTAACACAGTAACTTAATAATAAATAAATAAATAAATAAATAAATAAATAAATAAATAAATAAATAAAAAAATTAAGTAAGTAAATAAATAAATAAATAAATAAATAAATAAATAAATAAATAAATAAGTGTTCTATTAGTTTTTCGTAAGTCAATTTTTTCTTTACGTAAAACAAATTAATATTCAGGGTATGTTTTCTTTTTTTCAAAGAATTTTATCTTTACTAAATTAAAGGAAATAACCACAAATAATTAAAGCTGTGAGTTAATAAAGTCATCACAATAATGTTATTTCGAATTTGATTAAATGAATTATTATAATTATTATAACTATAATTCTTGGAAAGATATTTAGATATTTAGAACTAATAACAAAAAAGAAAAATTACCATTTCCACAATTCATTTTTATTAATAATTGATTTTTAACTAATCATTGAAAATTGGTTAAATAACTTTATTTATTTATTTCTTTATTTTTTAAAGTTTTTGTTTTTTTTTAAAATTTGATACTGGCTTAAAAATTTATAATCTGCACTTGATAATAAAATGGAATTTTATTAGGATATTTATATTTATATAAACTTGGTATAAATTAATAACAATTTTTTTCCCCTAAAAGTTATTATTCCTTCCCTGCGACTTTAATAAAGATATTTACAGTGTTTGAATTCAATTGAGCCTCGTTTTGGTTTTTACAAATGGCGGCCGTTCTGTGTAAGGTCGTGTGCTCGGCCAATTACGGCTTTTGTTGGCCACGAACCTAATAACAGTGCCTCGAATGCCCAGGGTGTTTATTTGGGCCTAACGAGCCCTGGCCCATAAATCATGCAAAGTATCTATTAAACGGGCAGGTAATTGGCAAGGATCCGCACCGAAATGGAAGTGTTTTGGCTCGGCTGTTGGGATATTTTTTTTTTAGAGCTGTCTGTCTTTACAATAGCATTCCTGGATGATTACATACGAGATCGCATACGAGAAATCCCTCCTGTTTGCACAGCGCAATGATTGTTTTGCGCTAATGATACACCTCCCCCCCTCACCCCTCTCCCAAAGCCAGCGAAATTGTTTTAGCTCGAAAAATCCTTCGGTAACTGAATCCAGGAGACGCTGCCGGCCACAGCCAAGAAAACAGGTTTTAGGAGGTAATAAAGACAGCTCCGTCATCGCATCTTGTTATGGATGATTGATCCGCCTTTGGGAGTCAAACTATGGACTAGCAACGAATCTAAGGCAGAGGTTTCCAAATAATGGACTCGATTTCACATCAACAATGAATCGAGGGAACTTTTTCTATTAAACAAAGGAAAAAAAACCAGAGACAAGCACACTGAAGAAAATCATAGATGACAATTTAAAAATCCAGTGAATATGGCAAATATCTTAGCCACAGTACATAGTAATAATATAGGGTTGCAAAGTGGATGGGTTAATATTGGCTTTTTGTTACGTTTCACGTTTTCCTAAACAGACACAGAAAATATCTGTTTGTTTTAAGTTACTTGTTGGTAATGGCTGTTCTACTCAGTTTTTTCCAAAGATAATCGTACGAATGTTCTTATCAAAAATACCAAGTGAACTAAGTAAATAGAAATGGAAATAATGCTAACACTTGCATTTAAATAAGTACCCTATCAAATATATTGATATATTTAAAAAAAAAAATCCTTGATATGATTTGGAATTGAAATCGATTGAACTTTAGCATCAGTTAAAAAAAGCCTTTGCCAGATCCAAAACTCTAAAGGCTATATTTAATCAGGTGTGTCTGATAAAGAAAAGTATAAAAAAAGTATTACACATAAGCCAGAAATGGAAGTAACTTATCACAAATTAAACAAATACTACTTTTATTTTTAATCTCTATTTTCTAGGATTTGATATCATTTAAGTCATTTTAAAAGGTGTCCAAAATTCGAATATCTCCCACAAATATAGAATATAAAGACTTGAACTTGAAAATAAGTATACTAGGTCTTTGTGGTAATTATCTTCAAATAAATATTTTATTGGAAAACGGCCAGACACAAAATTAAAAATTTTAATGTGTGTAGGGGTCGTTTTTTAATTACACCGTTAAGTTTACCCACGTTAAGTTTTCAACATTTTATTGGAAACTTAAATCATACCGACAGTACCTCAAGGCCGTTTTTAGACGTGCTATTTCAGTAGGCATTGCTAATAGCAATGGGAGGTTAGATCACCAATGAATACAAAAGCTTTAAACTTTGTCTACACATTAACAGGCATTACCTTTGTCCATTTCTTTTTTTCTTGAATTTTAGTGTTAACTAAAGAACCTACGTCAATTTTTAGTTTGCTTAAAACAAAAAAATCTCCTGAACAGCAATAAGTCTGTGTACCTGTAGTATATCTTTAAAACCAGGGAATATACCTTCCTGAGAGTTGCCGTGCAAGTTAAAAATTTCTCCATGTAGAAACCCCTTTGGAGAAATTTGCGCGTCATAGAAAAGCATTAAACCATTAAATAATAATGATGGCTAACAGTATGTTGGCATGTAATAGGCCTACAGTAGAACCTCGATTAACCGAAGTGGTCGGGACCGGACTTCCGTCGGTAAATCGAAAATTCCGGATAAAAGAGAGCACTTAAAAATGGCCGTCAGGAGACCGCTAAAATTTTAACACTGGATTTTAAACATGTACACATGTACAAAATAACTAAATGTGATGTTTTAATTATATTACTGTAATTATAAACAATACATTTGTTCAATAGATGTCACACAAGTCAGAAAATGCAATGTAAATGTTTATACGACATACGATACATACTTTACATTGGCTTAAACGGAAGTTTGCTCTGCCGTAAGAATGACTGACGTTGTTTAGCCGCTCTGTCACGAAGTTGTTTCAGTAGCATAAGTTCTGTAGAATCAGAGTCAGTCTGTTGCTCCAACCACATCAGTCCTTTAGCAAAACATTCAAAAGCATCGGAGTTGCTTATTTTAGAAATTTCACCTGCTTCAATTCTGCTCACAATTTGGAACTTCTGTTCCACTGTTAACAAAACTCGTTTTCGTTTAGTGGGCTCCATGGCACAAATGAATGTTCTACATTTCGGTAAAGCCAACGCTTCTGGGTCGGACAGAAAGTAGGCAATAGAAAGGCAGAAGGCAGATGGTCTTGGAGACGAAAGGAATTTACGACAAGAGGAAGTATGGGGGGGGGGGGGGGGGAGAAATTGTTTTTTTACAAAAAAAAAAAAAAAAACTTAAGGAAACCGACGTCGGTTGAACGAGGTTCCGGTTAAAAGAGTTTGGGATAATCGAGATACTACTGTAGTTATCAATCCACAGAATCCTAGTTATTATACTTAAGGAAGTTGACTTAATGTAGCCGTAAGACGTTATTCCCTACCTAAGGAAACAAATTGAGATAATTTGAAACGAGATATAAATTGAAAAGAATTGAAAATTTTTCAAAAGAAAAACTTAATTTGTTTGAGAAATTTTGAAATTTTGTTTCAGTCTTTACTGTAAATAATCTCATCTTTCAATTTGACTTTTAGTGATCTAAGAAGTTGTAGGGAACTTTAAAGTACTCCATAGAACAGAGTTTCTCAAGCGGCCACAAAATTCTGAAAACAACTTTTAGCTCAAACTCATATCTAAAATAATATTTAGACGTCAAAGAGCTTGGGCAACAGAAATAAGATTGGTAAAAGTATTAAATTACATTCAAATAGGCATAAAAAAAACTTAGTTCAGGATATCTTTAAACAGGGCCGGCTTTAGGAGGTGAGGGGGCCCAATTGGGAACAATTTTGTCGAGCCCCAAGTTCCCAGCAATGGTTTGTAGAATCATAGAAATGTAAATAGTCTATTTTAGACTTTATATCTCAATTGGTAGACTGAAAAGTAATCAAAATATGGGCTTAAAAAGTACATGCAAGTTAATGACCAGACAGATCTAAGCTATATTTTAATGTAAAGTTGCAAACATGTAAGTCTACTAATAACAAACAAATGTATAGATCGCCTCTGAAAGTTAGATAGTTACAATACCACTTGTTTTAGTGACTGTGCATTGTTTGAAATGAATTTCCTTTTTGGAATTTCTAATAACATTCATAAATTACAAATGAGCCAGATTATTATTGTCTTTTATTATGAGACAATTATCTTTCTTGCTTTTTTCTCTGCAAAGTCTTTTAGAATTTTATCTAAGTTTAAACTCCTGCTAATTTCAGATTCAATGGATATAATAGTTAAACTGTTCAAACGTTCTTGCTGAATTAATGATCTCAAGTAAGTTTTGATCAGTTTCAACTTGGAAAAACTCCTTTCTCCAGATATCACAGTCCCTTTTCTTGACAAATCCGAAGAGCAATAAATAAATTTGGAAATACGGTAGACCTGTTGTTGCAAGCAAGGAATTCAAGCATTTTCATGGGATTTTGAATCTCTGGTGGCAGAATTGGCTTTAATTTCTGCATTTTCTCATAAACTATAAATCCATCTGTAACAGCCAGTTTGGTAGTTTCGGTAGTTTTCCTGTCCCAATGCGGGGCCCCCTTAGATACGGAGCCCAATTGGCCCAATCGGCTTAAGGCCGGCCTGTCTTTAAATGTTTGAAATAGACTGTTTTCCTCATTTGTAAGTAGGTGTTCTGTTGACAGTATTCCAGCATAAGCAATAAAAGCAATAAAACGTTGTTATTCCATAGGATTTAAGGAATAAGGTTTGGTGTCCAGCGGGATTCCTGCAAATATAAAAGTGTCCCTTGAAGCAAAAAAACTGATTGAGAAGCACTTGTTTAGAGTAGTACAATCTTTTCTTTTCATGGGAGAAATTTAGACTTCACATTAGCTGAACTAAAAATCTAAAATTATATATAATAACATTCGATGATTCTGAAAAAAAAAAAAAAAATGTTTTATCTCTCAATACATGAGCCGTTTATTTGAAAGTGAGCTAATAACATTTTTCAATTTTTTTTTTGTTAACTGTAGTAGCGTGTGCAAATTCCGCGTTTCTACAGTTAACAAAAAAAAAAAAAAATTGAAAAATGGACTTATATTACTTTTAAAATAAATGGCTCATATACTAAATTGTCATTTTCTTTACTCTTCATTAATGTGAATATCTAGTAACATCTCAATGCTATTGTTGTTTTGTATAGGTTATCAAGGGTACACCCCACTAGAACTGCCATCTTTTTAGGCCTATTTCAGGGTGCGATTTGTAGAGGGGATGGGGGAGGGGAACCATCCCAATCTTTGCATATGAATGATGTATCCCTGCCAGGCAGGCTCCCCCAAATCAAATTCCGGGCCCAGATACCAAACGCAACATCGGGCCTTCCCCCCCAAGTTATAAACAAAATCATAAATTCTTAGCCAAAAATACCGCGAAAATACCACACGATTTCATACTTCTACAGCAGAGGTGGGCAGACTTTTGTAAGTTAAGGGCTACTTCAAGTATACTCCAAGTGCCGCGGTCATCTTAAGACTAAAAAAACAGAATCTCCAAATCGATAACAAAAAAAAACAAAAAAACAACAGAATCTCCAAATCGACAACCAAAAAAAAAAACAACAGAATCTCCAAATCGACAATCAAAAAAAAAACGGAATCTCCAAATCGACAACCAAAACCATCTTCTGATCTTCACATGCGGTCACCCCCAAATTGCCGTCTTGCCCACCCCTGTTCTATACACTATAAACATACTGTTTGACGGCCGGGCCCCGGTGTTGTGGGACCAACTGACCCACCCCCACCCCTTGTGGGGGCCCTGCTGCCAGGAATAATTATTTCCCACCAACTGGATATTAAATTTACATAAATATTTAATTGGTAGATAAGAATCTTAATTTCGCTGAAACAAAATTATTTTTTTTGTCTGGGATAGGTATTTGTCTGTCTTTATTTCTTCTGATCTTTATTGACTGATCAAAGGAACAAGATACAAATTGCAACACTTTCAAATCTGCTTTTTATCTCAATAAATGATCCTCCAATACATTGCTTTAATGCAGAAATATTGCGACAAAAGGGATCAAGTCTAAAAATCGTAGTGCCCTGGATAAACCAACACGAAAACCATCAAACCAGCCAAAACAACATTCATCTCGTCTTTTCAAGAGATTTATGTAAGTCTCATATTTTTATTACATTTTGATTTTAAAACTTCCAGGACCAAAGAATGTTAATAGCTAAAACGAATAAGTATATTTTAAGAAATCATGATTTAATAAATTAATAATCTGTTAGGCTTATCCCTGTGTAACATATAAGTTTCTGTGGGGCTATAAGGACTTTTCAGGGGAAGCATGATATAAATATTTAAAATTTTAATTCTGGTGGCTAACCCATTAGGCATCCGCCTCCCCCCCCCTACGACTGGTTAAATCACAAATCACACACTGGCCTATTGTACAAACCCTAGAAATCAAGAGAACAAGCCAGCAGAAGAAAAGAAAGAGAAGAAAGAGATAAACACAGGAAAGAAAAGAAACATCCATGCCGCTCCGGGATTTGGACCCAGGTTCAGACTCATCATCCTTCTGGCAGAGTGAAAGGATTCCGCGCATCTAGTTCGATGAATAATGAACAGAATTTTCAAGCATTTCTTCTAAGCGAAAAACAATGATTTGGTCCTCCAAACCAGAGGTGGCCGCCCTGTTTTTGTGAGATAGGCGCATGTAGCATCGATTAGTCTGGTCAGGCACTTCCGTCTGATCTTTTGACAGGAATCCGCCATTGTGCTAATCGCTGGTTACTTATCAAAAGGAATTGTATTTATAAATCATTAAAATATTTATTATTAGCGATTAGTATTGAAATAATGCTAAATGTTAGAGAGAAGGTTTATTTTGCGTTATCAACATGTCAGCGGAGAAAAATATCCTGGAAGCATTCTTCGTCGTCAAGCAAGAGAAATACTTGCCTCTGTGAAGGGATACTTTCAAAACCTCAAATCTAAGAGACATAATTTATAAATGAAATTCTCTAAATAAACAAGTATTTTTCTACATTACAACTTTTCAAATAAGTAAACGTTAGCCTATTATAAGTTAACTATACTTTCTCACTGAGAACAGACGCCGCGCCGTCGTCCATTTTGACAGGAAAACATAATGGATCAGCTACCGGAAGGGCTGCGCAGTTCAAACTTCCGCCGGCCAACTCTCATTTGGAGGACAATAATAACTTTTAAGGAAATTTGGGTTTTCTGTGTTGGCAATGTTTATTTTTCCAATTCAGCAATAGTTGAGAAACCAAATTAAGTCATTAAAATTTTATTAAATTAAAAATAAAAAAGAAACATTAATGTATCACAAATTAAAGAGGGAACTATTGTAAAGACATACGTTGAGTATTTAATTAAACAAAAACATAATTTTCATATATTAACAATAACGTCAATACTTATTAAACTGAGTGTAAATTGCTACTTGTTATATTTGAATTCTTCGAATGAAAAAACATAATGAGTGAAAATGGTTTTGCCTATTTGTAATAATATATTATTTAAATAGTATTCCGGGATTAGTTACTTTGCTATTCAAATGTAAAGAATACCGTACATATAATTTTATACAAATATCATATACAACATATGAAAAGTTTACGGAAATAAGATTTAACAGGAAAAGTAATTGTAAATACTTGTTAATTTTACGCCAAATATTTCATAAGCTTAATGTTATTAATAAGATTCCAAATATTAAACTGCTGACTGACTTTATAATTATTTTGTAAGTACTTCTGTAATCCAGTCACCAGATTTAATTTTTATATCCGCAGCTGTATCGTAGCTACCTAAAGCAGGCTATTGTAAGATGTAGCCACTTTCGAATGTGTATAGTAAGCTTTCACTTTTAATTTGATTCAATTTGAACTCTCACTTGGATAAATACAATAAAATTTCAATTTCCTAAAATAAGTAGTTTTATCTGTCGTGATCATAGATAAAAAACAAACAACAACTGATGGTTAATTGATATATCTATTTATATACCGGGTGATTCATTAAGTACTGCAAAGTATTGGTGGTTTTCACCGCCCCATATCTTGTAAACTACTGCTCATAAAAATCTGAAACGTTTTATATAAAATCATCAAACATAGAAGAGTTATATTTTCATGTTATTATTTGTTCATTATTATTGAAATTCATTTTATGTGCGTTCAAAAATTGAAATAACTGTTGTGATGTTGTTTAAACTCGAAAAATCTGGATCCAATATTCAAATGATACAGAAACCTAATTAGGAAAATTTAATCTAAACACTTTTGTCATGAATTCCTTTGTTTAATTAAAAAAAAAACTGTATTTTTTTGAAAATGCATTCTGACAAATGACTTTTTTGGGAGACAGTCGAATAATTTTTTTGGATAATAATTTCGATGTGGGGATGTTTGAACGCAAATAAAATGAATTTCAATAATAATGAATAAATAATAATTTGAAAATATAACTCTTATATGTTTGACTATTTTATATAAAAAGTTTCAGAATTTTATGAGCAGTAGTTTAAAAGATATGGGGCGGTGAAAACCAGCAGTACTTTCCAGTAGGCTACTTTATGAATCACCCGGTATATAAATAGAAGTTTAATAAAACGGTCAACTCGACTCAACAAACTAAACTCTTTATTCGTGCTATGATATTTCGTTCCTTCTGTTCGAAGGAACTTCATCAGATAAATAATTACAGATAATAATTCCTGTTTATCGAAGTTTTTTTTTTATTGAATTACGTTAGAAGTGTAGTAAGTTTTAATTTAAATATATATTTATTTTTTTAACTATACCTTTTGTGCTATTTATTTACTTTGTATCTCTGTGCCTTAACTGAAACACTTGTGGCTAAGTTTTCTGATTGATTAAGACAAATAGATCTATACCAGACCAAATGAAACATTCACGTTGTGTTTGAAATAGGTTGAAAAACGATTTGTGTGTGCTTCTAGTTTGGAAATCCGTTCAATCTACACCAATTTCAACAAGCAATCAACTCCCCGCCATTCCCAGTCTGGTTCCAACATAAAGCCGAGGAGGCATCTGCTCCCAAATATATGGTACCGGTAAATTAGTGTAGAAGAAGCGAAGTTGGCTGCTTTTAAGTGTTGAGTGGCGATCGTATCTCGGCTTCAAAGGCCACCTTCGATTCATACATCAACCATTTGCTCCTAATACACACACACACGGTTCGATACCATCTACGCCTGCTTATGTGATGACTTTATTTGCTTGCAGATGGACGAACAAGATAGAAAACAACAATAAAGAACTTCTGGGAAGAAAAACGAACAAAGGAAACTGAATAGAAGATAAAAGCTTCTTTCGTCTCTATCTCAGAACCAGGTTTTTTTTGTTTCAGTTAATTTTTTTTTTCGGTAGATCCTGATTGACTCTGGTTCGTTGCAAAAAGAACATTTTGTTTCATTATTTATTAGTGGAGAAAAAAAAAGTTCGAGACTTAAAAACAACAACAAACGATCAGGTTTTCCTTTGTTCAAGGCGTTTTTGATTTTAAAATTCGAATTTTTACTGAAGGGATCTATAGAGAAATTATTGTTCCGTCACTTTTGCATCTTTTTTCCCCTCCTCCATTAATGGGATCTATTTAACATCATTTAACATTTCTTTTACAACAGTCCTTGTCAGAACAGGAACAATACTTTCTTCGCCGCGTAACTCTTTAATTAATTGAACGGCTACCTAATGTACAACCTACATCAAAAATTACCATAAGCGTATTTAGTGGAAGGACCTTATGACGTATTTAATGGCTCTCCCGAGTTCCAGCATCTCAAAAATGTGTAGACTAGGCTTACTTTCATTTTTTTTTGTTTTTGTTTGGGTGGTCTATTGAGAGTCTTAACCTCTTCCTAACTTTTGTTTTTGGCTAATGAAGGTTGGTTCCTGTCGTAGGCTACAGCGAAGTAAAATCCTATTTACATCCCTTGTCAAATTGAAAAAAGTTACTATTGCACAATAATTGGAGTAACCATTACACAACTAAATATATAATGATGCTAATAATTTTATTCGAAACGTTAAACTCCATAATCTGGATTTTTATTTTTTGTTTAATATACCTCTAACTTTATTTTATGAAAACTTAGATTAACTACACCTTGATTCTTGCCAATTTTCTATATAGTTTTTGCAATGCAATTAGTGATATTAGTATCAACATCGTTACGTATGTGGTATCACAGTAAGAATAACATTAAACTGATGATAAATCACAGTATTAATCCATTTATGCTATTTTACTGTTGAAATTGATTCAATAAAATGATGAACAATATTGAATCACCTATAAGACATTCACAACGGACCTGCAAGAATTTACCATTTAATGTAAAGCCACATTCAATATAGTCTTAATCCAATGTTTACAATAGAGCTATTATCTATGGATTTATAGCAAAATGTATGCTTTATTTGCCTTTTACCTATCAGTGAATAATAACCTATTGTTATTTATTTTTGATGACGTAATGGAATTCTAATTTGTTTTCCGCCAATCAGGAAATTTTAGAACAGTTTCAATTTAAGAGGCGGAAGGCTATGTGCCATCAAGGAAAGAATTCGTCTGCTGCAAGAAAACGAAATAATACAGGCTACAGTTAATATATCAACGGATAATACAACAATTAGTAGCACTGATTAATTAGTGTTTTTTATTGGAAGTCGGAGAGAAAAAGTTAGTCATCGAAGACTTGTGTCTAGATCTTGGCAACGCATTGTATTATCGGTACATTCTTCACCAAAACAGGATTTTGCATAACTGAAAACTAATACCAAAAAACTATCAGATTTCGTACTAGAATTCTGAAAAGATTCGAATCTGTGGACTTCATTCCTTATGTTTGCGCTTATTTTTTATTTGCTTTAGCAAATCCTGTCCTAGTAGTTCAAAGCATTCCACCAATAAGACAATTTTTCTTTTTTTGTTTTGTTTTTTTGTTTTTTAAGTTAAAATTAATTTATTAAAAATTTTCAAAAATATTGCAATTATGTAATTTTTAATTTTAATTTTAATTTTTTTTTACAATTTTCTAGATCTTTTTTTTTTTTTTAGGCGCAATGCATAAATTACATAAATCCGTTGGTGAGCATTGATAAATTAGGTTGTACATGTTGTGTTATTTGAAAAGCACATTTTCGAAAATCTAATTCTCTGGTAGGGTTATTACTAATCTATAATGAAATGAGAATCTTTCTGATTCTATTTTTATTATTTTAACGTTAACTTATATTTAATACTGTTATTTTATGAAAGCTTATTAATATAATTTTTTTTTTGTTATTGAATGAGATTATGATACGTAACGATAGAGTTGTTTTAAATCGACAGTCCAGGGGATTCCACAAACAAAAAGTTTCCAATTCTTTGACACACCAACTTAACAGATTATTTCTTTCAAAATATATAATGATCCAAATTGAAACTAACATTAAAAACATCCGCTACCCACAGGGTGCTAAGTAATTTTTTTTTTATTCTAACAGCGAGATTAATCCAATGTATTTTCGTTGATTGATAACCTGTTTGTTATCTCATTCGCCCGTTATTATGCTGTCAAGAGTACAAGTAAGATATTGACTCGCTGGGCGTTAATTTTCGCGCTGTTTTCGTCTGATTGAAAGCCAGCGCTGATGAAGCCATCGTGGTTTCGCCTTGACGGATCAGCCATTGATAACTGCCTTCGATTAGGATTAATTTCACAGTCGGTGCTTCGCGAATCCTGTTTCCCGCCAACGGAATCGCACACAGCTTTTTCGAACGCGGTTTCTGCCAAGAATTAGGCACTAAGTATATGGTCGGCGTCTCTCCGAACGCTTTAAGTGCTACGAAAGGAGTTTTGTTTGGAGATGATAAAAAAATTGGTTGTAATTCTTGTAAGCGACCATTCCACGATATTCCGAACCTTACTAATTGTGGATAATAGCTCTAATTGCAGATATTAACGGCATGATTGAACAGCTTAGTGGCTGCGAGGGAAAAACCAAAACAATTCCAGTCCGAATTTCAGGCCGATAACAGAATTTACAGCTTATTCGCCATTAATCGAATCATCTACGGCGCTGCTCCATCAGACCCTGGAACAAAGAAAAACGGAAGAAGAAATTTCAACTGATTTATCTCAAAAAAGAATCAGACAAATGCAACATCTCCTGGTAACGAATAGAAACATGTGAAATATTTATTCTGAGAAACTTTTAAACGTTTAACTCCAATAAAAACATCAACATTTTATTGCGTTTAAAAAACTTTTATAAACCTTTGTAACTTTCTCGTAGAAACGATCTCTTTTTATGGAATTAATGAATTATTTATCTTATGCTTGCATTTGATTTGCAAGAATTTTCCTTATGTAAAATAATTACAAAACAAAAAAAAAAAAACATGCAAAGCATGTAAACAAAGCATGCAAAAAAAAAAAAAAAGTCCTAATTTTGAAGTTGGGAAAGTCACTCTCTGAAATTTGTATCTCATGTATACAAGTTACTTCATCCCAGATAATGAATACGAACAAGCACGAAATAGCTGTTCTTTGTGAACACGAGGTTTGTTTGATTATTTATGAGGAATTTAATTGTTGATTTGTTTTCTGCACTCACTTATTGTAATAGAATAATTGCTGGCACATGAATTACATACTTCACTTTTTATGTATTGGAGACCCGCTCTTTTTAACTTTGGCTAATGTTCACTGACGTTTTATCTTCTGTCCTATCTAACCCCTGATGAGGATAAAGGTATGACGTCTGAAATGTAAACGTCTTACCTACGACCTTTAAATAAAAGCGTTTAAATTCTTACCCATAAAAACACTGTCAATGAATTTTTTCTTTTTATTTTCATTATACAATTTCATTTTTTTTTCCTTCCGCCAGTCTTAGGGAATTTTGTAGCACGTAAACACTGATTTAAGTATCTGGAGGGGTTTTACTTTGACAAACTCAGGAAATGAGACTCCGAATATGTTTGTGGAAACAGTTGCTTGTGGCAATACCGTGTCCCTCTTTCTTTGATCCTTCTTTATATTTTGGTACTCCAGATCTTTCTCTGTCATTCTTCAACAATGGCTTCCAGTGAACGCGTTCCAACTGACCAATGGCCGGTGGCGTCCTCTGGGGACCACAGCCAAGGTGCTTTGGTCTTCAAACATTCATGAAGCAATCTGGTCACTGGAAAAGAACAGAGACCCAGTCACAAATCCAACCCCCACAAGGAATAGACAGAAGGGGAGGGGGAAAAAAGATACATGGTAGGGAATTTCGCAAGAGGGATTTACAAGAAATGAGTTGTATTACCAAGGACAGACAGGAATTATTGTATCATAAATTCCCATTTTCAAAACCAAGAAGTGAATGAAGAGATTCTCAGAAAGATTTTCAAGAAAATATAACAAAAAACTATTAGAATAAGAAAAAGAGAAACGAATTAAATCTAAAGAATTTGTATCATTCAAAACTTCTGATGTATATTTGTTTTTTTCTCTGTATATTACCAACAAGGATAGGATTTTGCTTCTGTTTTCATCATTCGATTCTCTTGAAAACAAAGTTTTATAGCGATATTGTAAAACAATTGCTTTTAATATTAAGAATCAACTGTCATTCCATTCTAAAAAAAAACATTCAACTATTCAAATTCAATCATTATTAAACAAAATAAACATGAAAGCAAAATGGCTGCTTGTTTTTTAGTAATCATACGAATATCGTTACATTTCTGAATGTCCAAATGCTTTCAGGTACTGATCTTTCTAAATTACATTAAACCTACAAAAGAACTTTACTTATTATTGATAGGTTTAAGCTTACCATTAACTAACCATTCTAACTTCTCTTTAATTACTAAGTTTTGTGGATTTCTGATTGAAGCTGAAAGTTGCTTGAAGATTTAGATTCCAATTTGATGGTTTTACTGGGAAAAAAAAATCTTTTATGGCGTCATTTTTCTTCTTTTTATGTACAGTGCATATATAATCGCTCGCTTATGATAAAATATAAATTGGAAGGAGGTAGGATGGTTAGGCTGCAATTAAGTTGAAAAAACAAAAAGCCAAACAAACTTATATTTGAGTTTCCTTGCTACTAAAGTCTCGTATTAATGAAATAGTTATTGATCGTGGATAACAATAAGCAATTTGACAATTTAAGATAATTCACCTTAATATAATGCAACGGTTTCAGAACAGACATAAACAAAGGCAGATTTAATGATTAGCGGCATTAGTAGGCCTTGTGGCTCCCCCTACGAACCTTTAATAGTCGTCTTTGTCTCTCAGTAGTGTTAATTTGGTAATTCTTGTTTTCATTGGTTAATAGGATTCCACCCAACGAAAAATAAGAAAAGATTGTCTAATAGCATCCATCCACAACAATGTCGTTTAGCTCTGCTTACCTCACTTACCCTACTGAATCGGATTCGGTATTAAGGCTCTGGGAACCTTGAAACATTACTCACAGAAACACTAATTACTTCTAGCCATCAGGGAGTTACACAACGCACAGTAGTAAAGAAATAACGTACCTTCTTACATTCCCAGTTTTAATGATAGTAATTTTTTTAATAATCATCTACGTTACTTTCCTTTATAATAAACTCATCTGACGACGAGTGCAAAGCCTAAAGACCAAAGTATTTACATGAATTCTTAATAAAAGTTTTAGAGTGAATTAGCTTTCTTTCATTGATTTTTAGCGACCCATTTGGGAGCTATTGTGATAGCGATCAAAATCGGTAGCTAATGCGTTTGTCCTGTCCGTCCGCCGGTCCGTGTCTGTCCTCCCCTAACAACTCCCGAACGGAAGGTTGGATCGACAAACGAACTTCACCATTGTGTCCAGAGGCTCAAATATCGTAGAAATAGGATATTCACGGGGCCAACTCCCCCCCCCCCCCATGTTCGAGATATTTGATATTGTTTTCATTGGATTTGCGCTATCAGCTTTAATGTTAGAAATGCATCTCGATTCAGTTGTCAGCTATAGCTTGATAGGTAAGTTATCGGACTCACATGCTGAAAGCTGTCGGTTCAAATCCGTATGCTTACAGTTTTATTTTTATCCTAAAGTTTTTACTTTTTTCTAACTTTTTTTCCTTACATTAATGTACTTACTTTTATTATCATTATTTTTTAATCTTTTTTATTGTTATGAGTCGCCTTTAAGTTTTTGTTTTTCTATTTCGTTAAGCTAAGTCTCTATTCAAATCCTAATCTACATAAGTAAACTCCGTTTAATGCTCATAAATAAAACAAATGGTCATACTTTGAATTCTGATTCGAAACTATCCAAAATCTACTAAACTTAGGCTTTGTATGGCTGCAACTCTTCCAAAGCTTTTTATGTTAAAATATGAGTAATTCAAGGAAAAATACAAAATTGATGACTTAACAGAATCTTTTCGTTCTTGCCTAGTACAAAATATCTGATCTGATCTGAATATCAACTTACATTCTTTTGAATGCTTACAATTGCTCTTCATATACAAATAGAAACCAAAACTTGGATATAGGAGATGGAAATGATGCCTAAACCTCTTGCTTTGCAAATTGATAATGATTTGAATTGCGCTTTACTTACTACTTATCTCTGCTAAAAGGAAAAATGTACAAAATTGAAAAGTATAAAATTTTCTACCTTTAACATAAAGTTTACAGAATACAGAACGTAAAGTTCTTCGTTTATTTGATAAATCACCTTTCTTCACTTAAAGGTGATGAAATCAGTGGTGAAAAGTGAAATGTGCTACTTAAAAACAAAAAAATAAATAAAATAAGTTAATGAAAGCGAATACCTGCAATATTAACAAAAACACTAGTTGCGACCCGTGAAATATTCACGGAAGTAAAACAAATTCCGCATTTTTGAAAAACACAAGATTGAAAAATATGTTCTAAGGTAATTTTTTTAGAAGCCATGACTTCCACAACAGCCCATATATAATTTGAATATCTGCTTATTTGTTAAAATAAATTATAATATTGTTAAAATAAAAAAAAATGATTTACCACTTTCATAGTAGACAGCGCTGCGGTTTCTCATTATGAAACTTAATGGCAACCTGCTGCCCTAAAAGAATAGGCTCGTCGAAATTGAGGCAATATTAACGGAAGTAAAACAAATGCCACATTTTTGAAATATCCTGAAATTATTGAAAAACACAAGATTGAGAAAGATGTTCTAAGCTCATTTTAAAAGCCATGACTTCCGCAACAGCCCACATATAATTTGAATGACTAAGCCAATTTTTTTTAAAATAAAAGAAAATAAAAAATTGATTTACCAGTTTCAACAATAACAATAACAATAACGAATGTCTAACAACCAATACCGATAATCCTGTCTGGACAACAATGACGGCACGTGCTTCGTTATTGTCCCCTACTTGTTGATTAGTGAGCAAGTGGCTACACAGCCGAAATTATGTAAAAACCGAGGTTTTACAAACTCACTGATAAATTTTGAAGCATGAACTTCATATATTTCCGTGTAAACTTCATTTACGTGGAAAGAAAATTTCAATAGGCTGATAATAATTGTGTAATCGCGATCCGTCGCCGTGAAGTGGGAAGAATATTCGAGACGCCATGTTTAAACATGGGCGTGACGTCATGCCTGACGTGTTCCAACGCTGCACTGTGATTGGCTATTTCAAATTACAAATTTACAAATTTACAAAGATCCGAACAACTTTTGCCTATTAATAGGATGATACTGTTTATTAGTGTTCGCTCAAGGAACTCAACTGAAACATGTCAGTATATTTCATCTCGATAAGTAGAGAGGCATTCTGAATGCTTTAAAGTTTCAATAAATGCTTATTACCTTGTGTTGAATGTATGTTTGTTGACATTTGTAGACATTTTGTATTTAATTTCCAGATATGTTGATACTTTTTTAAAACTTCTAGTTACTTCCTTGCGTTCTGTAGATTTCTTCATTTCACGTAATACCTTACGGATTTTTTATTTTTTCTATCTGAGGTTCATTTTATAAAAATGCTACTGGATTTGTGGTTATTATAATTATATGAAAAAAACCATTATTTTTACTTCGATAAAATCTTTGAAATTAATTCTTTAAGTGAACTAAACGCTTATTTTCACCTTGGAAACAATATTATTTGTCGTGAGCTCTATTCAAAAGCGTGCGACGAATCCTACCGTTATGACAGACTTTAAAATATTTATTATTCTGTTGCTATTGATTTCCAACATAACCTAATTGAAATTGATGATTTCTGTGCAAATACTACTAGACATTGAATATAGCTGAGTTCAAGTAAAAATATTCTATAAAATGCACTCTTTAGTATTTATTAAATTGTATGTAACACCAACAGATTTCTTGTCAAGGTAAGGTTACATAAACAAGGTAACAGCGCTGGCGAACGTTACTCGTAACGTAACGAAATAACGAAATGATTTTTGTCTGAAACGAAAAACATAACGAATCACTTTTTATTTCGTTTGGACATTTGAAAGCGATGGTTCGTTGTGTGGATATCCTGTGCTTGCAGAAGCTACTTTTGCTTGTGTACGTAATCAGCGTTTTCAAAGTCGTAAGCAAAAGTAGTTTCTGCAAGCACTGGATATCCATACCAACAACCATCGCTTGCAGCGCCATCTAGAGAGCTAAGCGTAAAATTTCATCTCTTCTGTATTTAAATTGAAATAAGCAAAATAACGGACATAAGACAACAGATGCCGTGATATCAACAGGTAAAGTGAACAACAATGGGTGAGACCAAATTCTTTACCAAGTGACATCCTGGAACAGCTGTTTCACGATCAGCCAGGAGCAGTCACCAGTAAACAACAAGTACTGAGGCTAATAGCAATAATCATCGGAAGTGCAGTGGTGCCTCAAAGGAAAAAAATACACAATAAAAAATAAAATAAATAAAGTATTTTGACAGGCCTTTAGAACGTAAGATTCCAGACATTTCCTGACAATCAGAACTAAGTTTGGGTGGTCAGTCGGACGTCCCGCTCGCCTTTAAGCCCCTGGAAAGAAACGATACCGATTCTACAGAAGGCTGGATGGACCCTAGGACCCTTCTGGAGTTGAAAGTTCAAAATCCCCGATCTCCACTGGGATTAAACTCCCTCCAGGCTGCAGTCAAGCACTTTACCATATGGCTTACGTAACAGGTATCCAATATTTATATTCATCGATTATTAACCATGAAAACCTAATTCTCAGTGTATCAGTCAGTTTGTATATACGAGGGTTCTAAATTACATATCCTGAGTTGCAGTAATATTATTTATCAGTGTCGGCAGTGCTTAATAAATCTGGCACAGGATAAACAATATGCACATTTAAATGCATTCAACAGAAACATTTCTATATTAGTTCTTTGAAAGCTTCGTTTTCCTATTTGAACATTGATTCAATTCGTTCCTCCTTCTTTCCTTCACTGAGGCTCTTCTTTAGTTCAGGCAAAAAGTTTCTGGAAATAGAAAACTCCACACTAACTTAGTTTCTTTTTTCTCATGGAGCAAATTAATTATGATCACACCAATTATTTATTACGTGGGTGGACGGAGCACGGTTTGGCTCTCTGCGATCTAATGAAAGATTCACAAGATTCGAGAGACTCCCCAGTAAACGATAACAGTTAGAGATGGACTGACCGCTGGGGCATCCACCCACGAGACGACACATCAATAGAATTAACACAACCCAAACAAAACTGGTTGTAGAAGAAAAAGAAGCACTTTTTTCTTTTAGTTTAATAATGCATTATTTGCTCCACATCGGACACTTTTTTTTTCTTATTTTGATTTTAACGTCTCATCAAATTATTGGTAATTACAAAAAAATAGAAACTTTCTCTGCCAGAAAGTGGAGAGACTTAGCCTTGAAATTCTAAAATGGAAACTGAATTCTGTGTTTTGCTTCTATGCTTTCTGTGCTGTAATCACTTGTTGAAATAAAACTGATAGATTCAGTAGGTTTTTTTATCGAGTAATTTTCCTTATTATCACGTTCAAGTCAACGATGCAGAGGGAGTAAGTTTTTCTCATTTTCATTCGAACTTCCAGGAGGTCCTCAGTTAAGATTATATTTAATTTAATTAACTTACCGTGGTCATATAATATCCCCCCTCCTTTCTCGCACTCAAGATTTCTTGTTTATTACAAATATTTGGTGTGATTTCATGAATTAAAGCCTCACAATCTATATTACTAAGATCTTTTATTTCTCTGTCTGTCCGGCGCAATTGTTGTGATTTGTGAAAATAAAAGTTAGTAGCCTTATTCATTAGGCCACAGGGACTACATTCTAATCTTTATAAAAAATAAAAATATGTCATAGACGCACAAAGCAGTCGTGGGTTGTGAGAATCCACTGTTATCGGGTAGGTGTGAGAAATCAGTCGCACGTTGGGAGAATCCACTTTTCCCAGGTTGCTAGTTAAAAGTAATAAAGTAAGGCCTCGCATTTCGGCGCTTGCTCTTACGGCGCTTGCTTCGTTCACTCAGTGCTCATCAGCTGAGAACGAATCGATCACTCGCCGCCATTTTCGTTTAGATTCATTCAAACTTTTTTATGGTTTTTATAGGCTTACAGCTATTGAGCACTTAATAAATGACAGTGTAAATATGTTTTTGATACTTATATGCACAGGTAATCGACAATAAAACGAGTGTGCTTCGCTTTTCGGCGGGAGTCTGGTGTGAATTCACTATACGACCACAGTTTTACTGTATCTTAAAACAATGGGATGATCTTTAAAAGGAGTATTTATAGGAAACCTTGTTGAAAACAAATACATTGAATTGAATACTACATTGAATGAATGAGAGATTTTTTTTTTTGTTTTTCTGCATATTAAGTTCTCTACATTTAGTTTCACTAAAAACAACTTACATTGGAAAGAATAAATGCTTTTCAAACACTATCCCTATGCATTATATTCTATCAGTAACGTACAAAACGTAACAAATACCTGATAACGAAAGCTTAAATATCGTTCAACAAATCTATTTTAATATTATAATTTTAAGTATTATATTTTTCTTCACAGATAGGAGTAATTTATAAATCAGGCAGGTATTTTAATGTGGAAATCAAAAGCGAGATCAAAGAAGAAAATAAAATTAAATTTAAATCAAGCAATGAAAACTATAAACGTTTACCAATAAATTTACACTATCCATTCTTAGTTTTAAGCAGGGCGCACACGATGCAGCTTTTGCTGTGCAACTCGTTGCAATTAAGTTGCACAAAAAAGGTTGCAAACGACAGTTAGGGCACACACGATGCAACATTCTTTGCGCCGCTGTTCGGACCAGCGGGCAATCCCATAATTCATTGCGAAGACGGCTTCCGAGGTGAAAAATTCAAAAAAATCTAGGTTTTCCAAACGCTCTGATACATTTTGCCGCATTAAATTACTGCATTTACATATAAACTGTATTTATGTGTGAAAGAAACTCGCAATACTCTGATATTTATTGAGTATTCGCTATTTGCCCATCTCAAGCGAAGGAAATCTGTTTCGACGCCATGTTTCCCCCTTCGGGGAAGTTCGGGCCGACTTCACGACTGACGTATTCCAACGCTGCACTGTGATTGGGTAATTCCATGCAGCTTCCTTGCAGCTTGCGGAGTTGCAATCCTCGCCTTTGCAGCTTTTTCTCCATGCAACTCCGGTTGCAACTTTGGCCATGCAGCTCCAAAAACGCTCTAGGCCAAAAGTTGCACATGCAACTCGGCCCAAAGCTGCATCGTGTGCGGGCTGCTTTAGATTTTACCAAAGAAATATCACCAAAGAAAATACAACTTAGAGTTTATCAAAAAGTCCAACAAAAATAAAAATAAATAAAACCATACAGCTGAAATTAAATAAAACAACAAATATTGTGTTTATATAATTTTATATGGAAAAAAATCATAAATCAGTAAAAGCGATGTTAATGAATCCGATATCCACGTAAAAGAATTATAGCCAAAAAAAAAACAAAAAAACATTTAGATAAATCTACAGTAAAATTACAGAATATGCTGGCTTTTATTAATGAAAAACTTAATGTAAACCAGAATGTATCATTTTACAGAAACGCTAATCCTAGTCCTGCCTTCGACACGTATGCATCACTTAATGACCAGAATACCTCTGGTTATATGAGACTTTGCCAAAATCCGCTGGATAAAGAAATCTTCATTGAATTGCGTTATGGAAACGGACCTTTATTGAAGGCAGTAAGGCCTGTAGAGGATGGCCTTGCACAGAGGTTTGTTAGCAAAAAGTTCTGCATCGAAGTTTGCTGGGAAATTACCAAAGGTTAAAGACATGACTTTTACAGAGGCACCGAAGACCTCTGCGGAAAGAACATTTACCCAAAGCTACTGAAAATGAAACTTTGCCGAAGGACACTGTGGAAATGATCCTGTATCAAATGCCTCTGCAAGAACTAACCTTTATTTAAAAGTGTTACAAAACTATCCCGTTGGCTCAATAAGGTAGAGAATTAAACTTTGCTGAAGGCCCATATGGGAAACAGGCCTGTGCCTATGCTTGCTCTGGCAACCAATGCAAAGTAACTAGTTTGGATAAAGAAGATCGCTTGAAAAAAGAATCTTTACCAAAGAAGTTTGCTGTAAAAACGAACTTTTTCAAAGGATTCCGTGAAATGAACCCTTCGGGGAAACTAACGATTACTTAAGGTCCTACGAATACACGCTTGTTCTGCAACCTGCTAGAAATACACGCCTGCATGAGATCTGTGGAGAAACAGGCTTGTACCGAGGCCTACTGGGGAAATGAACCTGTGCCGAAGCAGATCGGAAAATCAGCCATCACTGAAGGTTGCTAGGAAAGAGCTCGATACCAAGGAATCATGGGAAAGATCCCTAGGAACGAAGCCTGTGAGATACACACGTCTTTACCAAAGCGTCTGACGGAATATAAGCAGATGGGTAATTAAAACTAGGTAGCTGTACACACGAAACTGTATTGAAATCTATTGGGAAAATATTTACGTTGAGACCTATTGAAACAGACCTGTATGTTGGAGATGAGTATTTACTAAGATTGCCACTGAAAAGAAATTTTATCTTTGGCCTTTGCAGAAAACATTCAAATGAATCTTTTGCAAAGTAGTTTGGGAAACGAGCCTTTAGCGAAGTCCGTGAGACATGCGCCAAAATCCTACATCCTTAAGTAATTCAAAGAGTAATGCATTGATCAACATCAAACTTCATTTTAATTGGTTTAATTTTACTGGCTACATTTCATTCAATTTCGGTGATTCTACACATCTTTTAAGATCTTTTTTCTTAAGGGTCTTTTTTGTAGCCCAAACAATAATGAAATGATGTATACAAATTTCTTATTTAACAGTATATTTACAGCGAAAGGACAAGATGAGATTTTTAGTATATCTACTGTAATGTTAAGACCTACTTTGAGACAAAAGTGGTTTATTTTTTTGGGGGGGGAGGGGTGTCATTACTAATTGATGTCTCTAGTGACTCCCTCACCCCTAAAAGTCCGTGGACGTAATTTTCTCTCTTCACAGTTTCTTGTTAATTAGGAAACAAAAGAAAGAAATCTCATTTAACTTCTTTAATCGATTACGATCAAAAAAAAATTAATAGAATAATAAAGTATCTTTAGAATTTTAATTTCGATGTAGATTTCCCTGAAAGATATTCGACTAAAAAACAGGAAGCACAAAAGAACTTAAAACCTACTTTCCTTAAAATATGAGTTTGTGAAAAATTCTTTAAGAATTTTTTTCTTTTTTTAAGTTCTGAAAATGACGAAAAAAAAAAAAAAAGAAATGCTTACATTTACAGTCTAATTATAATATCTAGTATAATTTTCCGTTTTTAGAAAAAACACGAATTTAATCTTCATTATTTAATTGAATTATCGTACTTAATAAACAATAATTATCGGATTAATAATTATTGCTAATTTTAATCGTTTGAAATTTCCAGGACATGACAGCGACATCTATTGCTCAAATTCGTAACTGAATTTAAGAAACATAACGAAAACATTCTGAGTTTTTGTATTTTCTACAGCTACGAATATATTCTCATATTACTGTTATTATTTAAATAATTTTATAATTTTTTAATAACGACTTGGCTATGTAATTTCGATGTAGATATTAATTCTTCCTTACTTCATCCAAGCTCCATGTGCAGAATTCGTTGCAGATATTTTGCTTCCCTTGAATTCAATCACTTACTGAAGCTTCGAATGAATAATATCAAGCGTTGAATATTCATTCTTGCGAATAATTTCACTGATAGTGGCTCTAACAATATTTAAGTCAAAGTCGTCCATATGCACCACTGACTTTACACGATTCCGCTTCAAACGGCGAGTGGTGAATGAATGATTTCCCGGAATGGTGAACTATTTCCCAAGGAAAGGCCCTTCGCAGACACTTTTCTTCACCATCTAAGCGGACAACTTTGTTGCGGTAGCCGTTCTATCCAGAACTTAAGAAATACATATTGCATCACTCTGACTCTCGAAGTATTGAAAAAAGTTCCAAATCATAGGTTTAGCTGGACAATATCTTCTCTCACGTACTGATAGTAACTTGCCATTGCAGAGACGCCATTTTTATGATTTCCAGACGAAGGTAAGGGATCAGACGTTGCCAAATAAGGAGGCTTTCTTGAACTAAAATCCACTGTAGATTCCAATGCTTTTCTTCGGGATTTTTGTCGAGTTCCTTGATTTCTCAACAAGGACCCATTGGAAAAAGATTTCAAAGGTTAAAATTATGTCGTCCTTTATTCTGGAATATGAGACCAAGTTCAAGAAGCTTCATTCAGTAATTAAAAAGCAATTGCGAAGCGGGAGGAAGGAAACATTACAAGTGCTTAACTTGTAATCTAAAATTTTTACGCTAATTCGCGAAAGTAGGCTAAAAATAATTATTGTAAAAGAAAAAAAAAAAAAGCAATTTCAAAAATACAGAAATTCACGGTAATTTATGTTAATAATAACAAGGGCAGTGTTTTATATTGAAACTAATACTCAACATTTTTTAGATCTACAGTGATCTATTATCAAAGAGCAAAATATTTTCTTCAGTATATTAAATAGAAATAAAATTGAATATTTGAAAACAATTAAAAATATCACAGAAAAATAGATCATGATATCGCAATAATGTCAATCAATATCCCGGCATAACTTCATGTTAATACTAACAATTACCGTTTACAGGTTAAAAAAGCGTTGTTAATCACGAAACATAATAATGTTCCAAGTAACAGATTTACTAAAAATTCATTGTTTGCAATTGCAAAGAATCGATCGATGTTGTGTCTTGAAATACTGCAAAGTAACGGATTGATTACAAATTGATTGTCTATATTGAAAGGTTGATGTATGTTATGTCATGAAGTTCTATCATATGGTAATGTAGTCTCTGTTGATTATTTTCAAATATTTGATTTTATTTCTATTTGATATAATAAGGAAAATGTTCTGCTTTTTGATAATGGACCACTATTGATCTGAAACATGTAGACTATAGTATACCATCACTAATCCGGCACTAATTTCGGCTAGCGTAAATTCAAATTTCCCGTGTCGTCGCACCAACATTGCCGGTACTGTTTGGTGATGCTTACTGGCTGCATAAACAATGTTACATTATTGGCGTGACTGTTGACATGAAGACATGTAAATGTGCTTAGTTACAAATTGCAGCTCTTCCTTATAAGCGGCAATGATAAATTTTCTTGTGCAAGTCAACAGAATTACCTGCACCATTTATTTTACCTGTGCTTCATTAAAATTTCACTTGATTTTCATTTAATGTTTCTTTTTTAACTAACTTGTACTGATTTACGGGGTATTTTAAAAGTAGGATGAGGTGGTTAACTGTTAGATTAAAGGCCTAACCTAACTACTCTGTGATCCGGTAAAATCACTAATCCGGCACCCTACCGGTCCCAATGATACCGGATTAGTGAGGATACGTATTAGTTTCAAAAGAATTTTCCTATTCCATTTGTCTGATTTTCTTCATTTGTATTATAATATTTTTTTTCAAGTATTTGAAACAACAAGAGAAGATTTTTTTTTATACAATATGTTATTATTTACTAATGGCCCTAATATATACTATATTGTTACAAAGCTATTCATCAAGATACTAAAATTTATTACAGATCGCAATTTCGTTTTTTTTTTCCAGCTGAAAGAAAACGGTAAATCATTTTTTTATGATTTCAGTTATTTTTAAAAATGTGTTGAAAAGAAAATCAATTCTCTTCACCAAAATAAATATTCAGTTGTTTAAAATTTTAATGATTATAAAAATAAAAACTTAATCAACCTTTTATGTTCACATTAAACTATAATAATTATTGTAGGTTTTAATGGTCTAATGGCTCTAGATGGCCTTTTTTTTTTATTACGTAACGTAAATAATAGCAGATAAAATAATTGAGAGTTCAGTAAAACAATGATAATCAGGGCTCAATTATCCGTGAGCTCGGATGAGCCGTGGTACTCGGTTCATGTAATTTTATTTTATTTTACTTTGTTTATTGTAAATCTCTAAATACTTCTTTATACAAGTGGATTCGTAAAAGTCATTATTACGTAAGCATATTTGATTTAACATTGCATCATAATGAAACAATATTACATCGTAATAAACAATTTAACGGAACTAATAATTCAACAAATGATAACCAACGAAGGCACAAAAGAAACTAAAAACATTTCGCATCTCGGGCTATCACCGGCCGTTTCGTCCTCTTTAGGACTCGTCAGCCAGATAAACTCCACCGATGACACACTCAGAAGGTGTGAAAGGTTAAGGATCCCACTTTTGCCCCCGAAACTGGGACTCCACAAAAGAAAACACAACCAAAAATACATAAAAGTGTCCGCAGGCCAAGGATTTGACAGTTTGTGTATTTTAAAGGTTTCTATTGACCCAGTAAAGAAAAGAAATGGATTTTTAGCAAATATGTAAGTGATTCGAAAAGCGAAATAGATTGAGAAGCACTGATTTACCATTAAAGTATTCAGCTTACTAAGAAGATAGTGTAATTATGTTTTCATTTTGCTGACGATGTGTTTTAACTACTTTTTTAGACTCTATCTTCAATAATGGTGTGATAAGAGAAAAATTTAAATTTTCCTTTAAGTTAACTCACACTTAGGACGCTTTTGAACTAACAACACCTCTACTAACTACGCTTTTGAGACTTCGTGATTACAAACAAATGCATGGATGTATCTTCTTATTTGATATTTATTTGGATTGTAAATCACCTCCTTCTAGTCATTATCCTAAGTAAATTAAGTTTTATAAATGTAAAGGACGTTTCACATAGATCCGAAAATCGGATGGTCGGATCCACGAATCGGACGTATTTTCTTTCACATGGCCACGAAACTCTCTCCGACGTCGTCTATATGACATGTAACATTCTAATCGTTCGTATAGACGACGTTTCGTGGCCATGTGAAAGAGAATACGTCCGATTCGTGGATCCGACCATCCGATTTTCGGATCCATGTGAAACGCCCTTTAGTTCAATCTATAATTCTCTTTCATACCAATGCACATTAAAGAGGAAAAAAAAAAAGAATTCTTAAAAATTCTGCAAATCCTAGGTAAAAATAAATTACAATATTACTCTGCTTTCATCCTAATTGGGGAAAAAAAAATAAACAGAAGTAAATACTCTTTTTATGACTGATTGAACATTAGAGGATTGGAATTGATTATTTCAGGAATTTGAATTTTGTATCATCAGTAAATATTAATTCAATTGAATTATCCCTTATCAAATGAAATCAAATCCTATAAAGCGAACAATTCTTGAAAATTTTATTTTCAAAACGGGTCTCAGGATTTTAGGAAACGGGGTTTTCGAGTGCGAGAAAGCGATTTAGCTAGGTCTCGACTTCGGGAAAACTCATTTAGGCGGTGAATGATTGACCGGGTAAAAGGTTATTGTCGACAGTGTTCTTACTTTATTTTCGTTTATTTTATTCTTAATAAATTCGTGTTCTGTGCATTTTTACATGTAATAATATAATAATTTTATTTTTACGTGTAATAAAATAATAATTTTATTTTTACGTGTAATAAAATAATAATTTTATTTTTACGTGTAATAAAATAATAATTTTACTTAAAAATAATTTTTAAAACTTTTTCCTTTCAACGTCACGTATATTCACTGCGGAGCTGTCCATTTCTCCAAAAGGGGGTTAAATAACCAGGTGATTGTCTACAGTGTTCTTTCTGTATTTTCGTTTTCTTTTACCGAGTAAAGCTCGGTCTTCCAGATACTCTTATACTTTAATTACAAATTATACTTTAATTGCAAATGTGTGACTATTTCTTTCTCTTCTATACATTCTATTTTCATAAATATGAAATACCTTTAATTGCATCGTGATAGCGAAGGATAATAATTGAAAATTTATCTGTACAACACTATCAAATCTAAAGTTGATAGCTAACATTATTAATTTGGTACTTAAACTGAAATTATCAAAATTTTGATTTTTATAATAAACATTCTCGTAAAATCTGCAAAAATTGGGAAAAATATTTTATAAATCAATTCCCTATTGTAAAAGTTTTTTACAATATTTTTTCATTAATTACAAGTGGAGAATCTTTTTTTTTTCTTTTTCTTCTAAATTAAGTGCGAACTTATTTTTTTTTTGTAAAATGAGAACTTTAGGTCCTGCGTAAAACCTATTTTGTTTTTCATTTTGTTGATAATTTATATCCCAAGTCGATTCTTTTCCTCAAGACAACTTAATCATTATAAATGGCTTCCTGTAAATTTCTCTTTGTGGAATTCCCTTAAATAAATTGCACGACTTTTACGGCGCTAATAATTTATTTCGCAAAGAAAACGACATGTTAATGGAGGCCAAAACAAATAACAAGCGTTTTTAATTGCACGAAATTACATTGTCAACTGAGTAAAAGCTTCTGTTTATAACTTGAGTCAATAAAAGAGAGATAGTCACGTTAGCAGATCTAAATGATTCAGTTAAAAACACTTGTGGGGAAATGCTAAGCCTTTCATTCTGTAGAAATCGTTTTCTTAAAATATATAGTCCTATTGTTATTGCGCCGCAGATACCGGAGGACACGTGACCTCCCCTTCGCCTCTTCACTCTGGAATTTTTAATTTAAATATAATTCCTGCACTCTATTTCTTATATATTACTAAAACTTATTGCTTATTTTACTTGAATTATTTTATATAATTTTATAATTTGTAGTGTAATTTCATACTTTGTTATTATATTGCCAATATCTTTCGTCCACCATTCGAGAAAAATCTTGGCTGAGCAAAACTCGTTGCGTACATACATACATACATAGTTCTCTGCCAAGGGCAGGTTCTTCACTGCAAACCCAGCATTCTCCAATCTTTCCTATTTTCTGCCTTCCTCTTCGTCTCCACATAAGATCCATTTACCCTAATGTTGTCGATCATCTGAATTCTTCTTCTGCCTCGAACTTTTTTACCGTTCATCATTCCTTCCAGTGCATCCTTCATTAGGGAGTTTCTTCTCAGCCAGTGACCCAACCAGTTTCTTTTTCTCTTCCTGATCAGTTTTAGCATTATTCTTTCTTCACGTGAAAAATATATACGAATATCCGTTTTGCTGTGAGGTTTAGAGAAAGTTGATTAAGAAACTTTTGGTTGTTGGGATTTGGTGTAAAATTTGATAGCTAATCTTGATGGGTCAGTGAATTAAATTTGAAAATAACTCGATACTATTTCGTGTTATGATACATTATAGGTAAATTGTCAATCTATTTATTTCGGATAAATTCGTTCAACGTCCCAAAACCCTACATTTTCAATAAGTAAAGTTGACAGCAAAGGTGCTCGCCTGTAGTTTGTAGAAATCCATAAAAACAAATGCAGAAAAAGGGATAATAAATTTACTACAATAGTTCGGTATAATAAATATTCCACTTATTTTTATTGAATACTCTTAATTATATGGACTAACAAAGTAAAACGTGCAATAAGAGTATGTGGATAATTTATTGAGTGGTTCAAGAGAAAATAAAAAGAATTAATTGATGGATGATCAGAAATAAAGGGAAATAAAATTTCAGAAATTGAATAATTGTCGGAATCGCAGGGGTGCCTCAAAAGAAAATATAAACAAATTTAGACATCAGTATAAAAACTAACGAATTTAATTTTAAGTACAAATTTAAGTTTACAAATTTACTTACAATTTTAAATTCCGAATGAAAAAAATTAAGTAAACTTCAGGGACAAAGACGACACGGACGCCCAAAAAAACGCTTTCTGGACCCTGTGTAGCTGGAACCGAAACGAGCCAACACCGGCCTAATTTCGTAGTTTGGAATATGATGATGATGATGATGATGAAAAAAATAAGTGTTTCAGTGTGATCGTGAGTTAATTGTAAATTCAGAATTTTATAAAGGAATTTGTATATTGTATCAATGAAATAAAAATGTCGTAAGTTATATTAAATATATATAATTTTATAGATACAATAGTTATCATTACTTTGTTCGTAAATACGTGTTTGCTACTATTCAATTCTTTTTGAATATTTATTACTTTTCCGAAAACTTCTATGTTTTAATGAAAAATCATTAATCAATTATAAGAAACATTTTTGGGAAATAGGAACAATTATATACATTAATTAAGTTACCGAAAGAAAAACGGGGAAAAGAATTTTTTTTCTTTCTCCATTCATCTAGTTCTTCTTCTTCTTCAAAAGTGTTTTCTGTTGCTTTGCTTTTTTTGTTTGTTTTTTCAAACAATCGTATAAAGTTTCAGTTTCATGTCGAGAATCGCTGGAGCCTCAACCTCAAGGGTCTGTATGATTATAGCGGTACAGCTTTAATTCTTAACATTTACTAAATACCAACAAAGCTTTTTTTTTTTTCATTTCCCAAAAAGAAAAAAGTTCAATTCGTAGTGACATATACTTAAGTTGTAACTTTAATCCAATTACTTTTTAGTTATGTCAAAGCAAGCGGAATTAATGGATTACTAAAAAGAATGTCCTTCACATTGTTAGACATCACTGCTGAGCATTTAAAGTTTTTCTAAACGAATTTTTGTTCCACACACTCGGTAAGGATTCACACGGAAAAATTGTTTAATTCAAGTTAAATTTCCCTCTCATCCATAAATATGCAAGCTATTTTTCAAGACCATCCATCAAGAGATGGATTCAAAAGTTATTCATTGTGAAGATGGCTTTAACATGAAATAATATAAAATTAATGAATCTAATTTTGAGCCATAAAGTATTTTGTACTTTTTTTTAAATTTTTATTGAACTAATTGTCTTATTCTTTTTAATATTAAAATAACTTCAAAGTTTAATGGTTATTTTTTGATAATACAGTAAAACGTCAAGTATATTAGGTAACTCGGAGACACTAGAGGTTAATCCAAATTATGTGTCATTGTGATAAATACATAAAAACATCTGTAAGAACTTAAGTTATGTAAATAAAAAACTAAACATGATGTAATATAACAAACGATAACCAAGAAAGACACAAAAAGAAACTAAAAAGATTTCACACCCCGAGGTGTCACCGGCGAGAGACGGCCGTTTCGTCCTCTTTAGGACTCGTCGGCAGACAAACACCACCGATGACAGACTCAGAAGATGCGAAAGGTTAAGGAACCCCAGTGTCGCTTTCGAAAGCGGGACCTCACCAAAAGAAAACACAATCAAAAATACACTTTAATAGAAAAGTGTCAAATCCTTGGTCTGCAATCCGTTAGGCTCAGAATTATTTGAAAAAAAAAAAAAAAGCATAAACGAAAGCATTTAAAGGAAAAAGTTTAGACTATCCGGAATTTTTGAATAAACTTGTGATGGGATCTTATTATTGATTATTATTAGAATATTGGTCTTGTCTTAAGATTCCAGAAAGTTAAAGATGGTATGTTTCAGAAACTTAATTTGTTTTACGAAGTAAAAAAGAAGTAAACTCTTATATTGTTTTCCAGATCTGTCTGTGCGCAAACGCACTTCCATAACGCATTTTCGATATTTAAAAAATAATTTTATTTCCTGTGAAAATAAATAATTTTACAATGAAACGTTCGCGACGGGAATCGAACCTGCAATCTTCTGATCAGAAGTCAGATATCTTATCCATTAGGCCACGGGGACTAGATTCAAATTATTATTAAAATAAGCTTATCTGTTATCACTTCCTCTGTGTGTGTGACGCAGTGAGATAAGAGCCAGAGAAAAAAATAATATTAATTTTTAGCCTATTTTGCCTACCAGATTAAAATTTAAATTTCAATATTCATTGAAAGCGGTTGTGCATTGAATAGCATTTTACAAGTGCAGGCCAGACGAACATTAGATGCAGACGCTCGCCCTCATCGACGAACTGAAGAGTCTTAAGTCATTTCTCGACATGAATGAAAAAATTACAAATGGCGGGCAAATACTCTTATCTCAACTAAAAGCCGTCACATTCTTATCCCGTCATTGTTGACGGGGCATATATACTAGTTAGTATATATTGCCCAACATTTGTCGAAAAACAGAGCAATGAAAAGGAAAATGTGTCTCTTAGTTTCGGATTACGTTGAAATTGAGTGTTAAAGCAGTCTATTGCTGTCTAATGAGAGATGGATATGGAAATTTGTATTAAGAGGAATGATTTATTATTCGTGATGTTATTGAATGAAGTCATGGTTCATTTGAAACAAAGGACGTCATTCAGATGGAACTGTTAGTTAATATCAAAAGACCAGATGGTTTTTTTCCCAGCAGAAAGAGAATATTTCTATTGATTTAGGATTTTAGGATATAATGTTTGTCCTTTCTTTGGGGGAAGTATTTAGGATCTTATTTCGGGAGGGTTAAGCTAAGGAGATGACTTCCAATAACCAAAGAAAAAAACGATATTTTGTCTTCAAAATTAGGGACGATGTAACGCTTCCTATCTCTACTAAACAGAAAAAAAAATGTAAATTATATAAACACAGCGGAGATTTACGTGCTGGGCTACAAGATCCACAATAGGTTAAAACCCTTTTAATAACAAAGATTAAATAAATATTACAATTCTCCCATTTTCACTTTTAAATAAATTACAATAAATATTATATTCAGTTCCTTGATAGAACTTTACATAAAATAAATTAAAATTTCATTCTTTTTATCAAGAAACTTGTACTTGATAACAAAGAAATTAGAGTTTGAAAAAATAACTTAAGCTTTAAAATATTCTAAAGTATTCTAAAGTTAAACAGTAAGTAAGGATATATAAATGCATATTCCAGATCTTACATATAACTAACAAATATCAAATGTTAAAGTTTAACTATTTAAATTAAAATACAAATTTTATATTAATTCGACAAATATAAGAAATACTCATCTAAAACATTAAATAAAGGCGAAATCAAACATTGAACTGGAATTCGAATTAGTCCTATTATTGAAGTTCTATAGTTCTATTGAAGTTCTATAGTTCTAATTAGTTCATCAATCACTGAACCTACCAGGTAAAAGTCTCAATAGTCCTTATTAGGGTTAAACTTCTTGAATCTTCTCATCAGTTATTGATCCAATTCTTTACGATTGCAAACTGTCCTTCTTTTCTTATGATCTAAATATAAGGACTAACAGGCTGAGTAGTTCAATTCAGTCCTTGATATGAACAGGAAAATATAAACAAAAACAACGCATATTGCTTAGCTTAAGCAAATTTCTTCATTTACTCGAACTTACAGAAACGAATAAATAAAAATAAAATGGAATAAAACAAGAAACAAGATCAGCACAAGCCTAAACAAATTGCCTTTCTGATTCGATTATCCGGAAGGAATCGGGAACGGCCGTTTCGTCCTACAGGGGACTCATCAGCCCAATGTTTGCCTTCTCCGATTTAAACTTATTTTAAAAAATTAAATGGCTTTATTCTTTTTCTTTAAATTTATTTTTAAAATTAAAAAAAAAAAAAATCAGTATAATCTTTATCTGAAATGAGCAAGACGAAATCAAAATAATTAGACTTGATCAAGACTTTTAAATTAATAAGAAAATGAACAGAATTAATAATTTCGAAAAGCAAATTAAATACCCTTGCTTCACTTTGAACAAAATCAATCACATTCAAGATCAATCATGAAAAAAACTCCTAACTTCTAAATTACTTAAAAGTAATTTCCGATATAGTATATTCAATACTATGTTTTCAGCATTCTTATATTTACATAGGCGAAACTTGCCAAAAGTTGCAAAAGTGTTTATCTCAGCATTCTAATGCACTTAAAAATTTTGATTTTAATTCTAACACTGTAAAGCATTTCATAACATTGGTCATTCCTTACAAGTACAAAAAGTTAATATCTGTGTAAGGAAAATAATCACTTCCTCCGGAAGTGCAAAGAATCCATCCTGATTTTAACATCCCCCGATTGTTAATGATAATTTATCAGTTCAACAAATGTCCGAATATGGCTTCAACAATCACACTAATGTTTAACCCTTCCTCCTATCCTGTTTTTCCTTCTCCTTTAGGTTCTCATCCTGTGGAAAAGAAAAACCAGGCAGACAAAATTTAAATATAATCAAATTTATTAAAAATAAACAATCATTGGAGTGTTTGCCATCCAACCAAAAAAAACTGAAAGGTTTGTTTTTTTCTCTAACATTTCGAGATTTTGTGGAGGAGGGGAGTGCACATCCTCTTGGGCCTCCCTCTAAATAGGCCTATGCCATTGCTGGTTCATAATAGTTGGGTCTCGGGTTCGTTACACAATAAATAGATTAATGTGATATACCAGTAATTAAATAACCCATGGTCGGCTAAGACAAATCCTATACAGATTTTAAATTACCACATTTCTTAATTCAAATGTAAGAAAACGTCTAATCTTGCCATTAAGATGACAGTAAATCAGAATTAGTCAGAAACCAATCGTCCGTGTTTGTTGTCTCTGTGGTTCATAAAGGGTGTATGATTATAAAGTCATGTCAATATCTATTGAGTGCTCGAAATCTTTTCTTATGGGAAAATACTACAACCTTCTTAATATGTGCCTAAGAAAGTGTGCTTCATCTTCAGATTATGCACCTCTGGTTTCATACAAATGGCCAACACAGACGTGAATCCAGCCTTTCCCAGAGTGAGGAGAATTTCTTCGAATACTTCTGCTGAATCACTAAAAAGTTGTCTAAGAAATCTTCCATAAACCGCTTTTTTTACGTTATTTCCTCGAAAAGGATAATAAGGAAATCACATTTCACTTAAAAATGTTTGCTGTTTTAAGTATTACGAAACCTCCAACTGGGAAAAGGTACGTCTTCTACATAGTAATGATGTGATCTTTAACACTGCGATGAGATCATGTCATAGTCAAAAGTTTAATCTTGGATCTGAATTGTAACTTTTAAAGTTTTATCGTAATACTATTCAAAAGAAATTATGAAATTTAAAACAATAAACTTATCTAAATAAGTTAACTGATGTGAAACTGTAAGCTTTAATACATATATTCTTAATTCTGAAACATTAGTCGTTTAGTTTATTAGTGCATCCGGCTATGATTCGTGCAGAACTATTGTTTATTATATAAAACATACCTACTTAGATGAATACAAAAATAGTTATCACTATAGCATTTGTATTGAAATGGACTTTCAACTTGCAGTTTGAAATCTACTTAGATTTTTATACTATTCAGTTTTTATTTCTTTGTGATCAAATATCTTAATCGCAATTTGAAGCTTTATTTATTTGCGTATTTCAAATCATCATATTTCTAATTTAATCTGGAATGTCACACTTTTAGATGACTTTCGTTCCAAATATGAAAGTTAATCATATTGTATTGAGTCTCGAGAATGTAAGGCTTCTTTCCTTTATATTTCCAATTGAAAAAAACAGAAATTATTTTAAAGACATTTAAGAAATTAAAGAGAAAAAAATCATATTAACACCCACTGCAAACCTATGTTCCAAATTTTAGTTGTAAGGCTTGATTCTACGGAATTAAAATTATTCACTTCTCAATATGGATAGAAATCATGGGCAAAAAAAATGCAAAATATCTCTCGGAATATTAATATTTAGAAGAAATTAAAGCTAATATTAAAGCTAAAAATCCTAAAAGAACTTCTGATTGTGGTAGTTGTGTACAAATACCGAACTCAGTAGAATTAAGACGAATTTTCTTTATTTTATAACTAAATGTTTCCGAAATACTTAGTAAATATGTAATCGATAGAAAAATCTGTTTGTTTGTTGTTGTTGTTGGTTTTTTTTTTTTTTTTTTATTTCTTCCTGTTTTTAAGAAAATTAGAAATTTATGTGATACTCTTTGCATAAGGACTCCTATAAAAAGAAGAAAAATGGTGGTCTTTGAATTATTTTGAGAATGGCGGCTAACTTGCAAAATTGAGGGTCATTCCGAAATGAAAAGTATTATTTTTTATGTGTTGTTTTTCCAAAAAAAATCATACTAGAATCGGTCATACCTCAATCAACCTAACCTATATTAATTAAAAAGATTTTTGTTTTCTTTTTTTGTTTTATGTTTTTTTTTTTTTCCAAAATGAAACATCGTAAAAGGAATCTTACGAATTAACCTGCCCTGTGGTTTCTTGCTCGTCTCCTAACAACGATAAAACTTCTTGCTTTCGAAATATCCACATCCGCCGCCCGTAAAAGAGTCCCAACAAAATCTCAAATTTTATTAATATATATTGAAACAAAAATAAATCCAGTTTTCATCGATTACATATTTTCTATGGAATTCGGAATCGTTTTGTTGCAAAAAAAAAAAAAAAAAATAAATCGAAAATTCGTCTTAATTCCAATGGTTGGGTATTTTACACAATTACCATGATTTAAATTTAAATTTAAATTTATTAATATTATTTTTCTAAAGTTGTGAAAATTAGATAAAAGAGTAGAATCTAAAAAACTTGAGTGTTAAATAAACTTGAGTGTTAAATAATAGCGTCACTTATTTGTAATATTCAAATCGTAAATATCATATTTAGATATTGTTTTTAATAATAAGAATTTAAATTTAAATAAAAATTAATTTTTTTTATTTAAATTATTAAATAATTTTTAAATAATTATTAAGTAATTTAAATTATTATAATACTTTTATTTAAATTATTTAAATTTAAATAAAAATTTCAATATTTATTTTGAAATTTTACTTCTAAATATACAAAATCGGCGTAAAATATTTTATTTACGTTGTCGAAAGTGGTTTAATTTTAATCATATCGACCCATTTGTTCAGGATTACCTAAAGGATTAATACTTTTTGTTTAAGTCATCCATAGAAATCCTTGGTTCTTTTCTAATGCTTTTTCTATGAGAATTTTTATCGCCTTCTAGCGCTAATTTCTCGACAGGAACCTACTTGGAAAACATTTCAAATATTGGAAGTTTGATTGTCTGTGGTCCAAGTTCAAGAAGATCGATTCAGCGAATAAAGACTAACTGATTGATAAGCTTCACTTGTCTAGCAAAATAGACTAAAAGAATGGATATCATTTAATCAGTAAATATACTAAGAAAAAAGACAGAAGCAGAAAGATTCGTTGATTGTATACGGAACTATAAAACTTTACCATTAGGATATAACAAATTTTACGTGCCTAATAATTGAACAAAATGGTAACTTCGGAAAGCAAAAAGGAACCAAAAAGATTTCGCACCTCGAGCTGTCACAAGGGTGAGGACGGCCATTTCATCAGCCACACAAACTCTACCGAAGACAGACTCAGAAGGTGCGAACATTTAAGAATCCCACTCTCGCTCCCGGAAGTGGCATCCCACAAAAGCAAACAACAACTAAAAATACACAGAAATAGAAACTGGTTAGTTTAAAAGCTTTGTTTTATGCTTTAGACAAATTCCTTTGGAGCCTAGCGGATCGCAAGGCAAGGATTTGACATTTTATTATTATTATTATGTTTTTTTTTTGGTTGTGTTTTGCTTTTTTTAGGGTCCCCCTTTCGGGAGCTAGAGTGGGTTTCTCATATGTTCGAACCTTCTGAGCCTGTCATCGATGGAGTTTGTCTGGCTGATGAGTCCTAAAGAGACGAAACGGCCGTCTCAGACTCTCCCCAGTGTCAGCTCGAGGTGCGAAATCTTTTTGGTTCCTTTGTGCCTTCCGTAGTTACCATTTTGTTCAATTACCATTAGGATTTTAAAGAGAAAACAACATTCGATGATATATGAAACTTCCCATAGAAGATCTTTACATTTCCATGCCAGAACGGCATTACTGGCTCTTAGTAAAAGAATAGAAAATTATCAGTAAACATATTTCAAAGAGAGCAATAGGTTTACGTGTAATCAAAATGAAGAACAATCACTGAACATTTCTAAAACGCAGATGCTTTGCAAAAGAAAGATCAGAACTTTTTAAAATTTAAACTTTAGTGCCAATAAATGGAAGAGGAAGAATTGTTGAATCACTGAAGAACTTTAAGATATCATCTAAACAAGGAGAATCAGACTTAAAAAAAACTAAAAACTAATTAAATAACTAATTAACATACGTACAAATATACATAATAAAAATTATCTTATTTGAAAGAAAAATTTAAGTGCAAATTATATTAAATGCTGATCTTGTTTTAGTTAATATTTTCAATAATAAACTATATCTTCAGATAAGGTTCAAACTGTATCGTTAATTTTATCGAAAATGATAAATTTATAATTTTTTTGTTCATCTTACTTTTTTACAATAAACAAAAAAAAAAAAATAAATAAAAAATTAAAAAAAGGAGTGAAAATATTATGGTCATTTAATTATAAGTAATTAAAAGAAACCCACCTGCGAGCCACCATCATCGAATGGTAATTTACGCCAATCAATTGTGTGTCTTGTATTTTATTGTATTACAAATGATCGTAAACAATCTATGCAGAATGTTCTGAGTGTCAGTTCAAACGGATAACATTCATAAATCGTTTTCCTAAACAATGCATTGAAATAACAATGGCGTCCTATCCGGACACGAAGTTCTAATCGCTGCCACTAGGGCAATCGGAGGAATTACAAAAAATGTCATGAAAATGACACATATTAAGTTATATTAAGAAAATATAATATCAGCTTATATTAAAAAAAAAAACGCTAGAAAACTCACAATAGAAATAAATTATATAAAGTTGATCAATCACCTAGTTTTTACACCACTTCTAACCACTTTCATATCAATGACATATAAGGGAGATATCCTTGGCTAGTATATGGAGCGATATGAGCGATACATGCCTTAATGGATCGATATATGCCTTAATGGATAAAATATATTTTAGAACAAATCCTAGTCAATTAAAGTTGCCTTTTTTTAAAATTTAATTTAATTTTCTTAGTTTTATTTGCATTTTAAAATTTCATGAAAGATTTATGTACATTAGATAAGACTCATCATTTTTTTTAATGTTATTTTTATTTTATTTTATTTTTTTATTTTTGTTATTATTGTGTCTTTTTTCAAACACTCCTATTTAGCTTAAGTTTCAGGATGACAATAATTTTGCTGAAACTTTAGTCATTTTTTAGAAAAAAAATGTTTAAAATATTATTCATTATACGAAAATATTAAGTTACTAATTAAATAAATTACATTTCAGGAAAAATTCGTTCTGTAGAAGTTTCAGGGTTTTTCAGAAAATTATTTAGCCTAATCACATACATCATATGGACTAGTCATTGCAAATAGGAAGTAAAGCTTATGCTTTTCTTTATAAGGTAATAATATGGTAATAATCTCATAATAATAGATTGTAGTTCCAATTTCAGCATATTTTCTATTAATTTTCTTTGTTACTGAGAAATTAAAACTATCTCTTCAGTAATGTCAAAGTATCAAAAGATTACAAGACAGATGTCACTGACATTAGCAGAATAAAATTATTATTGGACTTTTACTAGCTTCTCAGCTAGGAGGGTCAGTTGCTCCCTCAGCACCGGGGCCCGACCGTCAAAGGGGCCCCGGCTAAGGTCTTAATAAAAAAAAATATATATATATGAATTTGCCGTTCACTTCTACATTTTTTAATAATTAAGCCTATATTTTATATAAGCTATTTTTCAGCTTTAATCATCTGCATAGAGCTATTCTGCATTACAATGTTTGCTCAGATCGAATTTTTTCTAAAAATTATTCTAAACAGTTGGGTAGAGCTGGAAAAAGTAGATATTGGTGCTAAATTAATTTACTCTAAAAATAAAAAATAATAATAATGTTAATAATTGTGTGGCTTGTTGAAAAGGAAGAAATATGAAATCGTGTGGTGTTTTTGCGAAATTTTCGGCTAAGAATCAGTGATTTTGACCATAACGTGAAAAGAGGGCCCGTTGCTGCATTTGGTATGTGGGCCCTGAATTTGATGTTGGGGCCCTGCTTCTAAGTATTTCGTATTTTCATCTTCCAGAATATTCTAAACCATTTGTGACAATACAAATCTTAACTATATCTGCTCTCTGCTTCAAAAACGAGTTGGCAATTGGTTTAAGATTCTTTTGGTATAAAAAAAATGGTTTAAAGTTGAGTTACCGAGATGTAATCGTTATATGTCTTAAGAATTGTTGATGTTAAATGTAAATGTGTTAGATTGTATTTCGTAAGAGATGATTATTATCGATGGAGATCTAAGAACGAAAAAAGATCTACGTTGGGGAAGTGTGCGAGTGTAGAGTGTTCCATTTGGGACTGTAGTTACTATAATAGGCCGCGTTTTTCATAGATTAAAATCGTCCGAATCGGCGGTTGATGTATTAATCACTGCACGGCACCTGACCGTCGGCTGACAGGTTAATTAGGACCCCAACGATAACAGGTTGATAATGAAATTGAGGCTCTAACTCACACGAATCTTCTTGAGACAACTTTACGACATGCCGTACTGCGTGCCTGTGTAAATTTCCATTTGATATTGGGGAAAACGATATGCAGACGACATCAACAGCCACGGGCTACAGCCAAGATAGTGCAAGAGCTAAGGGTAAAATTATATCTTGATTCCAACGACATTGGGGAAAGAGAAATAGACATTTCTCTGCATCACTTGGAATAGGGCAAACTCAAGAAAGATCTGAACGTTAAGTAAAACACTTTGAAAACCTAGGGTTGTTCTTCTATTTTCAATCGTAATTTCGAAATTTCTTGAACATTCTAAGTGATATAGATTCTCCGCACTTCATCACACACCGTAACGAAACTGCCTCGATATCTGAATATCATACATTGTGGATACATTTAGGAATTGCTAATCTTGAAGATCAGAATTTTTTTATAACAGTCATTTGCAGAAAAATTAAAAATTCAGTTTATATTAATGTAATTTACAAGAAGAAAAAATATTTAACGAGGAATAAAAATATCAGATATATTGATGTAGTGCAAGAGCTCACGGCAGGAAGGGATTTAAATAAATAAATAAATACAATTATAATAAATAAATGCTTATAAAAATATGTTATGCTGTTTTATTACTTCAAATAAAAAAAATTGGATAAAATAGAACCTTATATCAATAAGAATAAAAGTAATGAATTTGTTTTTGACGTGTGTAACATTAACTATGTAAATTACATTGATGTCATCACACTTAAGTTAAAATAAAGGTGAAAATAAAAATTGTACATACTTTTTGTTTTTAAGTGCTTATCAATGAATTTACATAAGAATATAAATATTAAAATTTTTCCTTCACAAAGTCATTTTTAATTTTGATTTCTGTTGTAATTCAACAAAAGTAAGTACACATTATCGGTTCATATCTTTTTAGCTCAATTAGCCAACAACTTTATTTTTTCATTATCTACTTGCGTAGCTTTGAATCCAAATGAACATTCTGTCTTTATTTATATGTTCTGATTAACCTTTGTAGCTTTTCTATTTAGATCCACTATGATAATTGAAAGGATCGTAACACAAAAAGACAATTGTCCTTTGCAATAAGATTTTTCTCAAATTTTGAAACAGATTTTTAAGATCTCTATAGACTAAAATTACTCATTGACCTTACGTACCATAAGAATAAATTATTCTCATGGTACTCTTCTTCAACAAACAAACCAACACAATATTCCTTTTTTATGATTTTTTACCGATAAATAATTCTTATGTTCTATAACAAAACAGAACTGAACAACCAAACACATCCTTTCACCGTTAGAGAGTGAATGAGATTGAATGACGTGATGTAGAACAATTCATGCCTGTCAGCTCAAACGAGACATAACTTGGATAGTGCCCAAAAGCGTCATTTAGCATGGATGAAATATAATATAAGACAAAACTGGTTATTTAGTCATAATTGTAAGGCTTAATAAAGATAAGTGATTGACATTTTACAGCAAACTTACAAATGCCCGGAAATAACTCAAAGCTTCTAGGACTTTATCATCAGAGAAATAAAATCAGGAATCTCTAAAACAAAATTTCAGTAAGCTATCTTACAATACTTAATTCCTTGGAAGTTCCAGATTTTTTCAGTTCCCCCACATGAGATAGTAGTGACTGAATTTACGTAAATTTAACTATGTGACCACGTTTAGGACTTAAGATAGGAACGTTCTTGAGTAAGAACGTAAGAAGAGAAAGGTTCCAGTTTGAGATTTCACAGACTAAACATTGGGGGTAGGGTAATCTATGTTAAAAGCTTGAAAATTTACATTCATCCCTTCATACTTCTTAAAACTACATTCGTATGAAAAAAAATTGCCAAATTTCAGACATTATTCCAGCTTTTAAGTCTGCTGATGGACAAAACTTTATAATGACATGAAATATAGTCCACTACACGAGCAGTAATATAATTTTTATTAAAAATCTCTACCTCTTTAGTTGCAAAAATATTACATTTCTTTGAAAACATAGAAATTCACCAAATTTAGCGTCAACCATGTTGGAAAAATGGCCCTACCGGAAAAAAAAAAAGTAGAGGAAAAAGTTTTAAACTACGCCTACACTGTGCCAAAAATAAAAACTTTTAAAATTGGTCATATAACCAAATATTTTTTTTTCTTGGTGATTTCATATGAAAAGGCCCTGAAGTGATCTCGGGTCTACTCAAAGCAGATCACAGATGATCAAACAATTACAAGCCTCTAGATTTATAATCTAGATCCATCAGAGCGTTTTAATTGTAAGGTGAAGCTGAATTCTGGCAAAAGGCTGTTACCACCGAATTTTGTAATGTTGTAATTAAAAAATCAAAAAACTTTTGGCTGAACAAGATACTGGAACAAAATATTGAAAGAACAGAAGCATGTCATCACTATCAGTTCTTTTAGAGTCAAATCCGTCAAGAATTATGGGTTAATAGAAAAAAAAAAACCTAACATAAAATTCGATTTTTTTTTATTTGAATTTTGGAAACAGGTGTGGAACTAAACTTGAATAATTTTAAATGACAACATCTTGACTTTGGGGTGGGAGGGTTCCACACTTCCCCCACACGCCTACACAAATATCTAACCAAAATCAACAAGAATTATCCCTCAATGTCCGCCACCTAACCTTAACTTACTAACACAAATGACCCTAACAAGGGATCGTGACCTCGAACGCTGAGAATCGCACGAAAATATGCTTATAAATCGCTCATCCCAAAAACAGTGGTATGAATCATTCCCATGCAAAACTCAGCTGTTGTCTGCTAGCGCCATCCGACGGTGGCATATTGTATCTGCACTAATAAGTACTTAATCTAGTTGTGTGAATAGTATACCTGAGTAGGAGGCCGTCTTTTGGAGTGTTTGGAGGGAAATATAGCAATATAGTCACGACATTGAAATATATGTGTTTTTGGTCCTATTATATCGATGTTTTGTTTCTTCGCGTCATCAAAGTTCCTCTCTTGGACCTCTCTTAATTCAAATGTCTCTCGTGGTAAGACGTGCAGTTTTACATGAGAATGACTCATACCACTGTTTTTGGCATGAGCGATTTATATTCTAAGCACATTTTCGTGGGGTTCTCAGCGTTCGAGGTCACGCACTTTCCTTTCAAGAACTCAGTAATTAATCAGTATACGCGATATTAAGTAGTTAAGTTCACGATTTATTATATTTATATATATTTCTTATGATTTTTTTTTTTTTCATTCTTCTTTTTGTTAATTCTTTCCTCTTCATTTCATTTTTGTTTTTTCTGCACCCTGACCTTTTTATGAACCGTATCAATTCTTAATTCCAAATTACACTCAATTCACTTTGCGCGTATAATGTTCTGCCTCTTCTTTGCCAGAAAGCCCTGAACAGTAGCTAACCCCAAAATAATAAAGTGAAGGCAGTTGGCGGGGGCTCCCTTCTGTCGTTGCTTGTCAAGCGTCCGCTGGGATTACAACGCTCTCCCTTGTGGCATTGGCTGCGTCATTCTGACTGACATTTCAACGAACAATGACCGCTCCCTCCGAGAAAGATACAATTATGAAAAAACCACACACACTCATAAACAGTAATTTACTTAAAGAGCTTCGGTGTTTAAAATTAGACTTAGAAATAGTAAAACTATTCAAATGTTTTAAACATTCAAATTTCAATGTCCGTCAATGGTGTAATCATCCAAAAACAAAAAATGTATGATTTCATTTTTTTATCTTTCTTTAATAAAAGGAACGGTAGTTTCTGATATTGATAATAATTTTAAATCTAACTCTTCTAATTATACTTGAATTTATTTCGAAAATTCGATTTGAGAAATTTCCCATTTCTAAACTAAGAAAATTCTTGAGGTTATAATGACAATAGAAACTGCAGATGTTTATAGTAAGTTATTACCGAAGCTGTAATTTTGCTTTCAAAAAATCTGAATGATAGAACAAGATCTTTTATACATTTCGTAAATGTTCTCAATCGCGTTGAAAGGAAACGAATTTCACCTGTTTTTTGTTCAATTGTTATTTAGTGGTTCGAAGATGAATTAAGAAAAAGAAAAACTATAAAAGAAAAATCTGTAAAATCAATAGAAATGACCAAAAAAAAAAGAAAAAATGGCAACGCCCAGCAATCACATTCCTTCATTTAATTTGATTTTTAATTATTGAGCAATTTCTTTTTACAAATCATTATCAAGTTTTAAAGAAAATTGCCATTTCTTCCGCTGATATTAGACGTTATAAAAAAAAAAACAAATAAATTTTTTTTTTTATTTTTAATTCGAGATTCAAAAATAGTCATCTTCACATTGAATAAAGTTTTTTTTTTTTTTGAGGAATTCAAAAATATCTTCAATATCATAGAAAACACGAGATGGGAATGAAAATGCACCAACCTTTAAAGAAATATGGAAAGTCTTGCTCAAAGAAATATACATAAGATAGGTTTTAAATTATTATTTAACTATTTGGACGACTTAGATTTCAATATTTGGCAAATTTTAAATTAGAATTGTAAGTTATTTCAACGCAAAGGTTTTAATGTTTTTGATCTCCATTGCTTCAATAGCTCATACATTAATTCAGTTCAAAGTCAATTTAAAAATGAAACTATCTATAATGTTTGCAAAAAATATATTATTATTATTATTATTATTATTATTATACACATTTTTTATACACATTTTGAAACACAGTCAAAAATTCGCTGACTGGAGCATTTAGTTGATACAAGTATCAGCCAGAAACCTAAGTATCCACCAGGTATCTGCCCAATACGTATGATGTTCCAAGCAGCGCTGTTTTCTGTAGTTCTGATGTTGTTATTTCAGACAACTGCAATCGGTTTAAATATATGGTAAAATTTTTTGAGATTGTTCCAAGTGCCTCAATGATGATGGGGATCACTGTCGTGTGTTTCATCCAAAGCCGTTTTGTTTCAATTGCCAAAGCCCTGTATTTTATAATTATTATTATTATGTTTGTATGTTTCAAACCTTGGGTTTCCCCAGCAAAAACAATATGGCGGGTCAAGGACCAAAGCACATACTGCCAAGTGTATAGACGTGTGCGAGAATGATTAGGGATGTGTGCTTGTGTCCATAAATTTCCTAACTATGCGTGTAGTGTTGAGTACCACAGCCTTCTGCAGTTGTGCATAAGTGTTTTTGTGAAGTCCTAGTGTGCTGAGACTGTGGTGCAATGTCTGAGGCACCAGACCAGTGGCAGACAGAACGATGGGTACAACACGTACTCGATCCTGCCTCCACTGCTTCTGGAGCTCGTGTGCTAGATCAGTGTATTTACTGATCTTGTCTGCGTGAGTTTTCTGCATGTTCTTGCTGATAGGCACTGCAATATCAATTAGATAGGTCTGTTTGTTGACCTTATCAACAAGTGTGATGTCTGGTCTGTTGTGATGTATGGTTTTGTCTGTGTGAATGGGGAGGTCCCAGTATAGTTTATATGAGGGTGACTCTAATACGCTTTGTGGTATGTACTTGTAGTACGGGACCGTGCTCCTAATAAGTGAATGTTTGTGTGCTAGTTGTTGATGAACGATCGACGCTACCTGATTGTGTCGGTGGAGGTAGTCTGTTTGAGAGAGAAGGGGACAGCCTGATATTACGTGGTCGATCGTCTCATGCGTAGTGTGGCATTTCCTGCATTTGTCGTCATGTGTGTTTGCATCGTGTAGAATGTGTTTCTTGTAGTTGCGTGTGGAGATGACTTGGTCCTGTATTGCGATCATGAACCCTTCGGTCTCCCCAAACAGCTCACCACTCGTCAGCCATCTGTTCGACGCTTCCCTGTCGACATGAGGCTGGCTGAGTTCGTGATGATGTCTGCCATGGAGTTCCTTACGAGCCCATGATTCACGCAGCTGCTGAGCGTGGGTGTCAGGGGTGGTGAGTGTTGGAGAAGAGTTTTCAAGGTTCAGGGGTGTGAGGTGTGTGTCAGCCTTGACAATGGCTGAGTGAAGTGAGGAGTCATCTGCTCTTTGGTGGAAATGTTCCCTAAGTGTATGTACTTGTTTTTCGTGTAGGGTGATGAGGTTGATGAGTCCTCGGCCTCCCTCCTTGCGGGGAAGAGTCATCCTTTCCTTAGCGGACTTGGGGTGGTGCATGTTGTGCTTCGTGAATGTAGTGCGTGTTGCGCGTTGTAGTGCTTCGAGTTCGGTGTTTGTCCATGGAATTATGCCGAACGAATATGTTAGTGTGGGAACGGCAAAAGTGTTGATAGCTTTAATTTTATTTCTGGCGTTGAGTTGTGTTTTGAGGATTTTATGAACTCGAGCAAGGTATGTGTTCTTCAGTGCATTTTTGATGTTTGCATTGTCAATGACGCGCGCTTGCTGGAAGCCCAGGTACTTGTAGGTCTCTCCCTGTTCCATGGATTGGATGGCCAAACCATGGTCCAGTTCAAAACCCTCCAAATTCGAAGTCTTCCCACGTATTATGTGCAACTTGCGGCATTTATCAATTCCAAATTCCATCCCAATGTCTTTGGTGAACAGTGTGGTGGCTTGTAGTAAATTAGTAAGTTGTGCATTGTTTGTGGCATAGAGTTTAATGTCATCCATGTAGAGTAAGTGTGTGATTTTATATGGTGTCACAGTGCCTGTGGTAAGCCTATAACCGTGTTTTGTGTTATCTAGTATATGGCTTAGTGGATTCAAGGCGAGGCAGAACCAAAGAGGACTCAAGGAGTCTCCCTGGAAAATACCTCTCCTTATAGGAATGGGATCTGTAGTGATGGAGGTGTTAGAGGTGCGTAGGTGTAATGTTGTGGTCCAACTCTTCATCGTGGCAGCTAAGAATGCCGTGATCTTGGGGTGTATTTTGTAGATGTGAAGAGTGTGTAGGAGCCAGGAATGAGGGACAGAATCAAATGCCTTCTTGTAATCGATGTATGCGATATGTAAGCTCCTATTCTTCGCGCGTGCCTGGCGCAGGATTACAGAGTCAATAAGGAGTTGCTCCTTACAACCCTGGGAATTCCTGCGACAGCCCTTCTGCTGTTCGGAAAGAATGTTATATGTCTCGATGTGTGTGTAGATCTTGTCTGCGAGGCAGGAGGTGAGGAGTTTGTAAAGTGTGGGGAGGCAAGTGATTGGGCGGTAGTTTGCAGGTTGCGCTGTTTCAGTGTTCTTGCTCTGTAGGTATGTGACACCCTGTGTGAGGAAACGAGGCATATGTTCTGGGTGTTGGATTATGTCAGTGAGTGTAAGCGCTAGTTTTCCATGCAGGGACGTGAACCTCTTGATCCAGAAGTTCTGGACTCCGTCTGCACCAGGAGCCTTCCAGTTGTGTGCATGTTTTAGTGCTGTCTGTATGTCTGCGAGAGTAATCTCATGGAAGGACATGCAGGGTAAGTGTTCAGTGAGTTGCTGTTCCTCTGTGATCCATGGTGCTTTATCATTGTGGGGGATAGGGTTTGACCACAGAGACGACCAGTACTCATGTAAAGCCTCGCTGTTGGGAGTGTTTGTGTTAGTTGTAGTAGAGGAAGATGTAAGGGATCTGTAGAATTTTTTCTCATTGTATTGGAAAGTGTTGTTCTGTTGTTTGCGCAGAGTGCACTGTTTGTATCTTTGTAATCTTTTTGCAAGTGCACTGAGTTTTTGTTTTAGTGTGTCGAGAAGTTCCTGAACCTGGTTATGATGATTTGAATGTGAAGGGCGAGTATTTATGTGCTTGAATATCTTTCTAACCTGGGACATAAGTTTCTTTGTTTTGTTTCCTGCACAGTATTGTGTGAGCCTGGCTATGTCTCCTCTAAGGTCGCTGATGCGGCCCTCAAGGCGACGTCTCCAAGGGGGGATGTATTCTTGTGTCCGTGCAGTGGGAGGTATGTTGTGTTGTTTGATTCCAAGTGCCCTAATGGTTCCCTGTGCGGCACAGTAGAGTGTTGTATGTATGTCTTCTAATGTTTGGATGTTGTCAAGGTGTTGTGGGATAGTGTTTGTGTTGAGATGGTATATGACTGTGGCGAGTTGTTTTGAAGTGTGTA
>JAFIDM010000001.1:29191602-29214882 GCA_023159025.1 Thereuonema tuberculata
CTACATTATGGAAAGCAAAAATGACCAATATATATATATATATTGGTCATTTTTGCTTTCCATAATGTAGAGGTTATTGTTATAAGCTTTTTTATTTTGCCAATTAAAGTAAAATTCCTGTAATTCACGAAAGTTCTTAATTTATTTCGTGGGAAACACAATCTTCTGTTATGAACGTTGTAGGATTTTCATCGTAATAATTGTATCAGATCCTAACCTTCATCATGAAACTAAGCTAGGAATTTTCCTGTACTTAGGTTTTCATCATTTTTTTCTCTCTCTCTCTTTTTCTCAAGCAGTATTTTTTTTTTCTTTTGGTTTCTTGTGGCTCTGACCACACGGATGTGTTTGTTTTGTGTTGAGGGGGTGTGGTTCTTGCATGGGAATGCCCTCAGCACAGCCAATAGCAGCTCAGAGAGCCGTTCCATTCAGAATTATCTAAGCCTAATCTGTTTTCTCTATAGGATTACAGTAATGGGTTTTCGGGAAATTACCATAATTCTTTGCTGCTTCATGTTCCCTCCTATTTCCTCCCTCAAATACGAAGAGAAGAAGACGGACGATGAAAACACGAAAGCTTAAATATAAGTTATGCCACTCCAATTACACTCCTTACAAACCCAATGAAATGTCCAAAAACTTTCAACCAATTTGTAAACTCTAGGCTGGAGGCGTCTATTATTTCACAAAAAGAATTCATTTTTGCCTGTTGAGTTAACACAAAGGTTTTTATTAATTTTTCAAACAAACATGTTTGTTATTAACAAAACAAACATGTGTTACGTTGGTTTCAATGCCTAATAAGCTTACATTAAAGGATTTTTTAAAACTAAATTTTAAAAACTTTAAAAAAAACTAATGAAGGTAAAGTGCAAGAAGTTAGAAGAATTCAATATATTTTTTTTGTTTGTTTTTTTCATTCCTTATAAATAGTTTTACCAGAAGCTTCTCAGTTATTTAAAGAGAGACAGAAATATAAGAAATAAAATATATTTCTCTATTTTGAATGTAATACGATTATTTTTGAATTATTTAATTGTTTTTGCCAATTTCAATTTAAGAAATTCATTAAAGCTTCCTAGAAATTTATAATTCTAATAGACAAGGGTCCATGAATGAGCTTCGAAAATAAACTCTTACTTAATGAATAACAAGTTAAAAATAAATAAAAATTTTTAAGAGGTTTAGTTAATTGGAAAAAAAAAAATTTTTGATTTATTATATTATGGAAATTTTTGCAATCACCGAAATTGTAATTTTAAAAATATTTATTTACTTAACATGAATTCGTCTTATTATATTTAGTTGAAAGTGAAGTGGTATTAAGTTTCTTAAAAGTCATTTTATATATTTACTTAGGTTTTAGAGGATTAAATTAACATATAAATTAGTAGATAATAGATAGGTAAATGTTAACAGATAATAATCAAAGACTTACACAATTACTGAATTGGAATACATTCGCTTACTGATACTGTAGAGCAGTGGTCGGCAACCTTTTGTTGTAAAAGGGCCAAATATGTTATGTGGGGATTACTGCGGGCCGCACTTAGGCCAAAAATTTTACCAACCAAAAAAAAAAAAAACGGAAAATCTTACTTTAACAACCAAAAAAAAAAAAATTCCAACACGCCCCGCGGGCCGCGGGTTGCCGACCGGATGGAAGTACGTACAATTCGAAATACATAATAGTTTAGGCTACTCTGATAGGTTAGTAACATTCGTTTTGTTTTTGCTTAAATTATTTTCATTTGTCGAAATGTTTTCTATGAATCACTAACTTAAATAGTTAACTGTTGATATATAACTTATCCGATTAAGTTACATTTAACTTATAAATAAAATAATCTAGGAGAGTTTTAACTATTAAAATAAAATAACGCTTGTCATTTATGGGAATTCATTTATTTTTAGAATATAACATGAGAAGTGGAAAATACTTTCAGATAAACACTTTCTAAGATTATTAAAGTTCAGTTCAAGCACTTTTAATTCAAATATGTGTTCTGTACATAAAAAGAAAGAAAATAAATAATGCATCCGTGTAAGGTTTTACTTGAAAAACATAACTAACTAAATAAAAATCATTACAATGTTTTCCTGTTTTCAATTTGTTTAAATGTATTTCTGTACTTTTGTCAAGGTAATACAAATGAGAGACTTGGTGAAAAAATTAAAAGTGCACGTTAATAAACAAAGATTCGTGGACCCTGAGCTGTCAGGTCGGGAATCTGGGACAGCTATTTCAGCCTTGTTAGGCTTCTTCAGTCAGATTTACCCTTGCTGATAGATCAGAGTTCGTGACAAAGATAAGATACCACTGTACTCCTCAAAGTGGCTCCAACAGAATCAGTACAAAAATGACAAACCGTAGTACACTGCACAGGATGAAATTCTTTGTCCCGGGTTCAAAAGAGTTGAGGCAGGGTTAGAGAACCCCAAAAACAATTAATGTAAATAAAATAACTTAACGTGCATTCATATGGTTTGGTTTAAAAAGCCTATTAAGCTGCCCCAGATTCCGATTTGATAGCACAGGGGACGAGAACCTGTGTTTATTTATGTGCACTTTTAATTTTTTCACCAAACTTTATGAATATACGTTAAGTTATTTTATTTACATAAATGACTGAATGTTTACGTAGTATTCAGAAGAATATCTTGAATATTGCACAAGAACTCGAAGGTTGCTCATTTTTAGAAAATACATCTTTTATTTTTATGTATGTCGGTGGAAGTCAGTAACAATAATAAAATAGGCAACTCTTCATAATTTGATTGCTTCTTCGGAATTGTTATTTTTTTAGTTTTTGTTTTTAATAAATATATGTAAATGTTGTTAAAAGTTACAGCGCTGTTCATCTTTAATTCATGTAAATACCATTTGCAACAAAATTCACCAAAACCTCCAACGCAGCTCTGAAATCTTGATCAAGAATTTCAATAAGAAGTTTTCTGAAGAACTTGAAGCTTACTTTCCTTAAAAATTTATTATTAATATTATTATTATTATTATTTTCTTTTCTCTTATTTAAAACGATAAAAATAAAAATAATATGTTTATTTTCGAGTTAACACATCTGTTGAATACCAAACATTACCCATTCTGTATTTTTTGACAAAGATAATTAAAGTCGCATTATTTACTTAAATTGTTTAAGGCAGATTACTTTTAATCACTTCAAATCACTCACAAATTAATGGATTAGTAAAAATGATTCATGCTATTGTTTAGGACGTCGATTGAAATCCATTGTTTAGATTTCAATGTATAGAAATGTTTGTCGCCTTTCTACTCTACTTTTTCGACAATGAAAAAGATTTCAAAATTTAAAAATCCGTCTGCAGTCCAGAAATATGTATACAAAGTTTCAAGAAGATCCATCAATGTTTCAAAAGTTGTTAGTCGGTCTAACATATATACACACACAAAGACTGACTAATGTGATGAGCCTAAAGTAGATAAAAAGTGATTCTAGATTTTTTTAAGTTAACAACAAACAATGTAACATCAGAAATACAAAGATTAAGTTAAATCTATCGAGGAATCGTCTAATAAATTGAAACACGAAAGGAACATCTAAATCTACTCATTTTGGAAAAAAGATCGTCAGCTAGATTCGCCTAGAATGTAGGAGCATCCAAACAGTCTGTCTTAGATTCCCAGTACGAAATTTCCAAAAATTGAATCTTAAATGTGTGTGTTTTTATGCTTATTTTTATTATTATACTAAGAACATTAAATTTTGCCATTAAATTTATTATACAAGTAGTTTACATATAATAAAAAAATTACACAATACATCTAATTTATAAGTATAGAAGTGCGTTTTTACTATGGAGTAAAAATTAATAGAATATACCCAATTTATGTAATTAATTTGTACAGTAAATATCCTTAGAAAACAATTTAAGTTATTAAGATGTGACTTATAAAGATATTATTCACGCAAAAACTAATGTAATAAAAGTTAATTAATATGATTAAATAAACTTATACGTTTATTAGTAATACATAATAAATATTTCGAAAATATGAAGAAAATATCCTCTTTCTTTTTCCTTCATTTAACAATTTATAAACATTGTACAATTACAACAGTGAAAACTATTAAGATTTTTTTAAATAATAATAATATTTTTACACAAACAAATCACAAAAAGTTTTGAAGGAATTTAATGAATAATCATTTAAAAGAATTGGAAGTGTAATTTATATAAAAACTTAGAAATTTACTTTTTCAATTACTTACCTTCTCTATATATTTTTAGGTTGATCCCATGTGAAGAGGACGAGGAAGTACGAAACAATCACTAGATTTTGATCGATAAAAACTGCTTAACGGTTTGCAAATACTTGAGTAGTATCCTGTTGCGTTTATTAGTTTATTAAGTATGTAATTTAACGTGTGAAACTTATTATTAAGCAAATTGATAAAAAGTTTATTTATTTTTTATTTTATGATTAGAAGTAGTCCGGTTATTATCGTAAGACTGTCTTATCTGTGGGCCGGAAACACTGACCGGAAGTCGTGGGGGTGTTATCGGTGGAGTTTCAAACGCCCCTTTGTAATTGGCGCCAATAAATCGCTCTGTTTTGATCAGCAGCCGATTAGAAGCCAGTGGATCGTTTTGTGTTTGCGTTCGATGGGATCCGTTTAAATGTGGTAATTAGTTTACGCGTTCGACAATTATGAGATTCTCGTGAAAATCGAAGGCGGGAAAGCGAAACTGATTATATCGGAAGAAGACGAACGGGGAGCATGCGCGGAGCCGCAAATTCATGAGATCGCAGCCCAATATTGCAACTAGATCTAGTTTTTTTTGTTCTGTATTCTCCTCGCGCTACCGTTAGAGAATACGAACACCGACTTAAAAACATTTGCATTTAAGACCAAAATTTCAACAACAAAAAAACCCGAATATTTAAAAAAACAAAATGAATGTTTTTGTATGAAGAAACTTGGACGTTTTTAGAACTTGTATAAACTACAAATAAGCATAATATACACATATGCATTTTGTAGACCGTTGCCGTAGAGCGAATGTTCATTCGCAGTTCTACAAAACTGTTGAGGCAACATCTAGTAGAACTAGACCTACTGAAGATTCCACTCTCTCGGTTCAACAGGGGTTCGTTTGAAAACATTTACTCAATTTATTTCACATCTACAAAATTATTATCATTTATAGCGCAATACTGTAAAGAAACCCATTAATTCACTTGAAAATGCAGTTCATTACTGTGAAACTATCTTTAATATATATAAAGTACATAAACATAATATGTCTCTATGGTTTTCCTTTTTAACGTATTTTCGACTTAGGCCTACAACCAAGCTGTTGGGACAAAACCCGTTCTTAAATCGGGGACTACTTGTAACGATAGAGATCTTCTTATCGTTGTTAAAATTTCAACAATTTTTATAAAATCAAAGGAATTAAGACTTAGGCTCATTATTCAGTCTGTCTGTTTGTGTATCTGTTACCTAATAACTTTGAATCTCTGGATGGATCTCCTAGAAACTTGACATGCTTATTTTCGGACAAGAGATGATGTAACTTTCGAATTTGAAAATCTGTCTGTGTAGGTCCTTGGTGAGAAGGTAGCGAATGAAAGTGAAAAAATTTCCCTTAGAAAAACATTAGAAACGCTTTTCAGTCATATCGAACAGTCATATCTAATTATTATTATTCCTTATTATTACTTTTAGTAATCCACAAATTTGCGCCTGCTTTGAAATGATTAAAGTTAATCGAATTTAAGGAACTTAAATAAAAATGATGAATTTAATTATTTTTTTTCAGAGATTACGATTGAAAAATAAACGGAGATTTTTTGTTTGCGTAACTTCATTTGTTAATAAATAAATAAATAATAATAAGTAACATTATAAGTGAGATTTTAAATCTTCTGACTTTTGAAACTGACGACGGGTGAACGATAAAACTTCAGTGTTTAGAGCTTCTAATTAATTGAAGAATTAGGATAAGAATAATTAATTTAGTAATGCTTGAATTTATTAATAAATGTGATAGATTACTTTGGAATTTATATTTTTTTCTTATTTTCAAGGCCATGATTAATGTATTTTATAACAGATGGATACAGAATCAATTTTAGGAATGTATTAAATTTTCTGATTTTCATTAAATGAAATTTCAACACAAGATTATATTACAAAAAAAGGCAACAAACGAAGGCACAAAGCTAAAAGAAGGAATTCGCACCCTGAGCTATCACCGGGAAGAGACTGGGACGGACCATTTCGTCCTTTTTAGGACTCATCAGCCAGCCAAATTCCACCGACGACAGACTCAGAACCTTCGTTTGTTACCTTTTTTTGAATTATTCAGGCATATTAAATCTCTTGTCATAAGATTATATCGTTCATTTTAATAATGCTAAGATTTTTATACAATTAAGTTATGTTTAAATCGGTAAAAAAACAAATAAATAAATAAATAAATAAATAAATAAATAAATAAATAAATTATAAACACTTAAAATAAGCTGAAGTATTTTGGAAATATTTTTAATACCTAACTTCTATTTTATTGTCATAAATATGCAAGTAACTTCAGAAAAATAAAATTAGGATATTATTTTATTTAGTTCTGTTTTTTTATTTAAGTTCTATTGCCTGGTTAATCTGAAATCAGATTATTTTTTTTTAGATAACATTAAGTCTATTGAATTGTCTTGGAATTATAATAAAACTGATATATTTCTGAATTTTAAAATCATTTCTCTAATGACATTTTTTTAATAACATTAATAATTTTTAAAATAAATTAGTAGTAACAATTTTCTTAATTTCAGAATACAAAAATCAGAATTTCGTAGGAAAATTTAAAATTTTATGTTAAGGTTAAGGTTATATTTTCGAACGATTTCTTGTCAGTCTTACTAATAGATGGATGTCTGATACTACTATGGATATTTGAAAGCTGATTCACGAACTACGCCGTTATGTTTTTTCTTTTAACTACTTTCTAAATACGCAATAGGGGATCATCAAACCAGTCGGTCAGTGTCTGCGTGTTTGACCCCTAATAACTTGTGACCCGCTGGATGTGTCTTTTTGAAACTTGGTGTGTATTTTTGAGGGTTAGGCACAACCTACTTTTATACAGTCGAATCTGTCTATCTCGAAAACCTCTATATCTCGAAATTTCTGAAATTCCCTACATTTACAATCTAAATTCAATATATTTTCCATGTTTATCTCGCAAAAATTTCCTTCATAACCTCTGTATCTCGAATTTCGGATAGTGTAAATGACAAAAATCGATGCCCAAAGACCACTTTTCTTCAACAACAGGTTGAATCTCAGGAAAATGTTGGCCACGAGGGATTCGCAGCTCTTGCTAACCTTAGAAGGCTAATAGAAACAAAGAAAGTTAGACGTCAAAAGTCATTGAAAGACTATTTTTATTGTTAAAGGTACGTATGTATGTTAAAAAAAATGTTATGGATATATGTATAATTAATCTGCGATCATACCACTGTATTTTTCTAGAAAAAAAGCAATTAAAACGTTTTTAAAATTGACCGCATTTAAAACCTCTATAACTCGAAACCTCTTTATCTCGAATTCTTTTTTCTTTCCCATGAGATTCGAGATAGACAGGTTCGACTGTATTCGAAATCTTCTCCAAGTTGAAATTAGCGCGGGAAAACGACAAGAGAAGTGGCATAGAGAAGCACTGGAATCTAAACAATGGGTTCCTATCCTATTTCATTACTATATCATTGTCTATAACAATGAATATTAAATCCATTACATTCATATGAATGCGATTAAAAATAATCTGATTTAAACAATTTAAGCAAGTAATAAGGATTTAATTTTTTTTTTTTTCTTTCAGAAAATGAAAGTGTTTGTACTGTGTTAATCAGTAGATAAATGGAATATAAATGTGTAATGATATAATGTATACATATATATGTAATATATATTCGCTTTCCATTTTTAATATTTTCACGATTTAAAAAAAGAAAATAAAGAAATTAAACAAAATAGTATTTTAAGACCAGCAGGCTTAAGAGTTTTTTTTTTTTTGTTTTTTTTTTTTGTAAGCTATGAGCCAATTTAAAAATAAGCAGTTCGTTTATTTCTTAAAACTCGAAATTCTAAGAAAAATTACTCTTTTGAAGCAAACAAAAAGGTAGATTAAGTCATCTGCGAGTGAACGCGTATCAGGACGATCCAGTTTTGTTTTCAGGGAATTGTTTTTTAATGGACGACGGGAAAAAAAACCCAACTCAATGGCCATCAACCAACGATAATGAAGGAGTACTGGTGCTAAATTGTCAAATGGAATCACGATGTCATCAATTCTAACATAATGATCTGATTTCAATGAGAATAATTTAGACGAGAGCTATTCTTCTTTGTTTAACTCTGGAGCTACTTTTGATATCTTATTTACTGAGACAAAAATAAATATGGTTGAAAGAATTCGATTTAGAAAAACTAAATAATCCGTTTTTAAGTTAAATAAATAAATATCTGGACAGAAATATGAAATTTGTAAATTCAAAATCATACTTCTGTTTATACATTTATTATATCACATTTCTTTCCTTAAAGTAGTTTTGTAATAAAAGTTAATTTATTGATACATACTTAACTGTCTAGATAATATATAAATAAATAAATGTTATTCTATTTTCCTCTTTTATCTATCACCTGAGAAAGAATAATTGAAGAAATTATTCGAAATATAGTACTAGAGTTAAGAAGTTTTTCAAAAGGTTTGATTGATGGATTTATTTATAAAGTTAATTTATTCTCATATTTTTTACTTTTTCAAAATTGCAGCTGATTAAATAAAATCTTTGCAACGTGAAACTTCTAAGTATAGATTATGAGTTTTATCATTCGAATATTTCAAGTAGACTAGTATATATTACTGGAAATATCGAAAAAAAAAAAATGGTCACTATGGATAAATATAATGAAACAGATTTTAAAAAAATGCTATTAAATAAATTTTAAGAAAGCTTAATTTCTATTTTGAGATTCGAGATAGACAGGTTCGACTGTATTCGAAATCTTCTCCAAGTTGAAATTAGCGCGGGAAAACGACAAGAGAAGTGGCATAGAGAAGCACTGGAATCTAAACAATGGGTTCCTATCCTATTTCATTACTATATCCCTTTTACTCTATATCCCAATTACTCACCCCTTTTTATTCTTGATTTTATTTTGATGTTTTTTGTAATTCAGGGGTCATTGATTTGTATGTTTGTCCGTTTTGTCTATTCGTCCCATTTCACTGAGCTTAGGTATGCTGGATAGGTGGAGCTGATGAGAGGCCAAAAAGCCTCGAAACAGCGCTGTCCTACATTTCCAGCACTAATATCAAAAATAGCTCAGTGAATTTGTGTTTTGTTTTGTTTAGTTATGTGCGTTCTTTGGTTTATTTTACTGTAATTCTATTTTGATAGATGTCTCTTTCAAAGTTTCTATTTCTATAATTTAATTTGGCTTATGAAATTAAGAGAATTCTTTTAATTGCAAAAAACAGTTCTGTGTAATTCAACTTTCATTTTAATTATTTAAAAAAAAAAAAAAAATTCTCCGACAGTTTCGACTTCCCCTAGGAATCATTCTCAAGGTTATTTGAGAAGACAATATATGAACTATCTAATATATATGAGTCTATCTTACGTCATCTAATTAACATCTTAACGATGGTTTCCTGAAGGACGTGAAAAACTGCTCATTCTTAATTGCTAATATAACTTATAATTTGTCTTTTAGCCATTTTTCCATTTCAACATCATTTACGCTTCCTCTTCTTTCTTTTTTTTTTCAATTAGAAAAAGCAAATAAGTAAATAAAACAACCACAAGGATTCTTGTTAATTGGTTAAGGCGGAGAGGGGGGGGTGCATTTTTTTTTTTTCAATCAGTCTTAGTTAATTACAGATTTCTAACCATTCGCTTTCCGAAACTTGTTTCCCGCCCAAAAATACAAGGCGGATAAAAAGGCCCAAGGAATTATTCCTTCAATTTGTAGAAGGGTCCTGGGTTCAAACTCTGGTCATAAATCTCTCTGCTAAGAACCGAGTGACTGTAATTACACATTGAGCATGCGTAGCTTCACCTCAACGACGCCACAGAGCAGGGATTATTAAAAACCTAGGAATTTCTTTATCCAAAAAATAACATCAATTGACGATTACAGAAATAATTGCATTTTGGAATTCATTTCAACAGAGGAAAATTTGTAGTTTAATAATGGTTCTGTGAGAATTAAAAAGTTTATTATATTTGAAAAGAAAACTTATTAAAAACAAAACAAAAAAAAAAGTTTCTTTTACACCTTTGATCAGTTTAAAAAATTTAGCTTTAAAATTTCATTGTGATTATGTAAAAAAAAAGTTATTTAAAAAAAATGTAAAGTTAACTTAAATAAATAGAGCGAATAATTCTTTTTAAATAGATTAATAATTATTTTCTTAATTATTGATAAATTACAAAAAATTGAAAATATAGTTAATGTGTCAACTTAATATTCATTTTTTTTAATGTTTAATTTTAAATAGAATATAATACTTGAAATCAGTTATTATGACATTTATTAGCTTTATCGTATCATTTTTATAAAAAAAAAAAAAGAGTATTTTAATAATTCAATACAAACTTTGTGGAAAACTAGCAATAATCAATTGTTGATTATTGAAATGAAATGTTAAGATAACATTAAGTAATTATTAATTAATATTAATGTTTTTTGTTACACCTTTATTTTTACGTTAATGACAAATTTATTTAAAAGGAAAAAGTGAAAAATCCTTTGCTAGTACTGCATTCTTTGCACTTTTCCTTCTGACAGAAGGGTTGCATTCTGTTTCTTTGTTAGCTGCACCTGACGCCTGGGCAAAGAACGTATAGGAGCTCCTATACGTTCTTTGGCCTGGGCTCCAATTCGTAGGTGGGTCTACCAAGGGCCTGTAATTTGTCGGCGTCTTCTCTTTCATCTAATTCAGTTGGTGATGGTGTTAATGACTTAAACCAATCATACAAGACCAAAGTTAACGAGGTAGATTTATAGCACCTTGTCTGTGTAGAAGAACCAGTTCAAATCACAAACAGAAATATTGTGGAAGAAAACAAGTGGAAGAAAAATTAAATATGGTGAAGTAATATTGAAAGAATTTAGGAAAAAAAAAGTTTTGGCTTTAAATAAATTATGATTAAACAACTAATAACTAAATTTAACCTAAATTGTATTGTAAAGTTATTGTGTACTTTATCGATATAATGAAAAGGAGGAAATTATTTGCAAAGGTGTAATTTCATTTGCTTGATTATTTTCATTATCTTTAATAATGAAAAGAAGGAATTTATTTGTAACATTGTTGTATTCTTTTGATTGATTGTTATACTTCATTTCTGTTAGAAATGGAAGAAAGATGTTATTTTTCTCATTTGTAAATTTCCTAAAGAAAATATTTCAGAGAATTGAAATATTGAAGAGATAAAGATGTTTATTTGAAGAGTTAAGGATTGGTGTTTCCTTTTATTAACTTAATAACAGAGATTATAATTGACGTATCAATTCAAATATACGTGAGGAGGGGGAGGTTGGTATTTTTTTTTTTTTTTTTTTTTTGGCATTCCTTTTTTTTAATTGTAGAAAATTATCACTGTGGAGCTTAAAATTTCAGCTTCGTAAAATAAATAGTTATTAGTGATCACGATCGTAGCTCCACCAAAGATGTTATTCTTTTTGGGATCTTAGTTTGAATTTTTTTATTAACATCACAGTAAAAAACCCACTCACATAAATAAGGAATCCCTGATCTGTTTTTGTGTTTTCGATACCGGGAATCCAGAACAGCTGTTTCACGTTTCTAAACCATCATCAGCTGGATTCGCCCAGTATCTTACAGCTCAGTGAAACTAAGAAACATATAAAGTGAACAAAAGTTAACAAGATATAAATTAAGAAGAAAAACCTGAAACAGCTGTTCTGGAGTCTAAGATCAGGGATTCCTTATTTATGTTCGCATATGTTTTTTATTGTGATGTTAATATTATTTCCGCACGTTAAATTTGTTATTATAATTTTATTTATTCTTATTTTATTTACATATTGATTGTTTTTCTTAAAAAAAGGTATAAATATTAAAGGGTAGGCGATCGTATTGTTTAGATGTAGATCATAAACTGAATTTAGTAGGGGAGACCGGGGTCAGTTGGCATAAGGGGCTAGTTGGCACACAGCTTCTATTTCCTGCCACCGTGTAGCTAGAGTGCTGACATCTTGATAGTGGGAAGTGTATGTAGAGATGCACCATTCACTGTGACTTTACTTTGCTTGGAAGCGTCACGAAGGAACGATCTCTGTTTAATCGTTTTTCTGACTGATGAGTAAATTTTTTTGTTCTGGTGAACATGTAGATCGAATTGAGGTACTGCTGATGGCGGTTTCGAAAGCTTGGATAACTGTGGTTGCATGCATGTATCATAATCTTTTGTTTCTGATGTTTGGGATTGTGTGGTATCCATTTTGTTTTGGAAATCCCTGTGGGGCTAGTTGGAATAGGTAGGAGTCAGTTGGCATAGCTATGACAAATGGTATAAAAGGGAAAAAACTGGAGATGGACAGACGAGGAAGACTAAATTTGGTACGACCAAACTAAAGTTCTGCGAAAATTGAACCCACCTGTTCAAATAACTCCTACATTTGTGTTTCATATCAAACAATAACTATAGGTAGCTAAGAATTCATTGTTTGTTCATGCATTTAATTTATCATACAGTTGTTTTTTGTTCAAGTTTTATTAAAATAAAATTTTGGATAAAATTTTGGATTATTTTATCCAAAATTTTATTTTAATAAAAAAATTGCTAAGTTCTGCTCAAGTACCCCTATCCATATCACGTTATGCCAACTCACCCCTAGAGGTATGCCAATTAACCCCGTAACCGGGGTTAGTTAGCATAGTTGCAAGCTTTTGGGAAAAGTGTTTTTGGGGTTACCTAAACACGGATTTAATTAATAGGTCCTACATAATTTTGTAGTCAAAAAGTTAAGCTATCCGCCGCATTCATGAGAATCCCTCTAAGTATTGCACAAAAAAATAGAAAAATCAAAAACCAAAATCTATGCCAACTAGCCCTGGTATTCCCTAATATAAAGATCTTAACTTACGAACAAAATCGAGGTTAAGGAATCTGTTTACATACAGTATAAAAACTGTCCGCGAGTCACAGTTCTCACTCAGCCTATAACAGAATTTGGGAAAAGAGATTGAGAACTTTTCAATCTGAAGACAGGGGCAAAAACATCAAGTTTCGAAACATGAAAAGGCGTTTTTTTTTTTTCGTTATTTAGTTTCATTTGACTTTCAAATTGAAAATAATTGAAATTGTTATTTGACGATCATAAATAATTCTTTTAACTATCCAACACTGAAGAACTTTGAAACAGCTTAAGGAATGAAATTGTTTTATCAGTAATCAATTTCCTTAATAGCTTATTAAATAAATAGATATTAATTATTTTTTTTTTTTGTCAGAAATGGAATTATTTGAAGAAACTAAAACAAACAAACAAGCAGTTTGAAATTTTATTTTCCTTTCAGTTCGAATTAATTTCAAGTGCATATTTAACTTCTTCGCAACTGGAGTTTTGATGACATGTTTCGTAATTTGCAAGGATAAAGTGAAGTGTCGTTAAGAGTCCTCGCTCCATAGCTCGCCTGTACATTGGTAATAATTGTGATAAACGGTTTCTTTTACGAGGTTTTCTGACAGTAAATCGTTTGTAGGTGTTTCAGGGTGCATTAAAGAAGATCCATTGCTCGCAGGGCATTCACGTGACTGCACACAGCGCCCCCGAGTGAGCGAGCGAGCGTATATCCTCGTTCCCGATTGCTATCTCGACGAAATCGTAAATTCACGGCCAACCAAATAATCTTGTGCTGAGAGTGCCAGATAACTTCCTCGGCGCGCAAATACGTAAGGGTTTAAAATTACCGAACGCTGCAGGCGTCGACGTGGTCGCACGATAAGGCGCCGGGCAACGCAATTTGGCGTAGGGTCCTTGTGGTACCAGATTATAATGAACACGTAGGTTCAGAAGGAAATTTATATTGGACAAAGAAATACGCCAGAAACAAGTTGGAGAAGTTTCCGCCGAGATATGATACAATCATTGCAATGGGCAAAGAAGAAGGTTTTTGTTGTGAACTGACAGCGAAAATTATATAACTCACTTAGATAATAAAGGCTGGTTTCTAATTATATACGATCTTCGTAATTATATTGATGCGCGTATCAAGAACTTAATATCGTTACAAATAAATTATCCAAGATGTAATGAAAAACTAATATTGAACCAATAAACATCCGATACTAATGTTATTATTGAAAGCAATTGTTCAATTACTGAATATAATGAAGAATTGGAATCCATTCCATTGTTTTAATAATAGAAGTCTATTATATTATTTCAAGCCTCATTCTTCGATAACAATAATAATAATACAGACATCTGAACTCAACGAACGATAAATTTATATATATAATAAAAGATTAAATAGAACATATTAAATAATAAAAAAAAATAGAAATCAGTAACAATTCTTAATTCTTAGCAGTGAAGCAGAAACAAAATTACTGTTTTGGATACAGATAAAAGATTGTACTAAAGAGTTTCTCCAATTTTTCTTCAGCTCAACAATTACTTTAAATACAATAATTTTATATTTGAAAAACTAGAGAAAACTGGAGAACTAGAAAATTTTTAACAGATTTAAAAAAAAATTATTATTTCGAGATATTTCGTGGATCAGGTCGCTATCACTTCCTCTGGTTTGTTTTGAGATATTACTAAAAATAACAAATTGATATTCCTTCCGATAGAATATGGATAAAAATACGAATAAAAATTTAAATGTATAAATAGGAATGCAAGAGTGAGGTTAACACAATAAAAACATTGTTTGGAATATTAATAATCATAGAATATAGAATACACTTTACAGTAAATGTTTGGATAAACAATATCTAAACAATAAATTTAATAATAGAGGAAAAAAATAAATAAATACAGGGCAATCTTATAAAGTTAAACTTTTAAAAGGCTTTTTGCAAATCTGGATATGTCAGGATAAATAGCGAGATCTTGATTTCTATTAAAATATTTAAAATTTCGTAAATACATAGTTTCAGTAATTTGTCTTATGCAATCAGCTTTTTTCTTAATATATTAACAATTGATTGAATTTTGATTTCCTCGGATACAATGAAAAGCTCAATCAGAATTCCTAATGTTATTTTCAGGGAATTCATTTTTATGTTCTTGTATCCGGTCTTTAAGTAATCTGTGGGTTTGTCCAAAGTATGTTTTCTAACATGTTTTAATGTTTACTATTCTATTCTACTCAATACTGATGTCTTTCAGTTTGAACACAGACTTAATAGTTATTCTGATATTATATTAACTATAAATATAAATTACGTGAAATATGAAATGAAGACTAGATCTAGATATGTAGGCATATTTTATTAAATCTTATTTGTTATATTATTATTATTGACATTATTTATGCAATATTATGTTGCTACTCTTAATTTTTGCTGTTCGTCAATATTTCTATTATGAGGTGAATTCATTTAATGTTGATAATAATATTCTAAAGTTAAATTGTTTCTCTTTTGAATTGTTTGAAAATTGTTTCTCTTTCTGCTTTAAACTTAGAAGCTACATCAGAAAAGAGAGAAAGTTTATTGAAAGTATACAAATATTGATGCTTTGCAGTTTATTTTATAAATTCCAATTAGCTATCCATGTTTTTTTTTATTATTATTCTTTTCTTATTTGTTCTAAAATATATAAAAAAAGTCGTTTTATTTACATATTAACCTTAACGTCTCTGATAGTTTAAACTTAATGTTTGAACAGTGTATCTTTATTAAAGCGCTTTTCTTTTTGTTTTTTTGTCAAAAGTGTTTTACGGTCCAGCCATTTGGGAAACATTGCTTTAAATAACTACTATTGCTTTCCTATCTTGACTTTAATTTCTTACACAATATTCACAACTTTTGAATTAAGCCTATTTTTTTTTTAATTAGTACTAGGATTTAAAAAAAAAATAATCATACAAATAAAATCCTACCACTATCATTTCGGAAAGATCGCCGCTGGTGTCATGTGAACTATTGCTATTAACTCTTTTTCTCTTTTTGGCACTTTTTCAATTTGAAACAGATATGGAGTTTTAATTAATCACTTGAATATCAGTTTTTAGATTTTAATTATTATTTTATCAATTTTGACGGTTGAAAACTTTTTTCAATCCTTTGTTGTAAGATTTGGTGACTTAGAAATTGATTATAAAGCATTCTTATCCTATTATTGTTTAATGAGAAAATATTATTTTTTTAAAGAGAAAATGAATATTTCACAGCAAAATATTTGCTGTTTGCAAATGAGATGATTAATATTGCTAAGATCATGAATAATACAATTTATAAATTAAAAAACACAAGTACTGGTACAGTCCCTGCTAGGTTGAAACAAAGGTTTTGAATACCCAGGATTTGAAATAGGAATGGAGTTATGATGGGCTTAGCCCGGGCTTAGTAGCCTAAATCAAATGAATTCGAATTAATAAAATAAAAATTAGCAAAGAATAAGTCTGTTTGAGATTCCTTAATAATTTTCATTGTAGTTTTTAGGCTTCTGATACAAGTATCAGAAGCCTTATAACCTCGCTTTGTTCGTCGTCTGTGGAGAAGTATCATTAAAATATCATTAAATTATCATTAGCAACAATCGCAACAATTGCGTCTTTTGCATTCGCAACAATCACATTTATAATAATAAGGAAATTAAAGCAATATCAATTATATTATCTTATAACTGGTTTATTAATCGCTGTCACTACCCTGTTTGTCTCTGTAATTATTGTTGTGGGATGTAAAATATTCTCATTATTCTTCTACTATTTCTGACGGGATACAGGCTATTATTCTAAATATATGAACTGGAAATAGCTAATGGATTTCTACTGAAATCCTATATTAAATAAAGAACTCGTATTTTTTTCTAAGAATAAAATAGGGAAATCCAATACGAAATTTGGAAGGATATCATGGAAATATTCAATTTTTTGGTGCAGAGTTAAAAAAAGGTTAGACACGCAATAATTAAAAAACATAAAAACACATTAAAATCATAATATCTCAATTTGAAAAAGATGGGCAGGTCCGATCGAAACCTGGTCGAGATTTTAAGATTTTAATGTGTTTTTATGTTTTTTCATTATTGTGTGTCTTGTGTTTTTTTAAAACTATGCCATTAATTTCACACCCGTTAACTTTCTACATATTAATTTTTTTTATTTTAACAAGATATAGCATTTTTTTTGAGGGGGTTGAGAAAGGGATTACTTTTTTACTTTTGACAATAAAATAAAAAAATAAAAAAATTAGCATAGATTAGAGAAAATGAGAAGAAAATGGGATCTCTTTTTAAATTATTGGTATTTATTATTTTAAGTTCCAGAAAATTAACAAATTTTTTAATTTTTTTTATTTAACTATATTAAACTGAAATAATAAGAGAGACAAGTAGATTTGTGAAAGAAAGCTTATTGGGCCAAGTCACATACTTAAACATTAGAAATCGGAAATAGTACATTAATTTTAATGTACTACGTTAAAAGTCAAGCTATTTATTATTAGTTATCAATAAAAATAAGCCTAAGCACAAAATTATTGAAGGAAAGTGAATTAGGAACTCAATAAATATAAATCTTTAATTATTTAATTTCTTATTTAATATTTTAAATATTCAAAATATACTCAATTGAATAACATATTTAAAACATATTCAGTTTAATAAAATAATGCTTAATATTCAATTTCAGTATTAATTACTTAATAATCGTTAAAGTTTAATTTAATTCAATAACATTAATCGTAATAGATTGAATGCGTGAACATTTGTGAGAGGATTGTTAATTAATCAAATTAGTCCGCAGGGAAAAGTTAATATAATTACGAATTTCATTACTATCCAATAAATATTAATTTTTCCTGATTGTTATCAACAGTTATTTAATCCAACTCATAATAATGTTTATGGTTACATTAATGATACTTTTAATGATTGCCTGAATCCTTTAGAAGTTGAATTTTATTTGGACTTCGTATTATTTTTAAAATTTGAAAGCATTAAATTTCAACAATTTTATACCCTCATGATAGTCAGGGGATTAAAAGTTTGATCTAAAACCTTCCCCGAGAGAAAAAAAGGTTACAATAAAATAGTTTTAAAATGACCTTTAAGTCATATTATCCATGTCTGTTCGTCCGACCGAGTTTAATCACGATAAATCAAAAACTAAATATCTAAGAATACTGAAGTTTTCCAGTTTGGTATAAGTTGCAACACGGAAGCTTCCTATTGACTTTGGTAAATGAGCAACCAATGAGCTAGAGGCAAAATTTACTTTCATTCATTATCTCTGTGATCGATAACTGAAAAAACTATTGTCTTACCAAGCTAAAAATTTCGTAGATACACTACAGTCGGAGTCAACTCATGAACATAGCTTTGGAACTGTTAGTGATCGAATCCGCCATCTCCAACCCGCAGCCACGATCCCTTACCCACTCGGCTACCTGGCCCACAGTCATAATATAAAGTCTTAGCAAATGTGAACGCTTATTTAATTATTTTTTTTTTTTTAAGTGAAGGATTATTTTTTTACGCGAGATGACAAATAGTATTAGATTCGAGTGATTAGGTCGCTAACGTTAGTCGATAACAGATCGATTTAAAAGAAAGATTTCTGCTGAGTTCGTAAAAATAAACCCTACTTCAAAAAAACAGCCGAAATATGTGCATGAACAACTTTCTTTTTCTTTTTAAACAATGTTTAAAAAAAAAGGTTAGTCGTATCATTTTTCATAGTATTCGAAAGCTACTAAAAATTTTGTTGCAAATAAAAATATGTCATTTTCTAACCAAAAAAAAAAAACCAACATTTTTATTTCATATCGTATTAACATATATTTAAAATGGATTCAAAAATACAAAGAGAACTATTTAATTCATAATAAATTTAACATTAAAAATATAACATTTAATTGGTAATCTTGTTAACTAGTTATTGTTCACGAACCACTGGCCATAAGTTTCGGAAACGTATCTGTGCAACGAGATTAAAGGAGCAAAAGTAAGAAATAAATTAACTCCTTTAGGCATTTTTGAATGAATGATCCAGTCTTTTTGAAAACCAGAAATGGTAACATCGTAATTAATAATAAACTGAATCATTATTTCTTAGTATAATAGTTTAATTTCAGATGTTAGTTAAGTGTTCAATTGAACCTTAATACTTTCTTCGATTTAAATACTAGTTGAATGTTAAATGACTTTTTTTACAAACAAAGACCAATTTAACAACGTCTGTTAAAGACATTTTCAATTCCAAAGGGATAATTAGAGGTAATAAAAATTCTCCTTCATTTTCAGTCAATGATCAAATTAATTGATAATTGAAATAAACCAAATTGAAGGAATTCGAACATTAAAATAAGATTTCTTTTATTCATTTTGAAGTACTTTTTGTCTGAATTAACTGCACGAACAATGTATATTTCGAACAGTAAAATAAAAAATAAATATTATTTAATTCAACAGTAAGATCAGAAACTACAACTATAGAATTTATATGTAAATGGCAATCAATGATTAAACATTAAACACACACTAAAATTTAAAAATAAATAAAAAAAAAAAGCCATGTGGCAAATTTCGACTTGAACTCTTCCGAAGGTCTTCTTCGGACACAATGGAAATCAAGCAAGATAAACCTTCTTCTAAAGGAATTTCTCAATTGCAAAGAGAGCTTTTCTTGCTTAGTTTCCATTGCGTCTGAAGAAGAGTTCAGGAAACCGAAACTGATCACGTGGCTATTTTTATTTCTCTTTTAAATTTAGTGTTTTTTTAAATATTTAATCTTTGATTGATTTTTATCGTCAACACTATTTAGGAATACTTAAAATGTTTTCAATAAAATATTATTTTACCATTATGTTTAATTAGGTTTACGTTTCATGTTTTAATTTTTTTAAAACATTTAATAAACGTTACTACTTACAAGGAAACCTCTCGAACCTTACTTTTTCATATTTTAATGAAACTTTGCAGAATGAATCATTAGATTGTGTTAATAAAATGAAATAAATCTTAGATGCGGAATCGAGCGCGAAGGACCAATTTTTTGGGGTCAAAAATGTTCGAATATAGGTCGTTTTTACCTCTCAAACACCAGATGGCGCTAATGATTTTTTAAACACAATCAAATGATTCATTCTGCAAAGTTTCATTAAAATCTGAAATAGTAAGGTTCGAGAGGTTTCTTGTAAGCTCTTATGGTATTTATTTATACTTAAATACAAATAAATGAAAGGCGATGGCTTGCCATGAGATTGAACCTGGATTAGAATCCCAGCGTGGGGCTTGGATGTTTCTTTTTTCTGTGTTTATCTCTCTTCATAGGAGGGAAAGCATGACTGTCACCTTACAGGTGCTTCCTGGATCGTTATCCAAACGACAGCAGCATTTATTAGCCCATCGTAGACTTTAACTCTATGACTAATGATCCAAAAAATGGGAATAAGACACAACAAGTACATATGATTGTTTTGATAATGGAGACTTAGCTGTTGAACTGGTAACACGTGACAAAAGACGGAAACAATCCATGGATCAGCATTCACTTTCCAAATTTCAATTTTGGATTAAGCTATCAAAACGACGAGAAAAGGTAGAAATTGTTAATAATTTAAATTTTAAAAACGCAGATTTAATATTATCAATTGGTAACATGACATAGATGAAATATAATTTAAATTTCATATGAAAGATGAGTTCAGCTTCCATATGTTTGGATAACTTATTAAAAGCTAAATGTAATTGGAAAAAGGAGGTGGAACCTTCTGACATTGGAAGATCACATGAAGCGGAGACTTCATCGCGCCGCAGATTGTGAACAGTGCCGCATACATTCCCATATTTCAAACCTCGAAACGAAATTTTAAAAGAACTAGAATTATATCATGGGATATATGGAAAATCGCTATTCATTTAGCGAAAAATAAAGCTTTAAGACGTGTATTCGAGGAACCGAAATCTATCGTTAAAGTGAGATATGACTATCGAAATGGAAAAAAATTGGGCCCAATCGATTTTGTAAATAGTTTACTCATGAAGTTTTTCAAGTTTCAGCTCTCATCCTGTGAGTTTTCAATTAATTTAGAATCCTTTACTGCTTTTTTTTTTTTTTTTTTTTTTGTAGGTAACCTCATACGAAACCATCGATGAGTTTGAAATTGCTTGGACAAAGGCCGCACTGAGTACCACAAAAGACCGCAGGTTTCCCACTCCTTTAAGATAAATTAAAATATCATCGTCTGCACCCCACTCGCAGTCTCCATCCCCAGCTCCTAAAAACAATTTTAATTTCACCTCAAAAACGCTTCAGCAAAAACCTATTATTGAATTATAATTTTCATTTTATATTTACATCCATTTTCGCTGGGCCCTTTTTTTTATGAGTTTTTCAGCCGGAATTGAGGAGAATTCTCAATAAAAAAAAAATCATTCAATCCGTTTTTTTTAATACAAAACACATCAAGAATTGATAATTATATTAGCAAATTCTTGTATTTGAATTCTTGTTGATGTGCCACTCACGATCTCCTGCATATTCTTATCGGTTTTATCAATTTCGAAAACGCTTTGGTGGGTTGTTGTTTCTTTCTGATAATTGTGTCTAGATAATGACCTGTGTCACTCCTAGCGTTCGAACGATCCAGCATTTAATATGGAAATGACGGACTTATTTTTGCAGCGAGCTGACGTAGCTGGAGGCCAGGGTTTCCAGCCACTCTCCCTCGGCCTCTGGAAGGAAAATTACTTTTCAATATCAGTACAATTAAAGAAATTAAGTTATTTGTTTGACATTCCTAATTGGACTCGAGGAGAAATTTCCTACAGAAAAACACTTAAGAAAATAAACACCATCCAATTATTGGACAAAGATAATTTAGAAACGATCGAAGAGAAACCTAATTATTTGTTAGAATTAAGACATTATCCATTAGTTCAATGTTCTTCCCGCTCGTAGAAAATAAAGACATCATCGGTTGACATCTTCTTTATTTCGCTTCTTAAATCGAAAATAGAATCAATAATTACAGCCGCTTCTCAAGAAAAAAATATTAAAATATATATAAATAAAATATAAATAAACTTAAGCATACATCATACCATACAACGATTAACATTACGAACCTTGTTTAGAGTCATTCTTCCAATTTTTATTGAAAGAAGTTTCTCGAAGAATTTGAAATTTACTTTATCTAAAATCTTGCATTTTCTTTTCCGCATTTTTAAATGGTGACAAAAATATAAAATGAATTAGTCTCTATTTCTTTTCCATATTATAATATCCACTGAACACAAATATTAGGGTTTTACTGATGCCTGAAAAAATAAATAAATAAATAAATAAATAAATAAATAAACAAATAAATAAATAAATCCATAAATTCTTATTAAAATTGTTTGAATCCATATAACTTTAATTATATTAAAGCTCGCATACGCGTTAATAGGATTACTAAATGAATTGTTCCGCTTCTATTGTTTTCTTATAGGGATTTTTCTTTTTTTTTTATCTTTTTAGTGCTATTTTCTTAATAAAGACAGACCCGGAAAATATTTTAAATATAAAAAGATTAAATTGTTTTTAAAGTGTGCCTACCAAGTTTCAAAAAGACTAATTCAGAGGTTCAAAATTTTGGTTGCGAATACGCACATACGGGTAGACAAAGACAAATGTCGCTTTCCTAGAAAACTAGGCTAATATCTTTATTTTTTTTTAATCTCAATTTTACAATTTTCTTCAAAAATTTTTACAATGGAAAAAAAAAAAAAAAAATGAAGTAAAACATTGAGAGAGCATGAAAGGGTAAGGGTAACATCCTAGTACAGCTGTTTCACGCTCTTTGGGATCATCAGAACTTCCTAAAAAAAGAAAAATATAAGAAGCTATTTTAATCATTCAAATCACTAATAGATAATCCAAATAATGGTTTAATCACAGTTTTAATAGTTTTAATAGTGTTTGGTTATGTGTTGATGGAAATTATAATAGCGTATGTTTTTGATTGTTCAAATCAAGAAAATAAATAAATAAATAAATAAATAAATAAATAAATAAATAAATAAA
>JAFIDM010000001.1:29214892-29262757 GCA_023159025.1 Thereuonema tuberculata
AAATAAATAAATAAATAAATAAATAAATAAATAAATAAATAAATAAATAAATAAAATAAAAGCAGACAAATGTAACTTTAATAAAAGATTTGTTTATTCAAGTCATTTTAGTTTTTAAATAAACGCTTTTATTTTATTTATGTTAATATCTACATATTAATATACAGCATATTTTTTGAAAATAAAAGAATTTAAAATTAGTGAAACTCTAATATTTAAGATTGATTAAAAATTAAATATCTATGTAGTGATTATGCTTGCAATAACATTTAAGTTGGTCTAAAATTATCAATTAAAAATAAATAAAAATAAAAAGTCCCCGCGAATAATACCGGTAAATTATTTACACTGATAAAAATTATAATTAGTAACGAGATTCTAAAAAATTACAATTTGTATTTATAATTTAAAATATAATAGAAAAGTTGAAGTGTAAAATGAGTATATCGTTCTATGAATTATTGTAGCGTAATTATCCATCAGCATTATCTTCTAATACTCACTTGATTAAAATACTTTTGTTTTTAGCCTATACTCTGTGTATTTACTCCCCCGTCACAATAACTTTTGATCTCATAATGAATCTTCTCGAAACTTGGTTTGCATGTTCGAGTAAAAGAGACAATCAAGTTTCGAATTCTTTTTTGAAATATTTTTCGAACGGGTTCTTGGCTAGAAATCAGCCCCAAAAGGGTGACAAAAATTCCTAAAAAAACAAGGTAGGGATACGTTGCTTCGCAACGTCTTCTGATATGTATAAGACTATATAATTGATATTGCTTTAATTTCCTTATTATTATAAATGTGATTGTTGCGAATGCAAAAGGCGCAATTGTTGTGATTATCGTGATTGTTGGTAATGATATTGTAATGATACTTGTCCACAGACAGACAAAACGGGAATAATAGTTTTCTGATTCTTATCAGAAGACTAAAAAACATTGAAATCTAAACAATGGATTTCTATTCTATTTCTGTTAGTTTTAAACAATGACTATTTACCTAAATCACTAATAATAATCGTTAATTTAATCAATCGCTAATTATGTCAATAATGAGGATTTAATGCTTTTTTTTTTTTTTTAGTAGATATTATAATTGGAATATAAATATTGAATCTTAAACATTAAGAATTATTAGGATTTGTGGTGATATCTTATTATTAATAACCACAATATTAAATATTTGCAGTTCACTTGTGAACGGACATTAAGTCATTGTTAAGAATATTTTTCAAATAACATTTTCCAAAAGCTTTTACTAAAGTAACAAAACGACGCTATATCTTTTGATCTAAATAAGAATACCTTTTATCCACAATTCGTGCTAATGGTGTCAAGATGAATAATGGTGTCCAATGTTAACTTTGCTATTTGCATCCTTGATTTCTGAAGGTATAGACAAAAGAGAAAATCAGATGAAATCCTTGACCAGAATTACAAGGATTTAGCAAATGCATGTTTCAATTTTATCACTGTTCATTGATTATATTTATTTATATGTCAGTTTTCTTTCAGATTTGTAATGCTTTTGTTTTGGTTGTAAAAAATAAAATCGAGACAATAAGTTAATGTTAAGAATATTTCTCTGTATTTAATAGAAAAAAACACAGGAAAAACAGGATAAAAAAAGGAACTTTTCACATGCATTTATTTGATGAAATAGATCAAATAAATAACAATTATAAAGCTCGCGGTGATTGATTCTTCAAGTCAACTATTAGCTTATAAGAATTTTTTTTTTAAATAATCACAGCAATGAACTACAAAACTAGTGTCAGTAATCCGGTCATCTTAGTGCTAGCAAACTGAAGCGAAGTGGTGATTGTTTCGTGTATGCACCTAAAGATCGAAAGATCTACATATTTTGAAATGAAGACTAAGAATGATACATATTTTACGAAACTTAAAAATAAAATAATACAAAAGTAAGTTTATTTTCAGACTTATAACTCTAAAATTTTGTTTTTAATTAGCGCAATGTAGAGACTGAAATTGATGATTAATTAAGTGCAATTTTTCGGTGATTCTTTCTTTGCAATAATCCAATCTTTGCCTCTGCAATTTCGATTCTGATGACTCCTACGTAAATGCAAATACATCGGTCGTGTAGTTGCTGAAATATGGATCATTAACATTTTGTGTTCCTCTCACTTCACTTCAATAAAAGTAATTTATATTTAGTACATAGTGTCAATAGTGCTACTAATTTGAAGAATTGCTTCTACCAATTTCATCAGAAGTAGGCCTTGAATAAAATATGTTCAAGAGTTTTTGTTCGGAAATGGCAGCCAAATGTTTAAATGTGTAAAGAACTAAGGTAAAGTTTCATTGGTTTCTTGAGGAAAAGAAAGACCACCTGAAACTCAGACAAATTGATTAGGAGGGGAAATCATTCAAGGCCAAATGAGGATATAGACCGTTTTAAGTGGTGTAGCCGCAATTCACGTGATATAATGTCACAGTTCAAACCACTTGCTGCTATGGACCTTTTAGAATAAGGAATACTACAGCAAGCACTTGTTGATGTAGTTTTTCTTTAAGAACAAGACAAACAATTATCTGAATGCAGTTTTAAGAGTTCAAGAAAGGTCTTCATTAGATGTACACTCTTTGACAAAAAAATTGAATCATCTTGAAGTAAGCGTTCAAATTGAATGTTATTTTATAGGTGCCATTTGGATGAAGAGAATTGGAATTGATTCACAGTGATTTTTACAATGGCAGCATTATTGTTACGTAGTACTGATAATGTAACAATGTAACTTAGTACTGATAGTGTTGAGCCACTTCTGGCTCTTATGTATGCCGATACGGCAAATATGGAGTGAAACAAAGTTCTGATGTTGTCTTGTGACAGAACACGCCAAGCTTGATGAAACCTGCTGCTCCAAATGTCGGATGTACGATGATGATATGGGACAAATTAGGTGAATTAGCAGGGCAAGGAAATTGTTTGGAGATTCCCTAGGAAATATGTTAAGTGTAGAATGTTCAGTGTGTGGATGTGTATTATCCTGTTGGAAAATTGCTCCTGGAAGAGCTGACACTCAAGGGCAAACAACGGATTGCAGGATCTCCTGAACACATCGCTGGGAATTTAAAGTTCCTCGAATCACTATGAAAGGAGATCTTCAACCTTCCCACACCATTACATCAGAAGAAATGGATGTGTGTCTCTTGCCAATACTGCCATGATATGAGCTCTGTCCAGTCCTCCTCCACAGAGTGGGTCTAGTCCGAGAGACATGATCTACTCCTGAATGATTTCTCACTGTGTTAAGTGATGAACCCATTCTGCCTGACAGCAGATGACCATTGCATCCGTGTATGGAGGAGGACAGTGCTCAACTCCTGGCAGGATTGGCAAGAGGTCCATACAGCCATTACTTCTGGTGTAAAGGTGTGGGGAGTCATTTCTAATTTTGTAATTTCTAAAAAAAGAAAAAAAAAAAACCCACAACAAACAAGCATTTGTCACCTATTCTAAAATGTTTATAGGAATGGGTTGTTAGAACTGTTACGACACATCACATGGTTGCTGGCGACACAAGTAAACAGTCCATTGTGGGTGCTACTAAATAACCATCTAAAGAGGCGATTCGAGATAAGCGCAAATTTTCAATTCCCCAATTCAGAGGAACAAATAACTATCAATATCTTAGGAGAAAAGGAACTAGAGATACGTAAGAACATATAAATTAAAAACTTACACAAATTAAAATTATTGAAAAATGAATTTTCTTTATTTCATAAACAAACAAAAAATCACCGATACAAAATTAGTAGAAGATGAAGTCCTTTATTCAAGAGCGCCACAAATTCCATTTCAAGGGCTTCTGAGCGTAGACACGTCCAGGATTTTGGAATGCGGGAGGGAGGATTTCATAATCCTTGAAACCTAGTTACGCCATTAAAATTTATCTAACTTTTCTTCACATTTATTTGTTCTCAGATGTTGAATCAAACTGTTTTTGATTCTTAATGAAACTTTCTATTAAACATTTTATACAAAAACATAAATGTGTACAAATTTAGTTAAAGTCACTCAAATTTTCTGACAGAAAGACATTTTTATTTCATTAATTTTAAAAAAAAGGTTACCAAATTATCAAATCGCAAGCAATTTTAAACGAGTAGTTTTTGACATTGTGCGTAGGATGGTTCTTTTAAGAAAAAACGAGAAGAAGAAAAAAGATAAAAAAAAAAAAACCCCGAAAAATTATTATAATAAAAACATGTCTACAATTGACGTGTACTGTAGAAGTGCAGGTAATCTTGAAACATTCAATTATATTTATTACTTTTCGTATCATAGAACATTGATTTCTGTAAAAGTTTTAAAGACAAAATACTAAGACATTTAATCAATGGAATTCTAATTTTCTGTACCATCAGAAAATCGTTTTTTTTTTTTTTTATATCTTGTTTTATTATTTTGCTAGAGATATTGTATTGCGTAGACCAATAATTGTATATTATTAATTAATAATAATAATATGTAATTGTATATATTAATCTGAGAAGTAAGAAGTTCTCTCGACTGCACTGAAGAAAAACAGTAGAAACAAGTTACGTTGTTTCTTCATTCTATCTATTTTTAACATCAAACATATTTTAACGATTCTGTGTATTACGAATAATATTATAACAACATTTTTTTCTGTAGTGACCCAACTATTGAAATTAAACGAACACGATTAAAAAGAAATTACATTGGGAATTTTACGGTGACAATGGATAACAAGTAAACAAGGGTTTATTTCAGAATCTGTACTAATATTATAAAGCTGAAGAGTTTGTGTGTTTGAACGCGCTAATCTCAGGAACTATCAGTCCGATTTGAAAAATTCTTTTTGCGTTAGGTAGCCCGTTTATTGAGGCAGGTTATAGGCTACATAACATCACGCTACGACCAATAGGAGCGGAGCAGTAAACAAAAACGTCAACCAGCGGCGGCGGCTACGGCGCGCTGAGTCGTGGGAGGGTTGGCCGCACGACGAGAACCGAACATTACCGAGAAGGGTCGAACTGTGAATGCCCAGGTGAGCGAGCGAGGTTCCATGCCGTACGGCTCAGTCATGTGGTCGGCTCCTGAAACGACAGTTGTGCTTCAGCGAACTAATTTTTATGGATGTTTTTGGTTAATTTAATTAGATATGTATAATCACAATTTAACGCGGGTGAAACCGCGGGGCAAGCTAATTTAAAATAAATAAGCATTAATTATCACTTAAAAATATTGGATTTTGAGGAATTAACGTTGTTCTTGATCTATTTGTACCAAGAATAGTTCGCAGTAAATAAGGATGTAAATATATGTACAGTTATTCGTAATTTTAGGGCGAGTTTTAAATAAACATATACTGTATGTAGTTTCTCTGGCTTCCTACAGTTATAATAAAATTTAGAATTAAAGAACTCCACCCTTAAAGCGCTTGAGAAGAGATAAGAGTCAGTAATTCCCAACTATTTTCGGCTGGGCAACCCCTTACATTATTACTATCGCGAAACTGCAATCATCCAACCCAGAAAAAAAATGCCCAGCTATAGTATCAAATAAAAAAAAAAAATAGATAACACTATCCAACCAATAAAAAAAAAAGTCAATTAAAAACCAACCATAAAAGCACATATAAAAGGATAAAAAAACGACGTACGTTTCGAACCCCCGTCTGTTGTGGGGTTCCTTATCAAGTTCCCCCCCCCCCTTGTTAAAGAAATCCTCCTTGAATATTGATTCGTGATTGCAAGTGATTCCTTGAATCCATTCAAGGAGGATCTCTTTTAACAAGGGGGGGGGGAACTTGATAAGGAACCCCACAACAGACGGGGGTTCGAAACGTACGTCGTTTTTTAATCTTTTATATGTGCTTTTATGGTTGGTTTTTAATTAATTTTAAACTGCACGTAAAAATTGTTTATTAAAAAAAAAAGTCGTCAATAAAGGATTCCCCCCCACCCCGAACTATCACACGAGAAAAATGGCAGATCTTATGAGAATCAAAAGAACTGAAAAGCAATAGGCCTGTACACTTTTGACTGAACTATACAAATCTAAATTTCGTTTAATATTTATACAGTACTTGCAAGCTTCGCTCTTTCGAGTAAAAAAAAAAAATTCATTTGAAAGCGTAATTTTTTTTAATTTAGTTATATTAGAAGCATAAAATTTATGACTTTTTCAATTAAGTAGCTAAATATCCCCTTCTGAACCGTTGTCTGTACTTGGAAGTTAATTAAGTAAAATTAAAATAACTTCCGGTTCAGTTGAGTTTTTTTTTAAATAACAATAATAAATTAAAAATAAAATTGTAAATTAAAGTTGAATTCACTTGACGAGAAAAAAAAAAGTCGAAATAATAGGACTAGCATTAGAGGGGTGGCAGGTGGATTGGCTGGTTGGCGCGTAATTTATTACGTCTGTGGGACGGGCGGTGAAGTGAATGGAGACGGGGCTGATGACAGCGTTGTTTATTTAGACTTAGGTCGGGATATGAGAGCTTCCGGAATGGATTGTGAACACGCGAAAACACAACCATTCACACGACCCAAAGATTTATGGCAAGAAAAAGAAAACGGAATTTAGAAATGGATGGAGATGATTTCAGTGTGGTTTTGTGTTGTTGTGTGTTTTAACACGAAGAATCTTAACTGAAATTACTTTGTTTTACTTTGTTAAATTCTAAACAAATTTTAAATTCTAATTGCTGGGAAAAAAGTTCGAAATACTAACAACAATAACAACTAGACAGCTGCCCGTCTCTTCGCTCTCGAAGCCTCGAATTTCTAACGGAAAAGAAAATTTTATTTCTTCAAAAAAAATACATCAAATAAATTAAAACTTAAAACCAAAAATAAAAATACAATAAAGTTTCAATTCTAAGGAATACATGCAACACAATATTGAAATCCTTTTGTATCAGCCGAGAATTTGCGCAGTTGATTTGACTGTGACGCAATACTGGAAACGCGCATTCCATTGTTTCGGAAGGAAACTTACATTCAATCACTGCAAGATTCGCGTTTCTAAAAGGTTTCCGAGGCACTTTGTGATTCTAATAAACATAGCTTGTTATGGTAGCTTTTATTTTAGCTTCTCTCCGTCAACAATGGCGCGCGCTATCAAATAATGAGTTCATTCAAAAAAGAATTAAATATCACTTTTTGCCATAACCGCTTGGAATCGATTCTTCTTGGATTATGTCATACTTACTAGGAGGAGACAGGGGGATGGCCTAATAGTTACTAAAATAGAAAACCATTATTAAACAGCTCACCGCTACCTAACATGTTTTGTTAATTTTTTTAACAGATTTGGAGATTAATATCACGCAATGGAAAGAGTTTTGAAATCTGATTCCATTCAAAATATAGATAGATTCATGACCGCATAAAGGAGGAAGACAGAGGGGGGGGGGGGGCTTGAAATTTTTAAAATAAGCGGTATTTTTTGTTTTTGTTTTTGTTAGGATGGCCAATTGAGAGGACCTTCGCCACCTCCTCCCTCGAAATTTTGAGAACGACTTCTTTTTTTTATGTTGGATATTGGGAAAGTCTCCCTAACTAGGCCCAATCTAAATAAACAATCCTTTTACTGTTCGGTTTTGTTTACGAGAGCCTTCAACGCTTTTGCGCATGCGTCAAGTATCCTTTGATTTCATCGAAATAGGGGTTGTTTACTTTTTATCGAGTTAGTTTACCGGTAGCTGCGTTCTATTTGCGCTTTTCAGGAAAGAATTATGGAAAGAATGAATACTATTGCTGGAATGCTCCTCCTTTATTTTTTTCTTAAAAGCGAAAATGTCCAAAAGAATTTCTTAGGAAAGTGCCCATCTCAGCGTATCACCCCTCTGCGGAGTAAAGTCGTCCGCCAGCGGTAGGTCTGCTTTTTGAAAACAGACAGTATATTATGTGGGAAGCAAGTTCTTTTGTTATAAATTGTAGATTTTGAAAAAGAAAAATCATTATTATTATTAAAGAATCAACAATGAGAATGCTGTGGGGGAAAATGGGAAAAAAATCTGCAAGAGTAATTTTTTTTTAATTAAAGTTGCTTGGACTGAAATTAAAACCTTTATTGATCATCATTGTAATAGTCAGTCTCTAATTTCTGTGGACCATTAGTATTTGGTTAGTCAATGACGTACATTTTTTCCTATTACGTCACCGTAACAGTGAACAGTGCTAATTAAAATTCATTGTTATGTGTTCTAACAGAAAGAGATCAATATCATCATTATCCACCTAATAAAGCAGTGGTTCTGAAATTTTATAACCTCGCGGACCCTTCTATAAAAAAACTCTTCTGTTAGACTCTTATTGTCAGCTGCTAGTTTTAGTCACTAGCTAATAAACTACAAATAATAATATGCAACGTTTAACTTGAAAATAAAAATAATAACAAAAAAAAAATCTTTATTTTTGTTCCCCACTGAATTTTAATTTGATTTATATATCAACTTCTGTATAGTTATATGCAATAATTAGATTACATAAAAAATACATATTTATTGAATATTAACTTTACAATTTTTAGCAAAAAAAAAAACTGTCATTTTACATGCCACCCTTAGTACTCAGTGCTTTGGTCAATAAAATTTATATCATTATTTGTAGTTTTAATAGTAATATTCTAAGGAGAAATGTAGGAAATTGGTTGAAATGTAAATAGTCCTTGATGTTCTTTTATTCCAGAGACAGAAAACGCATTAAAAATGGGCTATAATTAAGATATTAAGGACTGTATTAGTGAGCATTTTGATGAATTTCTTTTTAAATAATAAGCCTTGAAATCCCTCCAAAAAACATCGAAAATTTTTTTTTTTAAGTACACGTTTTTGTAGAATTCTTCGCATGGTTAACGAAGGAGACGTTGAAACATAATTGTATAGATTTAAGAAATTTTAATGTAATGTAATTAACATTAAAAATCTACTTCGTTAACCAAGTGTGGAGTTCAATTTGTACGATGTAACATACTCATGGGAGAGCTTATGTTCCAACAAATTAAAAGGTTTTTTCCTAATTTACCGTATTTACGTTTAGACAAGAGTCTAGAAAGCTGTAAATCCCAGGTTTAAGTGGAAATGTGACGCCAGAATCCATTAATTACGCTTAGACTTCAAACTTCCGGTTTCATTTTTTTTTCTTTTTAATGCCCAGACTCTATGGCATGTCTACCTTTAGTCTCAAAAACCGGAAATATTGAGAAATAATCAGAACAGAAATTAATCCTCACATATAAGACAGAAAGACGAAAATCCCAGAAATCGATTGAAACTATTAGCCGAGTTGGCGGGCCGCAATCTTTAACAATTCGGCCACGCCTGACTGTTGCGAATAACTCAATTGAAACTAATTAATTGATTGCTTTTACTACCAATTTTAAATACAATTAAATATAAATATTAAGTAGTTTTTTGGAAGTTTGTTGGTATCAGTAAAAATCATGAAACCTACTCTACTGAAATACTGTATTGCAAAAGAGAATTGCAAGTGAACTGACAGAAGCTTTAATAGATGACATTAAATCGTTTTGACGTCCTCTGACAATAAAAAGATCATGGAAAAAAACAAAACAAAAAAAAACGCACTAATGATGGGTTACATAATTTGGCAACAGTCGCCAAAGAAACAAAGCTTAGTCTTAGCCTGCTACACTGGAATATTTGTAACAAAAACTTTATTGTCTCATCGAGTATGAATTGACAATCCTGGACGGCGCAAAATCCGAGTAAAATACTGATATTGGCTATTATACATCAAAGCTGAATGAATCGAGATTTATTTACAAATATTCTAAAATTTCAGTTTAATTTAAGATTATTTATAATTTATGTTTACAATTTAACGCGTGTAAAATTAACTGAGTAATTAAAAAGAACAGACACAAATACTTTAAAAAAACATTTAAAACAATTTATGACACGACCAGGTTCGACCGGGCATGCTGGACGTTTACAATAAATTATTTATAATTTATATAAAGAAAAAAAAAAAAAACAATACTTAAAGTAGGTAAATTTGTCTTTAGTTCAAAATGGTCTGAAATAATGAATCCTTAACAATTATTAATCCTTAATTTTTAATCCTGAAATAACCGTAAGGATTATTTCAGGATCAAAAATGAAGAAGACTTTAATAATGATATCGATATTTACTAAAAGATGTTGAAATTACAATTCTGTGATGACGCTTCTAATAAGTTATGCGAATTTTTATTTTATTTCATATTACTTTACAGGCATCGACATTCAAGATAAAAATAAAATGGGAAAGGGATTCGTGAGACAAAAAAAAAGATTGGGTTATTAGATAAAAATAAATAATTTTAAATAAATCCTTGTTTTTCAAAACAAATTTACCTTAAAATTTTTATTGATTAAAATCAGCTTAAAAAATGAAAAATATTAAAATTCATAATACATTTAATAAAAGTAAGTTACAAAAGGCCAATAAAGCCAATCAATCAACTATTTTTTTTAAGAAAAATTCGACAAGGTTGTATAATTTGTTACGTCATTGTCTATTTATTCGATTTCTTTTTAATATCATTTGGTAGCGTTTGGAGTATGTTTTTAATTTGCAAGGATACATTAAGTAAATATTGAAAACTTTTTCAGTCAATGCTATAGACCGGTGTTTGCTATTCAATTTTGAAATACAATAGCTGATGATTGGAGCAATGGCATTTACAGTGATTTATGTATTGAAGCACTTGACATCTGCTTACAGGTAACAATACATCTGGGAACAAATGTTCTAACACCTGCTAAAGGACTTCCGCTACATATTTACAAATTGAATTAAAATTAAACAAAAAAATGTTTTTCTCGTGAGGCATTTCGGAAGTCAGCTCTGATAGAGCGTAATCCTACAGGATGTCCCATAAATCAATTTTCTTAGAAAAAGAATAGTACTATTATTATAGAATTTGGTTCTTCAAACAAGGGCAAATTAATTAATATTTTGATGAAAGAAAAATTTAAACTTATATTAAATGAAATTAGAGTTATTGTAAACTCAAAAGAGAAAATATAAAAGTTATTAATTAAAAAAAAAAAAAAATACATCATCGTTGGAAGAATACAAGGCCTATGATCTCACTAACTTAGTTTTTAGAAATACTGTAAAAAAATACTGTAAGTAAATTTTTTTAAAGGTAACAATAAATACAATTTTTTTTTTTTTTACATTTTTTATTGAAGACAAACTTAACAGTACAGGAAAGCCCACTTTATTTGTATTTGACAATCCCCCCAATCCTTATTTCGGGAAATTGAGAACAAAATCCTGACTAAAGAAGCTGTATAGGCGTTCCTCGCTTTTCGACGATAGGCTATGTTAATTACAGTAAGACATATTTCGTCATGCTTCGCTTTTTCACATATTTCGTTTTTTTTTTAAAACCTATTTCATCATGTTTCCACGATCTTCCACAGGCATCTGCGACCGCGCGCATCATTCAAAACTATATTTATCGTCCACATTTGCAAGAACCAAAGTATTTAAATGCATTTGCGAGCTAAAAAAAAAAATTGGGTTCCTCATTTTGACGATTTCCGATTTTCGACAGTTCTATGGTGCCCTTTTTTGTTTGTTTTAGGCAAACCATTACAGCCTAAGTATTGTCCTTGGATGCGCTGGAGATTTCGGCAATTCAATTTATATATAAGTTTTATACAAATTATACGCTGTAGATAGGACTAGGATAGGACTAGTTGAGATCGGATGGTCAGTCCGACGCTCTCCCGCCTTTCACCCTCGAATATGAAACCAGGTACTATTTGACAGACGGCAGAGTGAACCTTAGGGTCCGTCTGGAGGAGAAAACAACCGTGGAAAAAAAATCCCCTATCAGTGCAGGAATTGATCCCAGGCTCTTCCAGTCCGCAGACCAGCACTAACATCGTGCGAACCCACACCTCTGGTCCCTAAGCTTTCGAATAAGTAGGGGACTTTAGTTTTGAATTAGTCATATAAAATTCGCTTATCGTATATTAGTCAATTTTGGATAATAAATTAAACAACTGGTTAACAAAAAGCTACTTATAAGCTTACGACAGCTCAAGAACCTTAAAAAATTATGTTAAATTTACAAAAAAAAAAAACCCTAAAAACAAAACAAAACTTTTTTATGATATTAGGATCCATAGGTAAGGTTGATCCTTTTTTCGGAATTTTGTAGTTCTTCTTCCCAGCCTATTCATTCAATATCATAAATTTCTAATGAGTATAAGTTGAAATGATAGCTTTCAGAAATATAATTGTAAGGATACCATTAACGCGCTGTCAAATAAAATTGAATATAGCTTCATTTCGGATTGTTTCATTGTTATTATTCAAAAATATGCTACTTTTTTTAAAATTTTTAAGTATTAAGCGCTGATTATGAAAAGATTAAATTTCAAAGCTTAGTTATCTTATATTTAACTACCATAAATATAAGGCAAAACCTCTACCGTACATTTAAGAGAAAAAAACAAAACAAAAAACACCCAAAATTCAAGCTTTAGTATTTAAAAAAATAATGATAGAAATACTTTTAGAACATTTAAGATTTTTCTTTTTTAAAAATATATTCTATTTAAGTTAATGGAAACGAGGGCTTCTTAATTAGAAATAAATGTAAAAACCCGAATCCTAATAACTATGATAAATGATGTCAATGACTCAAGAAAATGTAGTTAATTTATGTCGTCTTTGTCATCAACAAATGGTTGCCGTCATCTCTCTAATTTAGTTCCATGATGAATAGAATAATTGTTCAAGGATAAAAATGCTAGGATTTGGAAGAATTAATCACACAATTTCATATTATCTATTTTTTATCCAGTTTGGAATTGTTTATTTAACAACCTGATTAGTTTTAACGAAATTTCAATTTTTTCCTAAGTAAGTTTTAATAGTATAGAATATCTACTTTGCAAAATTTGCAGAATTTAAGTCGTATTGCTAAAATAAATAAAACATGTATAAATGAGATAAGTTGAGTTATTTTTATTAAAAGCTTAATAAAAATTCGAATATATATATATAATGAAAAACGAAACCAAACTGGGAAGGTGCCAGGGTGTCTTCAAAATCGTTTCAAGTGGTTATCTAACGATTTGCTAATTGTTAAGTTAGATTACATTAATTTCAGGACGCAATTGGGAATTGCTGCAATAAAAGAATGCATAGAATTAAAGATTGCACGAAATCCACTTGTGCATGTTTTTTTCGGTTTAAATCTAAATATTTTTTTATAAATACTATTTGAATGATAAACTGACGGAGTTTGAAATGGCGCTTCACCTTGTTATGTATTGGCTGCCAATTACAGATTAATCTAAACTTTTTTTTTTTTTTAATAATGTATTTGTTTCCTTTGAAAAAGTATAAAAATCCATTAAAACTAAAATTAGCTATATTGAAAGATAGAAAATTTTCTTTCGTATTTTTTAAATCTTGGTTTTATTTCAAAATTTGTAACAGGGTATTGTAATGGTGTTTGTGGAAGAATCTTTAAAGACAATGAGTCAAGTTCTGGAACTGAATTGAATTAATTTATTGAACAAAAAACATGGATTTTTATAGCATTTACAAAGCTTGATTTGATTGGTTAAGTAATTAAAAATGTACATAATGATTGGATAAAAGTATAACGAACTTAAATTAATCAACTGATTAAACGGAATAGAATTTAAAAATAAACAGAACATCAGCCGTGCTGGCGTGGCCGTGCGGTTTAGCCGGCGGGCTGCCGTTATGGCCGATGCGCCAGTACCCGGGTTCGAATCCCGGTGGTGGCATGGCTGTTTCTTTCTTCTTCTGTGTTTCGTCGGTTTCCCACCTGGGACTTACTATCTCAGGGTTATCCTGGACGGGATATAATTCTCGTTCCCCCTTTCTTGAATTTCACTAGTCTCGCCCTGACGTTGTCAGGTTGAGCTAGTTACGTGGTCCCTAGTTGGCCAAATTCGATAAAAGGAAGGAAGGAAACAGAACATCAGTAATTAGGAAATGCAAAGAAACAAATAACGGATAAGGATTAAAATGAATAAAAATACAGATAAACAATTTCTACAAAAATACAGATAAACAAATGATTTCTAAAAATATGTATATATAAAAAAAAACGCATAAAACTATAGACAGATACTATGTTTATTAATTGGCAGCCAATATATAGACAGATATTATTTTTATTCGAAATTAATAAATAAAATACTGCAATTATTGGAGTACCAAGATCAATAGAAAATAGTAAAAAGATCTTTGCAAAGCTGTTTTCGAATACATTATAAACCACTTCGTATTAATATTTAAAGGCAAATCAATAATTAAAGAAAGAAAATAATTAAGTGAATCTTGAAGTCAGTTCACGACTTTTTTATTTTTTTAGTGTTTGAAATCGGCTCCCTCCCGAAATAAAATCACTTATCCATTCCTGCATTCAATACAGCTTAAAATATTTCACGTATTTTGAATTGTTTAAAATAGAGTGTTATATGCATTGGTAGGCCTTTTGCAAAGGATTCTACGGCAGAAATAAAAGCAATAAAAACGTTTGGTGTACCTTGAGATTTTAAGTAATTTGTCCGTGGGATTATTGCAAATATAGGATTGCTCCGTGACACGTAAACGATTGGAAATGCTGACGTAAAGAATCTATTTTTTAAATGATTGTAACTAAAGTAAAAAAAACATTCTGATTGACTACTAATAAATTGGAGAAAATATTTAAAAACTGAAATGTTTTCTACAAATTGTTCATTTGAGTCAGCAGACTTACTTTTATTACAATTAAAAACTATCTAGTTTCATTGTATTTTTATGTGCGACATTATTTAGTCTAGTGCGTTAATAGTGGCAATATTTCAGTAAAATTCTAAAATAAAAAAATCACTTTTTTTTTTACATCCAGTAAAGCTTGTCAATTTACTTCAAAACCGCTTAAAAATTAAAATAAACAATCATTCATTATTTCTCACAAATACAAGCTTTTAAACTAGATTTAAAGATTTGACAAGGTGGTAATAATGGCTCATTTGGTAAATTTGCGGATAGCGACTGCAACCTTTATTATTCAGTGGATTATTCGTGACAATCCCACGAAAGGAAACAATACAGAATTAATTCTCTATTTCGAATACTATTAGTACGTTCCGTAAAATGTTTCGTTTTTGTTTTTGCAGTTCGTGAAAATAATTCAAACGAAATTTACATTATCTGCTAAATATTTAAATTGTACATTTTTTTTTTCCACTTTCGGAAAAAGTTAAATTCAAATTATGTGCTTAAGTGATTTAAATCCAATTAACTTAAATAAATCAAAGCACAAGCAAATCGTGGATTACGAAAATCCGTCTCGGAGCTCAGTGACCATTGCGGACGTCCGGATTCAATTTCCAGCGATGGTTGAGGATTTTTTCCGCGTTTGTTTCTAATTCAGACGGACCCAGGGGTTGACCCAGCCCTCAATCAAGTGGGAACCGTGTTTCTTATTCGGCGGTTAAAGGCGGGCGGGCGTCGGGTTGACCATCCGACCTCAAATTGTCCCCTTCGTCAAGAATTGCTGGAAACCCAAATCTCTCGCGCACCCAGGGCCTGTATGATCTATAGCAATGCAGCTTTAACCTTTAACCTTTATTGTTAGATGGTTACTGATGCCATTCATACAATGTTAGCTTTCTATTACATCGCCGTAACAATGGATTGTAATTTGAAGTCTTGGTTGTGAGGTCCCAATTGCAAGAAAGCATACATTAACAACAATACTGGGACTAACAACTTTTCACAGGCATCTAAGACGGAGTGTAAAATAAAGTTTAATCATTGCTAGAAATCACTTTTCCGATTATACGCGCTCTGTTACCTTCAGGCGCTAATTTCGCAACAAAAATCCACGCGAGAAAATTTTAAATTAAGATGTTTTCTTGTCCGAAAACAGTCATACCAATTTTGAAGAAAATCTATACACCAACTCGAAAGTTCTGAAGGCTGGGGGTGGGGGTTATACATACAGAGATTGAGTGTTTTCAGCCTCACCGTCCTAGGGAAGTGGGTCTTAACGTCCTAAACATAATTTAAGCGCTACCACAATAAAGAAAACAAATGAACAAAAGTTGCAGGAATTTCTAAAAGTGTTAGATGATGGACCACCCAAGAAGGGTTCCGTTTGGTATCCTTTCTAAGCTCGAAATATCCCAAAGCTCTAGATCCGGCTAGGATCTATGTATCGACGTAGATAGATCCTGGCAATGAAGTGATTACAGGGTTAGCCTCTTGCAATACACTGCTATGACCTCTGCTTCCGGTAACGCCATGTCTTCCCATCTCATTTTCCCGCTCACTCGTGGGTGTATTGGCAGGAACGTTTGATGAAGATCAATCACGTGCTTCTGTCACTGCTGAACTACAGTCATTGAACGAAAGCCACATACATTCATTCAACTAAAACAAACAGCACAAAATTACAAAAAATAAAACTTACATTTGTTACGTTTGTTTTTTTGTCTTTTAAATAAAATAAACAAACAAAACACTATGATTGACTGATGACATTTAAAATACCATTTCTAAACTACTGCAACAATTTGACGGAACTAAGTTAAAAAGAGAAATAATTTGTGTCTTTATGTTCCAATTGCAGTACAAACGACGTGAGTTTTAGCCATGTCAACAATTTCCAACCATTCAGTACATTCATTAACTATTGTCTTCGTCCTTTCAGAATTCTTAAATGATCATCTATATCATGGATGACCAAACTTGTTTAACATAAGAGCCCCATACAACAAACTTTACATGTTTGAGAGCCGCAAGACATGAACAGATATTAGACACGTTTTAATTTTCTTATAAGAAAATAAGTCCGTAATAGAATAATACATAATAAATATATATGCATATATTCAAATGTATAATTTTTAAACTATTCATTTGTATTAGTCTAAAAATCCAAACCTACACTTTTATATTAGATTTTTCAAAATCTTAACTGATTATTATTTTATTTCTATTCAACATATATAATACGGTAATGAACTTAGAAAACAACTGAGAAAAATATGCAAATTTGTATTTCATTAACATTGAATGAGACTGCCTGAATCCAGTGGACTCAAGTTTATATCCGGTATATAATTATAAAGCTTGTTTTTGTTTACCTTTTGTGTTAATTGTGATGCAAAAGCTCAACATATTTCTGCGAGCCGCACATTATAAGTGAAAGAGCCGCAAGTGGCTCGCGAGCCCTGATCTATATCAGTCATCAAAATTCTTCGTTCTTCTTCCTACAGGTTCCAGTTCATGAGAATGTCTTGTTAATTAATCATATTTTAAAAAAAATAAGAACTGAAGTTACATAAAATTGCAGATCTGTGACTTCCAGATATTGTGGTAATGCTTGTCCCAACTACACAAAAAAAGTAACTTTATAGCGAAATGCTATAATGTTCCAGATTTCAAGTTAAGCAATCTACTCTCAAAAGCAGATAATCTTTGACAAGAAGTATATCATCTAAGATCGCCGACCAAGCAATTCCAATAAAGCAAGGTATTGAACAACATTCCAGCAGGTAATAGAATCGGTTTTGTCTTTCCTTAAATAATCATTAACTGCTAAGGGCCACTTTGGTCTGAGATATAAACGTCTATTTGACATAAATAAATTAAAGCGATAAGCCTAGTCATAAACAGTGCTATGGGGTTTCCTTGAAAATCTGGACTTATATTAAGGAAAAAAAATGATTTTTCAAAAATAAAATAAAATAAATAAACTAAATAAAATAAATAAACTAAATAAATAATAAAACAACGACGAATCTTCTTCCTTCCTTTAGAAAGTAATTTTTTTTTCCAAAATAATAACTTCATAATCCGAAATTTCTACTTCAGTAATCAAGAATTTCTCGCTATTAATTCCTATTTTTATAAAGTTATCAACTTTGTAATATAATGTAAACAAAAAAGCGCTGTAATTTTTTTAAAGACAATTACATTGTAAGTTTGCTCCTTTATTGTTAATTAAATTAAAAAATATGAAAAAAATAATCACTTTGGTGAGCTATACGACGATTTAACGTAAGAAAGCAAGTGTTCAATTGAATATAACTTATTCATTAAAGAGCTGAGAATGTCTTAATATAGTTGAGAGAAACCGTCTCTGACCGGGACACATCTATTTGGGCATGCATGCAAAATCTCGCGTGAGACACAGGTATCAAAAAATAATTACACACTGCCGAGGAAATGATAAAATAGAAAGAGGCATTGTGTTGGTGCTCAATTTGATGATTGAAGGGTTGTTGAACATAACTCCTCTCTTGGAGAAACCATTGTATTACCGTCTTCTGAATATCATTATTGGTAATAAAGATCCCCCAACTGATAGCCAGAGCAATCCCTTGAACAAATAAGTATCCACACTGGTTTTTAACATTTTTTCCTTTAACTTCCTTTCTTTCAACCCATAATCTCCAGATACTCAATTACTTGGATAATTTATATGTAAATCTTCCTATTTTAAAAAACTAACCTATAACATAAACATAAGGAATCTCAATCTGTACAAGTCAAACAACTTTTTTAAAATATACATTGCTTTCAATGAATATATTACGGCATTAAATTGCGGGTATTATTTTTTATTTTGTTATGTAACTGATTTTCTAGAAATATTAACGTCAAATAGGAGAATAATCTTTAAAAAAAATAAAAAGTTAGCTATATTGCTGAATCCTGATGGGTAAAAAGGAAAAAGAAACTCTCTCTAATAATTAAATTATTTGCATTTTATGTAATAATATAATGTTATTCATTAAAGACGAATATTCAGGTTATTCCCCTTTAACGAATAACATTTGATCAACCTAAGAATTTACATTTTGTTTAAAAAAATAATAATAATAATAATAATAAAAAGAATGACAATGCAATAAGCAGCCAACAACAATTATATGTACTAGTTGCGACCCGTGAAATATTCACGGAAGTAAAACAAATTCCACATTTTTGAAAAACACAAGATTGAAAAATATGTTCTAAGCTAATTTTTTTAGAAGCCAAGACTTCCACAACAGCCCATACGTAATTTGAATATCGGCTTATTTGTTAAAATAATATTATAATATTGTTAAAATAAAAAAAAATAAAAAATTGATTTACCAGTTTCGTAGTAGCCAGCGCTGCGGTTCATTATGAAACATAATGTAAGCATTTAAATAGAAATGTCTAACAGTTTCTAACAGTGATAATGGCAACCTGCTGCCCTAAAAGAATAGGGTCGTAGAAATTGAGGCAATATTAACGGAAGTAAAAGAAATGCCACAAAGATGTTCTAAGCTCATTTTTAAAAAGCCATGACTTCCGCAACAGCCCACATATAATTTGAATGACTAAGCCAAATTTTGTTAAAATAAAAGAAAAGAAAAAATTGATTTACCAGTTTCAACAATAACAATAACAATAACGAATGTCCAACAGCCAATACCAATAATCCTGTCTGGACAACAATGACGGCACGTGCAACGTCATTGTCTCCTACTTGTTGATTAATGAGCGAGTGACTCCACAGCCGAAATTATGTAAAACCGAGGTTTTACAAACTCTCTGATAAATTTTGACGCATGAACTTCATGCATTTCAGTGTATACTTCATTAATGTGGGAAAAAAAAATTTCAATACGCTAATAGTAGTCTATTGTATATTTATACAATCGCGATCCGTGGCCGTGAACTGAGACGAATATTAGAGACGCCATCTTTAAACATGGGCGTGACATCATGCCTGACGTGTTTCAACGCTGCACTGTGATTGGTTATTTCAAATTACAAATTTACAAAACTACAAATTTACAAAGATCGTACAACTTTTGTCTATTAATAGGATGATAGGCAGTCCCCTATACATATAGAGATATGAACGAGATACGTTCCTGAGAACGCCTGTAAATCGGATTTGTATGTAACTCGGATCCCTGATGAACAGTGCTTGTAATGATAATAATAAGCAGAGGCCTCCGTTCGAAAAATATACTACAATCTCCCGCAGGTGGTGGTGAAAAAAGTGGTGACCTATTCTGTAGTATGGCTACAATGCCCGGGCTACACCATCCAGCTTGAACAGTCGGAAGTGTTTCGTCTGTGTCAGAGCAGGCAACCACTTAGACTGGGAAACCACGCCAGCGCATCCGATTGTCATCACAGATAAACCAGGATCTTATGCGCGACTTCAACACCATTACACAGTTAGGGACTCATCTCACAGGATACAGACATCCACTACATCACGCATTCACCAGGAAATTCATGGACACAATCACACATCCCTATTCATTCTTGAACACTTTCTGTACATTTGGCAATATGTACTTTGGTGCCATGTTGTCTTTGCTGGGGAAACCGAAGGTTTGAATCTTTTACATAATAATAATAATAATATCCCTGTACTGTAATAATTTATAGAAACTATTGCATGATCATAAGAGTAAACAGAGACTTACAAAATCGAATAAAATAGTTAAAATGAAAGTGATCCTGTGCATAAGCGACCGTATAAACAATGAGAATAACCGCTAGGACAAAGGTACTGCGCCAACAAGCCGCTTACGCCATGCGAGTTTGTTTACATTAGCGGAAGAAACTAGTTCCCGAATTATTAATGTAATTATTTAATTATAAATTATCCTTACGGAGAGCCTTGGGAGTCCGTTCGTATATGTGGAACGTCGTAAGTTGTGTCGTTCGTAACCCGGGGTCCCCCTGTACAGGGCCGGCGTTAGGGGGGGGCGAATGGGGCGACCGCCCAAGGCCCCGCGCCTGGTCTTCTGGGGGCCCCGCACCTGGTTAGAAGAAAGAGGATAAAACAGGATCGTCGGGTTTTTTTTTGGTTGTTAAAATAGGATTGGCAAGGGCTCTGCCCTGTAGCTCTTTATTACATTGTCAAGCTTTTTTTTTTTTTTACACAAAATGTACATTTTTAGATTGATCAACTCTTCCCTTTCTTCTTTCTCAATGTAAACAAATGAAGATTACGTAAATAAAATAAACAAAAATAAATCTAACGAGTATCTTAATTTGTTAGATTTTAATTGTCTATTTCCCTCATATCTCTTAAACAATGTTTACTTTTTTAATTATTAATAGCTAGTTATTACTATGCAGTGATTGCAGAATATAAATTACAAAATATCATTTTTTTTTTTAGGTATGTAGATATTTAATCATTATCATAAAAGCTCTTGAAAGAACTTGCAATTTGCTTTCTAAAAACGTTAAAATATTTTTATTTTTCTTTGTTTTTTTTTAAGTCGTGAAAACAATACAAAGTTGTTATATTATCTATTATTAAAATACTTTAATTAAAAAAAAAATGCAAATAAATAAAACAAATGTAATTAAGTAACCATATTTAATTATCCAAAAACTATTACAAAAAAAATAAAAAGAAAAGAAAAGTAAAAAATAAATAAAATAAGTAAGTAAAAGTAAAAAGTAAAAGAAATTAAGTGAGTAAAGTAAAATAGAAAAGAAATCAATCTGAATAAAAGTAAAAAGTAAAAGAAAGTAAAATAGCAAATATAAGAAATAAACAAAAGAAATGGTAAAAGAAAATAACTAAAAATAAATAAAAATAAGAAAGAATATGTAAGTAACAACAAAAGTAAGTAAAATAATAAGTAAAAGAAAACAACTAGAACTAAAAATTTAAAAGAAATACTTAAAAGTAAAGTAATTAAAAATAAGATAAATTATCAAAAACTTAAGACAGAGATGAATGTCTTTGAATGATAGAAAGTGAACATAAAGCCAATAAGAAAATGGAAGACGAGTTTCAGTAAAAAGACAAACTCATTTCATTTAGAACAAAAATCCACAATTTGTAGCATTAGATTACAGAAATCCTGACAAACATCAGCTCTTTGTTGAAGAAATATATTAATAAAAGTATAAAAATGTAACAGAAAAATATAAATAGGTAATTTCTAAATGAATATAAGAAAAACGAATTCTTCTGGTTCCACAAAGATATTATGTCACTTTGTAAACAAAGAATGTTTGTAAAATTGTAGAACTTACCGCAGTAACTCGTTGTAAAACCATTTTAATTCTTTTATGAATCACTTTATTACAAAATTAATAATGAACAAGAATAAAGAAAAGTAATGTAGAGAGATATTAAAGAATTTTAATGAAATATTTGTATTAAAATACTTATTATCAAATTAAAAAGAAAATTGATTTTAGGCACGTTAAATTTGTTGTTAAAATACTCATTTTTCAGGCCGTGTTGGTCCTTCGACTCCAACAGACCAGTGGGAGGAATTTCGGATCGGGTGATCAGTCCAACGTTCTTCCGTCTCAGCAAGGTTGGTGCGAGTGGTGTTCCGAACAAGACGCCGTATCAACGGAGGAAATCTTATCGAAACCTTATTTCCGCAAACTCAGTTTAATAAAGAAACAATTCATATAAAACATTCATTACTTTAGTTTGATGTGTATTATATAAATCCCTAATATCAATGAAAAGCAAAAGAGACGCAGTTAAAACTACTTCGCACCAGGCGTCAAATAAAGTTACTTCGGAGCTGCTTATCATATTACATCATTGAGGTCGAATCCCAAGCGACACAAAATAGTATTTCAGTCACTTTCATAATTAATTGGCTTTTTTTTTTTAACTTATTTCTTAATTTTTTTTCGATGTTATCTAATGGTCGCTAAAAAACAAAAAAACAAAAAACAACCCCAGCTATTTAACCTGGATTTGGACTTTTAATCTAAATATGAATGATGTCTCAGTAACACCATCACCCCCATATTGGTGAAACGATGGCCTAATTTTATTCTAATTTGAGTGTTTCCTCATTAATTTTCGTATCATTTACAGCTTAAATTGTTCTACCAATGTATATATAAATATTTATATAAGAATAGCCTAAAATAAATCTGATTCTGAAATACAGTCGAACCCCGCTATAGTGAACTGACTGCGGACCCACAAAAGTCCACTATAACCGATGGTTCACTATATCCAAATTATTTGAAAAAATATTTTTTAGCATATGACAGTAGTATTGTTGGAAATAGTGATTGCGATAGTACGTACTCTAATTGCAATAGTACTATACATAATTTCTTATAAATTATTAATTAATTAAATATTAATCAAAAAGAAGAAAAATGTATTTACACACCTACAACTTGATTTTATTTTTACATTCTATGGAAGAAATTAGTTATTTTCGATTGAATACAATTCGACTTTAAGTATAGTTCATCATTTTTTTTATCAACAATAAGTAAAGAATCCATTGTTTTCTTGTCCACATTCTCTATAGAAAAAAAAGTTCAGGATATTCACAGCCGATTTCACTTCCGAAATAGAAGGTGTCGAAATTTCACATTCTATTTCAGCATCGTTCTTTTGTTTAACTTCAGATACAATATCATCATCTGTAGGGGTTCCCGAAGTGCATACTTCGTCATCGCAAGATTCGAATTGCTCAGTAACTTCCCGTGGAAACACTATGCTTTTCCAGCCACAGAGATAGTTGCACATTTTCTTCGTCGTCTTCATCCTCCACAGTGGCAACTTTTCCTACCAACAACACATCCTTCGAAAAACCGGCGTGCCGGAAAGCGTTGCGGATTGTTGCTGATGTCATCTGTCTCCATGACTTTTCCAACAAAATTATTGCTTCCAATAGAGAGATGTTGTATTCCTTGTTGTTCCCTTCGTAGTTCTCTAAAATACGCATCACTAGCTGCTTCCTGTAGTGGTACTTCAAGCTGCGAATAACGCCCTGGTCCATGGGCTGCAGCACAGAAGTCGTATTTGGGGGCAAAAAAATGAGCTTAATGCACTTCAGCTTTTCTAATTGGAGATGGGCTGTGCAACTGTCGACAATTTTAAAGTTGGAGAACTGAAAAATAAAAAAAATAAAAAAAATCTGTGGAAATGAAATTTGAGTCCACTATAACCGAGTTGCCATTTCCTCGCTGTCCACTATAAGCGTAAAAAATAATATTAGTTAAATGGGAGTCCGGTTGGGACCATTAAAAACGTTCACTATAACCGAGTGTTCTCTATATCCCGGGTTCATTATAGCGGGGTTCGACTGTAGTTTTAATTCTACCAAATTGCATTGTTTTTTAGTCAAATCAGTGATCAAAAAAAAAAAAAGTTTTAATGTAAAATTTTTACGTTCTAAAATTCATCAATTTCCTGAAAATCCCATTCATTCTATAAAATTCGATTTTCCGTTAAAAATTAATATTGAGTGGAATCTAAATACACACACAAATAAAAAAAATTATTGTATTTACTTCAGAAACTTTTACAATAATCTAACCAGAAAATCGTAACTAAGCACAAATGACAAATATTTCGATTTCTATCTCTAAAACAAGCTGATAAATTTTCAAGTAGGATATAAACATTATATGAGATAAATGATGATATTTTGTATATGAGTCACATTAAGAACATCACCGCATGAAAATGTTAAAATTGAAGTATAATTACAATTAAAATGATGGAGCAACCGGTTTCGCTAAACTTCTCTTGCTTAGCATCTTCAGGCTCCAAAATGATATTTTGTATTGGAAAATTTTTAGAAGTCGATTCCAATGAAGAATTCTGTTCAAAAAGATGACAAAATTCCCAAGCCTCATAGGAAAGCAATTAATAATTAATTTTAACTGACGGTTACCAGTGAACTTCTACTAACTTCCAATTTGATACCAATGTCATGGCACAAACAACTCTATGCTCTCTGCACTTGTTTTGATCCGATTAAAGTTCATTTTGAATGAGAATCTGCAGGTTTTAATGAATTTTCAGCAACTGGAAAAGCTGAAAGTAATTTTCTTTGTGATCTTGACAGTGATTGTAATTTACAAATACAGGAATGTCCCACTTATCCGAAAGTCCCACTTATCCGAAAGTACCACTTATCCGAAAGTCCCACTTATCCGAATGTCCCACTTATCCGAAAGTACCACTTATCCGAAAGTACCACTTATCGTCGAATAGCGATACATAATCCTTACTTAGCTTGCAAATGCACTTTGGCAGCCGAAAAACATAAAGAACGCACTATTATAGATATCCTAATTTTAATCTTTCTGTTTTCTTTATGGTAAATATTCCCAATTTTTAATCTTTCAGTTTCTTTGAATTGATTATAATATTTATAATTTATTACCATGTTTATTTAATTGCATCTGTAATTATATTATGTTGTAATTAAGTAATATAATTAAGTTTTAATTCTACTTTGTAAATTTAGATTGTCCCATTTTATTAAATTCAGTAATCTAGTGAAATTTAGATTGCGTCAGTCGAACAGACATAAGGAGGAGTGTTTGTTGGACGATTGGCATCAACTCCTTAATTCAATTATTTACTTATGACTTGATTTACATTTATTATTATTATAAGCATAAATATAAGATTTCTATAAACTTCCATCCATTCATAGTAATTCTGTCCGGAGACAGGTCCACATCCTATGGAATTCACTTGGAACTCCCGGAACCTGCTCGTGAAAGATACTGGGGTGGGTTCCTGTGGCCTTCCTCAGGAAGCCATTATGGTAAGGCTTCACACCGAAGAAGAAAGTGAAGAAGAGGCTTACAAACACAGAAAAGGAAATTGAAACAACCAAGCCACGCCCAGGATTCGAACCCAGATTCCAACAACACAACGTCCACACGGCAGACCGATCGGCTATGCCGGAACGGCTTCTGTAAACTTACTGAAGGAAGTAAGATTGAGAGAAGAAGCGAGCGGCTCGTCGTCGAAACATGATGAAACAGGTCGTTAAGCAAGGCTTACAGTCGAGAGTTTGGAGGATAGTTGTAATTGAAAACAGTCAGAGAAACGAAGCGTAGATAAACGAGGTGTGGAGTAACGGCTTATGCACATACTTACAAAGTTACCTTTTTATTGTTGCATGACTTTTTATCATCACAAATAAAAAAAAAAAAACAGCACCATAGTAAGGAAATAGATTTAAAGTTAAATTTCAGGAAGTCCTTTTTCTTTGTTTAACTCTTTCTGCTGATACTTTCTTAGGACTGTATTTTTTTTTCTTTTCTTTTTAATCTCCACTTTCCAAATCCTTTGATTTGAGAAATCTCCGTTGTCTCCGTTCGTCGTCGTCTTTACTCAAATGACCCGAAGACATCTTAAGGATCGTTGTGCAAATGGGACACAATTGTCAAGATGTGTTAACAGCTGCTGTGTTAGCAAAGGATTCCCTCGTCTCCAATAAAACATACAAACAATAACTTAATGACACCAATTAAAAAGAAAAACAGCCATCGCAGGGTCTTCTTGTTAATTAGCTTTTCACGGTCGTTGTTAAAAATATTATTTCAGGAAACAAGACACAAGTTCCGTCCATTTTTCAAATTAAACTTAGCACAGAAACAGGTCCATAAACTTGTTCTAAATTACGAAGGAAATTTTGAAGTTTGCTTCTTTTTTTTCTGAAAATGGATTACTTCGAGTAAGAGTCCTGCGATTCGTAGGTAATCTTGTTGCCAGCAGTTTTATTTACGTGAATTATACTTGAATTATAGCACTGTTTTTATTACTGTATGAAATATATTCATATCTTTCGAGCAGGAAAAAAAAAATCAGTAAAATAATTAGCAAATAAGTCTTTAGTGCTAATTGGTAAATTATTGTGTTCTTAAGAAATCTATATTACTAAAATCTTTTATTTCTCTGTCTGTCTGTCTTTCTGTCTGTCCGGCGCAATTTCCTTTGAGAATGGAAAATAGAAATAATTTTTACAATGAAACGTCCGCGACAGGAATCGAACCTGCAACCTTCTGATCCGAAGTCAAACGTCTTATCCATTAGGCCATAGGGACTACAACTCACTTTATATTGCTTTTTGATTTATTTTTCCTTCCCCTTCCCCCCATCAATAATGAATGTATTCAAACTTTTTTTTTTTGAATCTCAAGATTGTTTATTTATTTCTGATCCGTCTATTTATTTGTGATTCGAAAATGACAATTAGAACGATAATTGCCGAAACGTTGCAAATTTTAAATATAATGTTCTTTATAAAAATTTTATGTTTTTCTATATCACATAGATATAGAATATATCACAAAAACAAGCGCGTGTACACGGGAGTATGATCAAAAATCTATATTTCAACTACAAAGTCTTTCCATATGCTTTCAGACTATTTTTGCAATCGAGTTGAGGAAAGCTATGTGGACGTTTTCTCGATCTTTTCTTATTTGTTCGAATTGAGTTTCGATTATCTATTATGTATGTATCTACATTCAGCCACGGCCCGTTCTTCTTGTATTTCGTGTCTAATTCTTTTGTATCTTATATTATCACAGTTACGATGTCGCCTACCCTTGTTTGTTCTCTGGTCATGTATTTCCTTTGTGTTCTTTTCTTGTATTTCCTTACAGGCCTCCATATTTCTTTGTAAAATGAATTGCATTCTTACAAAGAGAGTTCACCTCAGCTCATATCTTAAATAGCGGTTGAGTTTATTTTGGCTAAACAAGTGTAATGACTTCAAATTGGTCAGGGGAATGATCTGGCAGTCAAAGATTGTATGAATGTCTATGTATGTCAGGGATACAAAAACAGAAAATGAGGATGCGGCTAAAAATTACAATAAATGTTGTTCTTATGGACACAAAAGACAGTTCTGCACCTTTAATTGCAGAATTAAATCTAATTGCACTACCGGCTAAAGCTTTGTTTTTAACAATACTGCTCAATTCACTACTTAAGCATAGTTCTACCATAGCTCCAAAAAGTTTGATTTTAGACTACAATTATTTCCATAAAATAAAGCCATTCAGACTTGCGTGAAGTGTGCCACCAACATTGCAGGATTCCCTGCATGAAAGATGGCATTGAATCCAGTGTTTTGATTTTCTATGGTCCTCACAACACACAAAGTCTCAACCTATCTCACCATTTAGTATTCTAACAGTTTCAACGATAAAACTTTGCGATTCAATAAAGAGATATCATTTTCCATCTAATTTTCTCAATACTGAAGTGTTTCTGTACGTAGTCTTTACCTGACTTACATCAAAATCTCAAGATAACTTTCCCATCCTAAAATAAAATCCTCTCGCGATCAGCGATGGATGTTGATCAGCGATGGATGGAAAAGGAAAGAGATCCAATTTAACATTCATTCTTTGTAAATCTCTCTATTTCTAATATATCTTAAAGGTTTTATATTACACGTCATTGTCTACAAATCTTAGCAGAACTCAAATTAGATAAGTTTCTTGAGTAATACCATGCAAGTAAACTTATGGTACCAAAAATAACCCCTTTCTTTCATTGATTGTCTAAAACAAATTTGCAATGATCTATCGAATGAATACACATTTTGAAGTTGTGGGGAATCTGAACGATCTGCCAAGCAAAAGAAAAACCTGGAAGATATTCGGTTTCACTCGAATTCCCCTAATAATACCATGATAAATATACTACCTGCAGCAAAAATAAAACAAATCCACCTTCATTTGTAATGTGCCTTAACAAGAGCTATTTGTAACTCAGCTAGACATTACAACTTTATAAAGAATTCCTATCAACCTGTTGGTCACTGTGTAATCTTTTCTGCATTCCAATCCAGGCAGAGACAATTAAGAATTTCTCTTAAGTTGTTCCATTTGTCATTGGTAAGTTAATCTGTCGGGTCCATAATTATCCTCCAACTCAGAATAAATAGCTCTGAGTTTCTCGTTTGCATTTTAATTTTGGGAACACAAACGTCCATCAAATGAATTAAATGCAGAAAAACAAAGTTGTTATCTAACCGATTTCTTTCTGTGTCAACAAAATATTACAGATAATTAGTTGTTAAATTCTGAAGTTCACAGATTTTAACATAGATGGGAATAAATTATATTATTAGTAAAAAGCACATTAAACATCCCTATTAAAAATATACAATGGTTTATAGAGCTAAGCATGGATTGACCATTTTTAGTCAGATTAAAAAAATTTTTATGGTAGATCTATACAAGACATAGTAGTGCAAGTTTAATACAAAAGTAGATTACAGAAAGTTCGAAAAACATTAAAGGGCATATTAAATAGTTTAACATGCGTAAAATATTCACAGCAAGAAACCAAGGCCACCCCACAAATAAACTTACAATAGTTTACAAATTAAACAAGATAGGGATAGCGATTAGTAAACAAATCACAATGCTTCGCAACGGCTTCTGAAACGTAACTTATGTTGAATTATTGCTTTAATTTCTTTATTATTATAAATGTGATTGTTGTGAATGCAAAAGATGCAATTGTTGCGATTATTGTGATTGTCGATGAGCAGTATTATACAATGTGATTGTTGCGAATGCAAAAGGCGCGAGTGTTGTGATTGTTGAGCTAATGATAATTTAATGAGAATTTAATTATACTTGTTCACAGACGGACGGACAAACCAGGGATATAAGGCGTCTGATACTTGTATCAGAAGCCTAAAATCACAAACCTTTTTAAAACGACCTGCGACCATTTTGTCATTTTCAAGCCAAAATACTAAAAGTTTAGAATTCTCGCTTGAAAATGAAACGCAGGTCGTTTTGAAAACGTTTGTGATTTTTAATTTATAAACTTACTGTAAATATATTTGGTGGCCTTGATTTCTTGCTATGAACTTAAAGGGCATTTTCCTTAAAATGTTATTTCTTGTTATTTCTGTTATTTGTTGAACAAAAATCTTCATTTTATTTATTTATTTAAATCTGGAAAACAAGAAAATTGAAAAGATACATTTATTTACAAATTTTAATATCTTCAAATTTTAATATCAAATTTTTAATTTGCACTTTCTTAAAAAAAAAAAAAAAAAAAAGGAATTACATTCGCATTTCTTACTTCGATAGTAGGATTAACTTTAATCATATCAAACACTGTGAAAGGATTAGCTAAAAAGGATTAAAGCCATTCTTTGATGTATTAATAGAAATAAGATAGAAATCCATTGTTTAGATTCCAATGCTTTCTCGCTACTTGGAAAAGAATTCAAATATAAAAGACTCTAGTTCTTTGTATAAGGGAACTAAATTTCAAAAAGATCCAGCGAGGATTTCAAAAGTTATTAGAGGAAAACACACAAGAATTACACAAGAATGCACAAGAATACAGTGAGTGATCTGCTAAGTGTCACTTTGCTACGAAAGTAAGGAAATAAAAATCAATATTATGATAACAGTATAAGAAACCTTAGAAGATTAGAAGGTTTCTTAAATAAACATTCTGATGTAACTATATACTGTATATATACAGTGAAACTCGACTATAACGCGATCTTTCGGATCCAAGATCTCGAAGATCGCGATCTGCCCGAGCTTTTTTTACTTTGCGATGTCAAATGTCGTATATTTGAACCCTACAATCGCCCACACGATTCCAAATTGATTTAAAATGGTCATTTCGCGATTACCTACATCATTCAGAGCGATATGAGGGAATCTTATATTTATAAATATTTATAAATCATTACCTTTTCAACACTTTGATGGGTTGTATTAGCCAAAATCTTCATATTACGGTTTTTTAAATTCATGTTTTATATTCATGTTTTCTTACGGTTTGGAGCCGCCATCTTGGGATTAGCGGTATTACCCAGTAAAGTATTAATTGTAAGTAGCAAATCGCGAGCAGTTCTCGAAAATCAATCGATTTTCGTACTTTTAGGGTGAAAATATGGTAAATTTTACAATTTTACAATTACACACCTTTTCCAAAATAGAAGGAGTCCAAGACCAAATCGCGTTATATCCGAATAAGCGATATAAACAATCGTGTTATAGCCGAGTTTGACTGTATATATGAATACAATGAAGAATATAATAAGAAAACAGTTTATGGAGATTTTGGAAGAAGCAATAAATATACAAAAAAAAAGAAAAAGTAAATAAGATACTAACAAAGATAAAAAGAGAAATTAACAGAGTTAGCATTTTTAAAACTTGGATTTGAGTTTTTAAAAAAAAATCAAGGCAAGCACGGATAATACAATCTAAGACTTCAAACTGGACAAAAAATGCCAATATTGATCTGATTACATTTAGTGTCTATGTAAGCTTTGTTGTATATTCTTAGCAGAAGAAAAAGAGTATATTTATTGAAAAGGACAAATAAAAAAACAGCAGACAGGGATCTAACTGTTTCTAGTTGAAGTGAATACTTTATAAGAAAGAATAATGTTTCTCTTAACGTGGAAATATAAATTTAGAATTAATATGATATGCTGTTTTTTTAACACTGATATAAATAGAAGTATTTATGAAATTTTGCAGGCAGATAATAGCTTTTGTTAGAGATTTAAATGACGACATTTGTAGAGGCATTAATATCCAATCCATTGGTTAAAATTCCTGAATCTAGTTAAGTTCACTGTAAATATGAATTTTCTTATCCACTTCTGTAAAATGTAACCTATTTCGCTAGACACGTGACCTCTTCGCGTCTATTAGCGAGCCGTGCGCAATAGCAAAATAATTCTATGAAGCCTATCGCGCATCGTCCATAATAGAATTGCTGTCTTAGTCTCGTGGCTTCTGTTGTGTTCTGATACTATCCCAAGTGTTATTAGTGTTTTACGATTTTATAATTAATTTATTTAATTTCAACAATGACAAGCGAAGCGTAGTGCTAATGAAAGTGTTTTACCAAGCGCTCTTAAGTGAAAACACGATGTGATGAGCTTATGGATAAGATTTGTCTGCTTGACTTGCTTAGTACAGAAAATTCCACAGCATTTCGTCGGCAGACAATTAAGAGTAAATAAATCATCCATCCTCGTTTTTGTTAAACACAAGCATAAAATAATTTTATAAAATATATATACAGTAGTATGGAAATGTTCTTTACAAGAAAGGTAGATGAAATGATGTGTTTCCAGGGTCCGCGGAATACAGCCCTATTCTTCCGAAAATGTATAGTGTAGAGGGAATCTAATCCCATTTTTCTGAAAATGTACAATGAAGAAGGCCCGCGGGAACCTAACCTATTTTTGCCATAGGATCAATGCTTCAGAAACCGCAGAGTTTTGTAGAAATACGTATAACATCTGTGGTTAACGAGAATTGATTGTAATTCAAATAAGATTGAAAATAATTGCAAAGAAAGCGACATACAAAGCAGATGTATTAACTATCTATCCTATGTATTAACCTATGTAGTAACTACTCTAGAACTATTAATTACTACAAGAATATTATAATTTACTACGAAATAAGTTAAATACTTAGACGTTATTCTATGATTTAGAATAGATCTTTTAATCGTGTCCCAAAATTATATTGTAACAATGCCAAGAAAAGGCAAATATTGAAACATTTAGAATGTAAATTAAAAAAAATATAGAGAAATAATAAATGCAAATTAAAACAGGATTAAATTTGTTCAATTGAGTTTTCCAAAACAATGTCTAAAAATCATATCTGCTTTATGTAGATGGAGCTTTTAATTTATTGTTTACATTGAAAGCTTTTCAATAAATTAAAAGAAAGAAATAATAACAGAAATCGTTACATTATTAACGAAAATTTAATTACATTGAGTTATTTATTTATTTATTTCTGGTTAAAATTTGGTTAGTTTAAATTTGTTTAAAATGTTTGACAAGTAAAAAAAATAGAATGATATTTTTGAATTTACTTCTAAGAAAAACTAGAAATGGTTAAGCCTTGATGTGGGAAATCTCGTTTTAGTTTTATGTTTGAATATTAATTCATACTTTTTACCTCCCTTTTCATCGTCACGACAAAGTCTCTAGTAGTTTCTGTTGTGTCAAAATGTCAACTACCCTTCAGTACGGGGTCAGCGCTGCATTCGAGGCTGTCTCCAATTAGGCCTTCAATCAGCCCCCAACGAGCTCCAGTGCCTGCAGCCAACGCCGAATAAAGACATCAGACCAGATTACATCTGCCAAATTATTCCAAGATCCACTTCTTCTTTCCACCGTTTTTTCCTCTCTTCATCATCTGCGAAATTAGAGGTGATTTGATATACAAGGGCTCGGGGCTGTAGCGTTTCGTCAGCGGATTGGAACAAAGGATTATCGGCAGATTAGCATAAGAAGAAGAACGTGTGTGAAAGAAAAATCGCCGTTCCTTTGCAGCCGCAGAGATGTGGATCAAAAGCAGTAATCGGCCATCAATGTTTGGACAACCAGAAAGAAGTAATTAGAGTCAATTCCGAAGAATAGGGTGGAACGAATTGAACCAATTGAAAACCTTCAAACATTAAATAACTTAACCATTAGGAATTTAACTGATAAAATTAACTATTTATTTACTTTCAGCGCCTTTTGCAGTAAAATAAAGCAATTTTGCAAGAAGTGCCTCAACTTAAAGCGCTCTAGTTTTGTCTGCATTTTTCCACATTTAGACGGACTTGGAATCACGAAGGTACAAGATAAACTACAATGCACATGATTCCAAACTATACTAACGCTTCGTAGGATTGTATAGACAAAAGTTTGTATTATTCATTTACAACAGTCTCTTTGTTTCATGGGATTTCACCAACATTAATAAGGCTTTTTAAAGATATCTAAAAAATACTTTTTTTGTTTTTAAATAATTAATTAAAAAAATGTAGCTCAAAAATCATCTTAAACTTTGATGTAAAAAAATACCTTATGTATTCCAGTTATTTCCTAGGAAAGTGAGGCTTATCAAATCATTCAGTCTGTCTGTGTGGGTGTGTTGTCTCTTTCCTAAAAACTTCCGAATCGCTGGATGAACTTCTTAAAACTTGGTGAACATATTTAAGACAATTGAATTTGAAATTTTTTAATTATTATTATTATTATTATTATTATTATTATTATATATCATACGACACAGTACAAAGACAACATCTTTGACTGGATTAATTGAGCAATTCAAGTCTCACCCAGAGACCTAAGAATTGTCCAAGTATCTTCGCAAAATATAAGCAGTTCCTAGTAATGATGTTTTTTGCAGATGAGTTATTGAAATCTCATGAAGTTCCAAGCTATTAAAGTGTTTTAGAAATTCCTTAGATAAAGCACCGAGGGCACCAATAACTATAGGTGTTACAGTGGCACGTTTGTTCCACAAACGAGAAATTTCAATTGTCAGATCCCTATATTTTGTGATCTTTTCCAGTTCTTTCTCAACAATTCGTGCATCTCCACATCTATTAGAAAAACATCTTTCCTCTCTACACTTGTTATGTCTGGAGTGTTGTGTTCCAAATGACGGTCGGTTTGAATTCTGAAATCCCAGAGGATTTTGGCCTCATCATTTTCTAGCACCTTTTCAATAGATGTTCCCACCAGTTTTTGGAAACTGGGAATTGATATTTTTTGCATAAATTCCAGTGAATAATACTGGCTACTCTATCATGGCGTCTTTTATACTCAGTCTGAGCAATTTTACTACAACCACTGATAAGATGGTCAATAGTTTCATCCTTCACTTTGCATAATCTGCATTTACTATCGTTGCTCACGTGTTGTATTTTGGTTTTAATCACGTTAGTTAATAAAGCTTGTTCTTCCTCTTCTTCTTCTTCTTCTTCTTATTATTATTATTATTATTATTATTATTATTATAACGAAAAAGTTTCAAACCATGGGATTCCCCAGCTAAGACAATATGGCGGGTCAAGGACCAAAGCACATATTGCCAAGTGTATTAAAAATATATATATATATATATATATTATTATTATTATTAATTTTAATAATTATTATTTTTATTATTATTAAGTTGTTGTTGAGAAAACTGCGCCTGAAGATGACAAAAATTCCTACGCTAAAATATTAGAACCCAAACAATGATATCAAACAGTGAGTGTTAATCTTTTGGCTAATCCACTAACTCCATGTGCTTTTATAGGATTAATGTTAATTATTTATTTTCAAAAAACGGAAAGTTTCTTCTGTTTATTTTCAGCAGATGTAATTTAAAATTAAACCTAGATTTTTCTTTTTTATGGTTTTCAACGACTTTAAAAAGAAAGAGAAAGAGAAAAAAAAAGAATTAAGGGCAGTATAAGAAAAGTAGGCTTTTACTTAACAACAATGGATGAGACCGAGTTATTCACAAGTGACATCCTGGAACAGCTGTTTCACGCTCGTTGGCGATCATCAGCTAGGAGAAGTCACTGTAAATAACAAGGCCTCGCAACTGAGGCTGGTATGAATAAGACATCGGAAGCGCTTCCGATGTCATTGGCTTTTAATTCTTTAAAGAATCTCTTGTATTGACTTTGTTTCAATTATCCAAACAAAATGTAGAGAGAAGATGATAGTAATTTATCAGAAATGAAAGAAATATATTGAGATTCTTACTTCTTGAATTTGTGAAGAAACAAAAGCAAAATTCCCATTAACAAAAAAAGAAAAGAAAAATATAGATGTAGTGTTTGTGCCTTAGTTCTTTTAAATCTACCTCTTATCTAAACTTTTTAAGATTTTGATCTTTGTCACAACTCTATGCCAAGAGTAAAAGTCAATTTTGTGGATAATTAAAAGTGTGACTTTGTATCGTGAATTACCCATTCTTCCAAAAATAAAAATAAACACTGAAATTGTGAAAACAGTGAAGCAATACCTAGGTATTGTATAGTGAATTTTTCAGTTTACATTCTTGATTGCATGCGGTAGCAAAAAGAAGAGCAACAATTGTGCTTTTGGTAACCGTTGCTGTTTATATTGATGTCGTTGTGGTTCTCAGGATTAGCCATCACAGGAATTAGAAAGAAAATGTAATTCCTAAAAAGTAAAAGGTTCCATAGTTTGTTTTAGTAAAAGATTAAGTAATATAAGATGTTTAAAGAGACATTTCTTAAGCCCTTGTTTATTTAGTCAGGATGAAGAAATATTTAATTTACTTCCTTTGTGTGAAATTTTCATCCGACAATTTTTCAGTGTCAAAAAGCAGAGATGCACTGAAATATGAATGTGTTTAAAATCAACAATTGGAACATTTATTTCTGAATGCAGATTTTCGGGATTATGTTTGTTTTAAAGTTAACGATGTATATATGCTATCTTATCGTGATGCTATGCAGTAATGCAAGACGTACTGTTTTTATTTTTCCTTTATCACATGAATATTTTTCTTTTTAAACAAAAGTAAAGAAAACATTTTGCTTTAATCGTCACCACGCTCAGCTACCATATGTTCTTACTTATCTTCACCACAAAGTTAGTTTGTTTTGGGGTTTATCATACGGCGCCACAGCGGAAAAATAAGTCCTCACTTCATACAAATAGGTATAAAATATACCACTTACCTAATAAATGAATACAGTTATGAATCCTGAACAGATTCGAAAATGAATCTAAATAATATATAAAAGTAAATAAATAAATTTTGACCTTGAGGACAATTTCTTTTGGCAATTACATTTAACAAGGAAGCAACAAAATTTGACGGAGCAGCTTGGGAACAACATCCTTGAGAATTCTCGGGATAGTTCTGAAACCATTTTTATATGATTTTTTTTAAAGTGATATTTCATTAATGTTTCATTACATCAAACCTAGCTTGAGTACGAAAGCAATATTTCTTTACTGAAAACTTTATTTTTATTTCATTAATTATGCACATCCATTCACTATTTAGATTACATTTACATTGCATAGTAAATGTAAAAAACAAAAAACAAACAAACAAAAAAACGTAGCTTAACGATTCTAAGTTTTATGAGTAATTTTTGTAATTGACAAAGAATTCACAAAATAAAATTTCGAATTCTTTTTTCGAATTATTTGTCAATTACAAATATTAATGATTAAACAAATGATAATTATCCATATTTATTTCATTTGCTCTAGCAATATTAAATGATGAATAATAAATCGTAATTAGATCGATGTAAATGAATTGAGTAATGCCTTCGTACATTGCCTTGTTTGAGAATAAGAAATAGTAAAAGTCACTAAATTGCAGAAAAGTCAAAGAAAATTTCATCTTCCCAATTAAAATTTCAATCAATAATATCTGTCAATAAATCGAAAATTCGAATATCGGTGAGTCTTAACTATCAACTGACAATGAAGGTTTAAAACGATCAAATATTTTGAACAAATGTTTATGATTTAATCTTTTTCACTGTGAATTGAGAATATTCCCCAGTGACATTAAGCAATTAGAAAACTTAAAATTTTACAATTAAATTTTACAATTTAAAATATACACTTTTTTCAAAATCAAATTATTTATTCAATCATTTAAGAACATTTTGTATAACTTACAGAACTATTGAAGTACAACACATGTCAATATATGATTTCAAAACTGATATACTAATTACACAACTATGTCGATATTACAGGAAAATTTATTGGATATATTACAAATTCCCCAAATTATTATAAATTTAATTTAAAAAAAGTTTAACAATCTCTGTAATTCCAATATAACTGATCTGAAATGAATTAAAAAAAATAAATAAATGTTGTTACATAATCATTTCAGCATTTATTTCATGATTAAAGTTTGGGAATTAATTTATAGTCGTAATCAATTTATCAGAAAAAAAAAACCCATCACATCTGACCACCGTTATTAATGAATAATAAATAAAGAAATGTAGGCGAGTTTTTTTTTTTTTTTTCCAATTTTTTTAAGAGGAGGAGGTTTAACAAGATATTAAAAAAAATGTTTGAATAAAAATGATATTCAAATACTTACATTTTTTTCATTTTGGGAGGGGTTCAAAAATACTAGTCTTCAAATGACCACAACATCAGATTACGTAATACTTAACTTCATTCCTCCATCTTTACGATTTCGAATTTTAATTAGGCTTTCAAAATTTCAGCTACAAAAAAAAACACTCGAACAAAATAGTTACTTAAATGAATAGAGGGAAAAAAATCACCAAAGATAAAATTAAAAAAAATACGGAACAGGATAATTTGTAATATTTTGTAACCTGAATATTTTCTTTTTTTTCGTAATGCGGAATGTGATGTTTGGCCCGCGGGGACCTCGTGCTCGGTAGGCGTCACCCCAGTGTCTGTTTCGCAGGTGCCAACATGATGAGAAAACAATTGACCCTTCATGTGATCCGCCTCTCTGCACCCACTTCCTCCTGACCCCAAGCAAATTCCGTCATCTGGTTGATGTGGGAGGATCACGAATTGCCAACCGATGACACGAACTCACCTCATTGTCAACATTCTAACTAACAAACTTCATTCGTTTCGGTTACGACTTCATTCTGACAAGACATACGTCACTAAAATTTGTCTGTGAGTCTGTTAATAGCAATTACGATCTAGAACAGTGGATCTTAACCTATTTTGACATTTACACCTCTTAACTAATCAAAATAGGTTTTCGCAACCCCTATATCAGACTAAGTAAAAAAAAAAATAAAAAAATTTAATGTACTGTTCGGTTTTGTTTGCGAGAGCCTTCAACGAGGTCTCCCTCGATTTCTTCAAAATAGGGGCGAAGAGAAATAAAGAGGAAATGTTTACTTTTTATCAGTATTAGTTTACTAGTAGTTGCGTTCTATTTGCGCTTTTCGTGAAAGAATTATGGAAAGAATAAATACTATTGCAAAAATGCTCCTCGTTATTTTTTTCTTAAAAACGAAAATGTCCAAAAGAATTTCTTAGGAAAGTACCCATCTCAGCGTATCACCCCTCTGCTGAGTAAAATTATCTGCCAGTGGTAAGTCTGCCTTTTCAAAACGAACAGTAGTTTAAACTTAGTATAGTCATGGAAATATAAAGAAAGAGTTAATTGATACATTAACTTCATTATAAATTTAAAATTGCAGAAAAATTGTTGGATGAATTATTTGGTTTATATAACGATTGTTTCTCCTTCAGATCAACCGTTCGGTTCACCCAGCCTTCTGTCGAATGAATACTGCGTTTCTTACTGGGGGTTAAAAGCGGAAGGGCATTGGGCTAACCATCTATTGGTCTAGAAGCGCTGGGATAAATCTCCTGCGCTCTCAAGGTCTGACGTGGAAAAACCTTTACCTTTTGAGTTCAGTATGACGTAATGAAGTCCTACCAGCGATTCAGGACAAGAAGTCATAATTTCAACATAGGATTTCGCAGATTATAACTGAAAAGCTCAGACTAACGTACGCTAAAATTAAGCAAAGTATAAATAAAGTTAAATTATGTAGTAAATGTATAAGATATACACAGTCTACCATTTATATCTTAGGAAAATGATAGCTGTTTCTGATATTCACTAAATAGAAATTGATGATCCAAAGGACCAACCCAACAATCTACAAACTGCTCATTACTCCAACATTTAATATCAGACCAGTGTTTCCCAACCTTTTTGAGTCGCGACCCCTTTCTCTTAATAGCCAAGTAATCTGCGATTCCCTTCCCACTCGCATAAAAGTCATTTTTAATAGAGTAAAGAAAATATATTAAAAAAGATATTTCAGAATATAATTCTAATCTTATATTTAATTAATATAGACACCAATTAAAAATGAATTTCGTTATTAGATTTTGCATCTTAGTGAAAAAAATTTTCAGTTTACTATTTGTAACATAGAATTTTATTCTAATGATTAATACTGCATTTGTATATTTTAGTTTTAAGGAATGAATCATGTCCGCGGAAATTTGAAAGAATATTACTGGCCCACCGTAGCAAATAATTGAAATAATACAAAATATTTAATAAATGACTGATTTTTACTATTGTTTAAGTATCCTCCGCGGTAGATCTTAAGTCAATTCTTTTCATTTATCAAAAATCAGTGTTGGAACCACCAGTAGAATATTGCAGTGAAGCCATCTTGAAATAAATAAGTGGTGAAAACTTAAATAAATGTGTTCTTTCGTGGTTAAATTTCGTTTAAAAATAATTGCAAGTAAAAATAACCGCGGGGACCCCCTCCCCCCCAAGAAAACACTTTGCGACCCCTTCGAGGGTCGCGACCCCCAGGTTGGAAACAAGGGATCTGGTTTGTAAGAAAGTCTGTTGAATATTATGTATAAGTTATGACATCTCATCCTGAATCATCCTCTATATCAGAGCTTCTCAACCGGTGTGTCGCGGCCCAGTAGTGTGCCATCGGGGATGAATTTAATAATTTTTAAAGAAAATTCTTTTTTTTTTTTTTTTTTTTAAGCCTTAGGTTTAAGGACTCTCCAAATTTAAAGATAATAATAATTTTCTGTAACAAATAAATTTGGAGATTCCTTAAACTAAAACTTAAAAAAGCAAGAATTTCATAGAACTTAAGGCCTACTTTCCTTAAAAATTATTTTTTATTTATTTATTTATTTTTTTTTGGTTAGACTTAAGAACACGGTGCCATGCACACAAGGATACATGAACGACTGTCTTTTTACCCTTTTTGTTAACGAATTTTAGAGTGCGGAAAAAATAACAACATCAAGGAAAGCGTTTCGTTCGTTTTTTAATTGCAATTGCCAGTATACATCCTCCGCAAACAAACGATGACGTAATAAAATAAGGAGGAAGAATATTTAACTTGGTATGAGCTCCAGCTGTTATAGCGCCCGAGCGATGCACTGTATCGATTAGTGTAGGTTAGGTAAGTTGAGTTATGACCCTCTCTATTATGTTTACACTGATTTTTTTTTAAAATTAGTATGTACCGATAACTCAGCGTGCAATAAATTGCTTAAAATTATGTTAAAAATGCCTCGCGGACAGTGGTATCGTGTTCTTAAGTTTTACCATTTTTTTTTTCTGTACATATAAACAGTACCGGTACCGATTGCTTCAAAACTTAAGAATGCAATTTTAAGTCGAAATCATTATCTGGGAAATATTTCAAAAACAAGCTGATTTTTTTATTAGGAGTTGATATTTATTTTGTTAGTCTATCTTTATAAAATTCGATTTGGTTCAACTATATTCAAATAGTTAGGATTCTGAATTATATATATATAAATAATAAAAAAAAATAATCAATGTACATCGAATTACAAAGTAAAAAACACAACGAGGTATTTTCTAATTACTCATTAAAAAATATATGAAGACAAGTATATAAAGTATAACTTCAATTATCCGAACTCCAAATATCCGAATCTATTTTCAGCAAAAAAAAAAAAAAAATATATATATATATATATATTTTGTATTTAAATGTAGGTATGTATTTGTAACTTTTGTCCTTTTAAAAAATACTTTTTGTGTTTAAATATTTGTAATCTAAGATTCTTTTAATACAAGAGTACTGCAGTTTCACAATAACACGTTGCTAGAGTGATTTTCACTTATGACCCAATCATACGGATTTCTGCATACCCGGATCATGTCAATCCCCAATTAATCCGGACTACTATATTATATTGTTGACTCTATTTTTATGTCATTCCCTCAAAATTATTTTTACATAAGCCACAAATTACATTTTTTCCGTTATTAGCTTTCTTTCCTAAAAAACTACAATTACAATACTTAAAAATATCTTAATTCTTGTCTATATCTTTAATTTAGAAGTTAAAATGGAACTGTCCTTCGACTTCCCAGACAATGTCCATAAGCTCTAGATTGATGCTAACGCCAAATTGCTTTTGTTAATTTTGTAAATTAGCTCTAATTAATAGTAATCAATGTCTACGGGTTGTCTGTAATTACATTGCCAAATTTTAGACAAACGAACGCCCTCGCTATTAGCCAGCAAGTGTAGTTGAAAAATAAGAAATTGCCAGACCAAGATAGCGTAATTGGGTGAGAAATAAATGGAGACCAGCGTCAGATGTTTCACATTAATCTACGTCTACAATGAATAATGCATCTGTGAATTAAGTTCTCATCTACTCAAGAGATAAATGACTGTAAATACATGGGGAAACTCATCAAGTATTTTCTTGGGTGAAAGCTGGAACCAAGACTCAGAAGAAAATATGTGAAATATTTATTTGTCAAATTCTGTTAATCGGTTATAAAGTTTCTAAGGTTTTCTGAGACTTTCCACACTTAATGCTTAAGTAGAAACACTGATGGTAAACTTGCACTTTTATCACAAACAATGCGCATCATTGAACGTTTTAAAATTAAACATATTCTAAATTAACTAAATTTAGAAAACTAGGTAATTATTTAGGAATTGATATATTAGCACTAAAGTAGAAGAACCATAATCAATTTTAGCCTATAATTGGATTTACGACAAGAAGGTATGTAAGGATTGTAAAAATTTTAGTTACAATACATTTTATTTAATTAAAACTGAAATTGCTCATATGTACAATGCTTATTTTATTGCTATATTTTTCTAAACGAAAGTGCGCTGATGTGAAAAAGTTGTCTATAAAATGACCATCAATAAATAACTGTATAAATATTGGTATTAAATACAGAAAATTATTACTCAATCTTAAAAATTAAATTCCTCCTGAATCTTCAGAATGTTCTATCTAATTTCTTTATAATTGAAATCAAGTAAATTTACATTAAATATTTGTATCAAATGTTATGTATTTGGTGTTTTAAAAAAAAATGCACAATAAAAAATTCTTTTAAATTCCTTTGTAATACAAATAAGATATGTAGAAATTTAATGTGTGTAAAATAAATGGTGTAGTTTTAAAAAAAAATCACTTGAAAAAAATCGGCAGATCCAATCGAAACCTGGACGAGATTTTAATGTGTTTTTATGTTTTATTGTGTGTTTGGCCTTTTTTTAAAACTACACCACAAATAAGATACAGTAAAATCCCGTTATTACGCTCGTCAAGGGACCATGACCTACAAGCGTAATAAGCGGGATAGCGCTATAGACGGGAAATTATTTATGAGACGGGGAAAGATTTGGAGACCATTTTACAGGCAACATACATGATTCTGCAATAGATATACTGCAAATATGAGCTAATTTCCTATTAAAAAGATGTTTGATTGTGGTTTGCCGTGTGTGTGTGCTACTGTTATGATTTTCTGGCATTTTCAATGGGTTCAAGTAACTATAATGTCAATTTATACACCACTAGGATCAATACTAATATATTTTCGAAGCAGATTTAGTGCACACTTTACTTTTTTACGTTTGCAACAACCCTTCGCTGCATCGGTAATTGCATCCCTGTTTTTTTCATTATTGTTCGCAGACTGGACGAGGGAATTCTAGAGATTCTGCGAAATCCTTCTGACTTCTGTAGAATTCTCGTCGTACTTACGGAGAATTTGCAATTTTTCACTTATAGAAAGGGATTTCCGCTTCGACATTTTGCACAACTGTATCACAGACCCGCATTTCACAGAGTTCAAAGATTCCCTCCTACCAGGGAAAACAAAAAAAGAATCTTTGCAGTGTTACATTTCTTTTCGATACAAAATTTCCGATATAAAAAAGCGCTACAAACGGGATTTGAAGCGTTATAAGAGGGTAAAAGTATACAGTTACATAGAAAATTCCAGGGACCGTATAAAAGGAGCGTAAAGAACGGGATTGTGCTATAAGCGGGAGCGTAATAACGGGGTATTACTGTATTATAAATATACGATACAAATGTATAAACTATTTAGTTATTTACAGCTTATAGTCTACATAACGTAAGTGTTTAATACTAATACTTTAATACTAATTTAAAGGCTTTTTTTTCTACATTCTGGAATAATTTTCTCAATTGGAGAAATATAACATTACGAACTTCAGAAACTTTAAACAAGCCAATTAATGTTTTGTTGTAAACATTAAACAAGCCGTACAATTTATAATCTATCAAACATTTGTTATAAAAGTGACACTACTACTGATTGGCACTCAAAACTGAGCTATTCAGGCCAATTGTAATTTAATGGGCCAATTTCAAGAAATGCCCACATTGAATATTATTTAGAAAGTCTAAGACTCTCACTTTGCCAGTGGCCATCTTGAACCGGAGAGGCCTTGTTGGGTAGAGAGTATCATGTTCTTTCTCAGCATAGTCGATTCAGTATAGATAGACCACCAATTACCATTATTTTCCTGGCCCTACCAAAGGCCACCTAAAACCGGAAGTAGCCTGGACCGTAAGACTGATTTTTACCCAAACCTCCAGACCATGGGTAGTCCATCGAAGTTTGACTCACTGCTTGGGTTGTGGAGGACATTACATGTATACACACACATGTCAGACACGAAACATTTTATAACCCTTCTGCAGAATCGCTGAAAATTCCAAAATGAAGGCATTTTGATTGATTAGCACTGACAAACAGAACAAGCCATCTGCTAAATCCTTGAATTTTTTTCTAAATATAGAATGAACCCGAATCAAAATTCTGAAGCAAATGTTAATACTTTTTGGATTAGTTACAGCATTAAAAAATGATTATTAACAGTATTAAAAACGGATTTGTAATAGAATAAAAAAAAAAGACATATGAAGAGGCATTAAAATTTTGAAAAATAATGTTAGAACGATGCAAAAAAAATAAGGTTTATAGAAATCCTTAGATCTTTCATAGAATCTGTAAGGATTATATATATATTTTTTTAAGTTAGATACTAATTGCTCAGAATTTTATTGTATTGCTGTAAATAAAATGAAACAAATTAAAAAATGAAAATAAATAAGAAGTCTTTTTTTAGATAACTTTTGGTAGCTGGAAATTTTGTATGCTGGGATTTTAGTCTCTGTCGTTGCATCAATAAAACATCTAACTTTCCACTTCATCTTTGAGAAACTGTTATAGCTTCCTTTCGTACGATGGCCTATGAGAATTAGTTGTTGTTACAGACATATTCTTCCTTTTAGAAATCTGGAACTCCTGAGGCTATCATTTTGCTCTTTTTATTTTATTTTTTTGGAACTGCTTATTACTGTTTTAGCAAATTTATTTCCTTTGAATTTCTATTTCTCTAATTATTCTACTTTTAAATTTATTAAGTTTGATTCGAATATTACGATGAATTAAGTTGCTATAAATAAGAACAATCAACTAAAGTTTTTACAACCATTTTGAGAATTATTTAAGAGATTAACGATAATCAGGCTTAATAACTTAGATATTTGATTGAATTATTAGTAATTTTTCTTTCGTAAAACGGATAAAAACCTGCCTAAGGTGGTCGATCATAATTTGGGGGCAACAGATGCCATCTATCCGTTCCCTGAAATTTAGGCAATAAAACCACGTCCGCCTCAAAGAGCCACCGCCAGATCATCTGTGCAGGAATCTATTGGGTCGAAACTGGTCTGACAACTAATAAAGAACAAAGAACGAAAGAAATACATAACAACCAAAGCAAATGACTGAAAACTGCAAAGAAAGGGTTTTAATTCCTATGATGTATTTTATTATTACTTAATTTTTCTTTATTTCTAGACCTATTCAGCAGTTGCTGCCTGATGCCAACAACAAAATAACCTTAGGATAACAAGCGAAAATATAACAAGGAAAGGAAATCAGGACATTTCTTGTTACCTTTCTAGGATACGTTCTATTTTATTGAATTTGATCTTCCAAAATGAGTTTTGTATGATTTTACGGATGATCTGTAGCCTTAGTGAACATTTGATTATATTGGGGAAAAGATCAGCATTGTCTAAGTCTCATATACTTTCTGGCTTCTGAGAAGGCAAGGATTAAAGCCCCTCTTGGAAGAACCTAGATGAAAGCTTCCAATATTTTCTGTATCTTATTCCATAACGACTGAATACTATGTTGACTTGTAATTGAACGCTCTATACAATCCAAACCTTCCATACATCACTCACAGACAGCCATCTCAGTATTACCTGCTAACTCAAACTGAGAAAATTTGAAGTATGTTTTATTTGGAATAATTTCGCTCAGGAGTCAACAGGAGTCAAAAGGAAAAAAAGAAGCACTACTGAATAAAAGACATCTTAGAAAAAATGAAAAACATCGTGAAATTCTTAAGCAGTCAAAAATGATCGAATGATTTAAATGTTGGATAAACATGTTTCAAGCTCAAGTTAACTTAAAAGCTTAGCTTACAATCATTTTGTCTCTTTTTATTTTATTTTTTGGAACTGCTTATTACTGTTTCAACAAATTTATTTCCTTTGAATTTCTATTTCTCTAATTATTCTCTAACTTGTTGTTATAGCTTAAAATCATTTGAAGAAATTGATAGAATGAGATGCAGAAGTATAGCTCTTTAACTATATTTTTATTCTAACTTTGATCAGGTCATGGGAATTTACTCCATGATGTAATCAGTAACCAATTTATTGTTTCTCTTTCTTTCATCTAAGATTTAAAATGGTGATAATTTTAAGAAAAGAAATAAATTTTTGCTTAAAGAAATACGAAGGAATTGCGAAGAAATTTTGTTAAAAACTAATTATATGCTGTTACTTGTTGTACCATTTTGTTAGATTGTATTGCGACAGCTGTCATATCAGCTTGCATTTAAAACAAAAACTGATCAAAATTGAAATTGAATTTTGTGTCCCAATTTAATATTGAAGATGAGAGACAATAAGCACGCAAGACCGCATGTTTGTTAGATGACCAAACAAAAACTTGGCTGGAAAGTTCTGATTAATCCGTCGAATTCACCAGACATTGTATCTTCGGATTTCCATTTATTTCGGTCTTTACAAATTCTCTTAATGAAAAAAATTTAATTTCCTGGAAGATACCAACGGCAGCTCGAACACTTTTTTGCTCAAAAAGATAAAAAATTGTGGGAAGATGGAATTATGAAGTTGTCTGAAAGATGGCAGGAGGCAGTGGAAGAAACCGTTGATGACGTTATTTAATAAAATTAGTGACATAGTTAGGATCTGCAATGTGAAGTAAAATAGTTATTCGGCTAAACCGGAGAATACGGTACTGACAAACACAGTCTTCGTAAGGATACATCCTCGCAGGGATACATGATGGTGCATACTGTTATCTCACGATCGCAGTTACCCAGATCAGGGTTTTTCTATTAAAAGATCGTGCAAAACCATTTTTAAATAAGCTTGCCTGCAAACCTCATTCTACTTTTCACTAGTTAATTGAAATACTAAAATTCATATCTTAAAACTAGTGCCAAGGCGGCCATCTTGTCAAAACTCGACCATAGACCAATACAGCCTGGTACCGTAATCTGTGGTTTCAGAGACCTTTTATCGCCGGAATAAATTCACTATAGTTATCTCCACCATTATATTAAATCAGAAACAAAAAAGTTGTTTGGTTTTTTTCACTTCAGGAAATTATAAATTAGCCTTTTATATATCTTCAATTTTATCTGATACATGTAATGCCTTAACATATTTATTGACATCCTAAACGAATATCCTTGGCTAATATTAATATTGCGCTTGGCTGCGCGTTGGAGGTGACGGGTTCGATTCCCGGCCTCGGCGGAGGACGGGAATTTTTCCACGCTTCTTTCTCCTCCAAACGGACCCTAGGGTCTACCCAGCCCTCTATAGAATGGGTACCGGGTTTCTTTCCCGGGAGTTAAAGGCGGGCGAGCGACGGGCCGACCCCCCGTCCTTAACTTTGTCCCGTAGGTTCTGAACACTGGAGCCTACCCTCCAGCTGCATTGCGCGGTCCTCTGGGCCTGATCGCAACTTTAACTTAATATTAATATTAATTACTGTTGTCATCTACTGAAAAGATGTTTAAATGGTAGTACTTTATAAGCACGATTTTAATCTATTCATAATAAATAAACACAGTTCATTTTCTCCATCTTAGCATTTGGACAACAAGTTCTGCAGTCGTATCAGTACTGTATTTTTTTTTTTTTTCAGTATATCGTGGTATCTTACTATTAGCAATACTTCAGCTGATTATTGTTGAATAACTCATTTCTTCAATTTTTTTTAGGCACGAAAACAGATATATCTATATCCACATCTTTATCTATAAATATATATATATGTAAAGGGTTAAAGGGGTCCCCATAACAGGCCTACGCAGGCCCAAGAG
>JAFIDM010000001.1:29262857-29275164 GCA_023159025.1 Thereuonema tuberculata
ATCACTCATTTTTTTGAGAGGATATTTAATTTCAGGTAACACTTTCATTCACTATAAATATCCAAAAATTACTTTTAAATTATTATTATTTTAAATAACGAATACGTATAAATTAGATACGTCCTTCTCAATTTTGCAATTTTAATTCATATTGTATGAAATCTATAGAATTGAGCAAAAGGGCCGACATGTTGAAACTGTTTAATTTGTTTTTCCTTCAAGTTATTATACCGGGTGGTATAATAAAGTACTGGTGGTTTTCACCGCCCCATATCTTTTAAACTACTGCTCATAAAAATCTGAAACTTTTTATATAAAATCGTCAGACAAATAAGAGTTATTATTTATTCATTATTATTGAAATTCATTTTATTTGCGTTCAAACGCAAATATATCGAAATTATTATCCAAAAAAATTATTCGACTTTCTCCCAAAAAGTCATTTGTCAGAATGCATTTTCAAAAAAATACAGTTTTTTTTTTTTTTTTAATTAAACAACGGAATTAAAGACAAAAGTGTTTTGATTAAATTTTTCTAACTTGGTTTCTGTATCATTTGAATATTGGATCCAGACTTTTAGAGTTTAAATAACATCACAACAGTTATTCAAATATAGCCTACGATATATTGGGGGTGTTTGAACGGCAAATAAGATGAATTTCAATAATAATGAATAAATAATAACATGAAAATAAAACTCTTACGTGTTTGACGATTTTATATAAAAAGTTTCAGATTTTGATGAGGAGTAGTTTAAAAGATATGGGGCGGTGAAAACCACCAGTACTTTCCAGTACTTTATGAATCACCCGGTATACAAAAAAAACAAAAAACTTTTATATAAAAAGATTATCATTTATATCGGGGTTAAAATGAATACAAATGGTTTTCTAAAAGTGGAAAATTTATTTATTACCGTAATTATAAAGAGCTTGGGACATGGATAAAGCCTGTTTTAACACCTGAAATATGGCGTCGGTTGGAAGTAAGGGCGCTGCAGAAATTTTGCCGAGGTGGTGAACTGAAAAAAAAAAAAAATACTCTATTTTTACGTAGTACCTTTTACACTAACATTAAATAAAATCACGTAATAACATAAATTTTATTTAAAATTATACTTTTTTTTTCGTTACATTAAAATTGAAAATTCCAGTCCAGGGAGAGGCAGAGGCCTTTTTTGAAGATACCTATAGCCCTTATGTACATATTTCTATATATAAGTATTCCTATAAATACTAAATAATTATTAATAACTTTTTTCATTTTTCAGGCAACATAAATTTTTTATATTTAATTAAATTTATTATTAATAAGTTTTTATTTACTTATTTTATTTAAATATTTTGTAAGTATGACATAAAAGCATTAAAAAAAATTTTTTAATATTTATTTTTCTTGAAGGGATATTTAAATATTTGTAATACTAACACAAAAATATAATTATTATCTGAAAAAAATTAAATAGCAAATATTTATACACATTAATTACAGTAAGGTAAAGTCGCCAAATACCGCACCCGGCCCTATTTCCGTATCCCTTGGTTTCTTGAAAACAGGCAGTGCCCTATGAAATCCAGTTGCGAAACCAATTAACAGGTCACGTGATTCGGTTTTGACTTGTGAAGGAAGGAGCTACAGAAATTGTCACCAGCAGAAGAAAAATAAAATTATATCGAAAATGTAATTTTTTTCCAAAATCTTTGCAGTAACGTATAGTGAAAGGGTTTATCTATAATACAATATAGTTACCTACATTTTTAGAACGTTTTTGTCAAAGATTTAAACGGATTCATCAAAACTTTAGGTTGCATTTGTAAGCTTTTTTTTTTGGTTGATCAAGGAAAAATGTCAAACAGCCAATATCGTACCCAGTGGTGTCCCTAATATCGCCCCGGGTGCGGTATTAGGCACAACATTAGGAATGATTCATGTGTTTTCAATGACACATTTTTTTTTTTTTTCCCTTTCTGTGAGAAGAACTTTTCGGAAGATCGAGGTGGAGAAAATAGGATAAGATGCACGAAATGTTTTACTTGATGCCATGAAGACTGTGCAGAAGAAGGCGAAAATCCTATGTTCATTTGTGCTACATGCTTGGAGAATTAATATAGAAGAATAAAACTTTACTTTGTGATAAAACATGATTTTGTAACTTTAATATAGAAAATAATTAAAAACATTTGCAGTACAAAATTTGTTCTTAGTACATTACTTATGTGTTCGTAATACCGTATCCGGGGGCGACATTAGGAACACACATTTATAAATTTGAGAAAACTATTACAGTGTTACCTCCGAATAACGGACAGTCACGGGACCAGAAGTTTCGTCCGTTATTGGGAGGTGTCCGCTATTGGGGAGGACTATCTTTTTTTCATTTTTTAGCTTATAGAGTATCATTTAATTAAAAATTACATACAATCTTAATTAAATTTCTACAATTACCATTGCGATATGAGAGAATATGCACAATTGCAAATTATTTACTGTATCCCTTTTTAAATGAGTGCTAATCCGTTTGTCTTATTTAAAATAATGACAAAATTAATTATAGTTTATAGAAAATTAATTTCTAGCCATCCATTTGATGCCTTAAACGTGTTCAATCCTAAAGTTTGACCGAATTCTCTGGCTTTTTCTTAAAGCTAAACACCGCTTATAGAAATATTCTTTGCATGAGCAGAAAGGAACCATTTTATGACCACTTCGTCGATTTTGCTTGTTTCAGTTTTACGAAACTTCAAATTCTTCGAATTTTCGTTTTCATTCACCATCCACATTTTTCTAATCTCATCTTTGTCCTTCAAAAGTTCATTTATCTGAGTTTTTCCAACTCTAAAACGTTCAGCAAGACAGCAAACACTCAGCTTTTCTTTTTCAGCAACATCAAGGACATTAATTTTTTCTTTCAGTGCCAATCTCTTCCTTTTTGACGCCATTTTAATTCGCACTAAATTTAATCAACACGTTTATAAGATAGCTTTATGAGGTATTGACACATACAAAGCAACTGCAGTGAAAAAAAGGGCCTCAGATTCGTACAATATAGAAAAATGTGGGGGGGGGGGGGGGGGACACCGATACAATGTATCAATGTATGGGACACCGATGTAAATATAACCATAATGTGTTTGTCGAAATGTTAATCGAAAACTTTTTTTTTTTTTTTTTTTTTTTTACATTTAAAATAACTGTCCGCTATTTAGAGTGTCCGCTATTCGGAGTGGATAACATGGAATATCCTATTGTAAGGACTGGGACCCGCAATAATGTCCGCTAATTAGAGGTGTCCGCTATTCAGGGTGTCCGTTAAAGGAGGTAACACTGTATTTAGGTTTTGAGCTCATCGTTACAATTATTTGCTTAAAAAGCGTAATATTGTTTCTTTTTATTAATACACTAATAAATAAGTAATCAAATGGTGTTTTTTTTAAAGCTTTATATGAAAATTTAGAAAAATTACGATGAAAAAACAAAGTGGGGTGCGGTATTTGGCGACTTTACCTTATATATGTAAATAAATATATTGATTAAAAGAGAGAAAAATTATTAAAAAATGATGAAATTACAAAAGAATAAAAGAGATTAACAAATACAAAATATAGTGGTTACAAAAATACACATATAAGCATAAGAGTATTTAGGAGAGTATTTGTATTTCAAAATTACGTTCTGCTAAGTTGGAAGCTGTATATTTTTGGGAACCAAGAAAAGATTTTGATTTGTAAAGGTAAATATTCTCCTCCCACTACGCCAGGTAATAAGGAACCTGAGGTCTTTTGTGATATTCAGTGCAACCCTTTCGCATATAATTTCAAATTCATATGTCGTTTTAATGGGAAACTTACAAAAAGAGCAGAAAAGCATAATATTATAAATAAATTGAAAACTCACGAAATCGATTGAAATAAAGTCGCCCAAGTGTTTTTATTTCGATACAGTCATGTCTTGAAATTTAACAGCGATTTCGTGTAACTCCATATTATAATTCAACCGATGATGTGTTGATGTGATATGTGACTCTTTGTAGCATGTTTTGTTGCAACAGAACCAGTGTCTTCAAATTTCATCTTGATTGCAGTTATTGTTTCATATTTTCAGAGAAAAATTTCATCATCAAATAAATGTCCGTGTAGAGATGTTGCTCTTCGACTCATAAACAAGAAAAATGATAGACACGCGTTGCCTTAACGAGAACAGGTACGCACTATTTTCTGCGTGCCATTGTGAATTATCGCACGGTTACTAACGCGCTTTCAATGTCACGAGATGATACGAGATATTCCGTTATATAACATGTGGCTTTCCAATGACGAAAGCTCTTCATCCTGAACGATGTGATTGTTTTAAACTCATTTTAAAAAAAAAAAAAAAAAAATTAAAGCAGATAGTTTCTTTTTTTTTTTGAAAATGAGTTTAAAACAATCGCATAATCCAGGGTGAAGAGCTTTCTGTCATTGAAAGGTCACGTGTTATATAACGGAATAATATCTCGTATCATCTCGTGACATTGAAAGCGCGTTAGTGACCGTGCGATAATTCACAATGGCACGCAGAAAATGGTGCGTACCTGATGATTTTTTTTTTTAATTTTTTTAAAAACTATATTTTTAAACAAATCTGCATGAAACCTTCAATAACACTATCCTATTTTGCAATAAAGTTTTTAAAGGAAATCAATCATAAAAAAGGAAGACAGAAAAGCATTTGTTTTGATAACTAGACAACAATGAGTCGAACGCCCTCAGCAACTCTGCCATCTGGTGGCTGTACTTGGCATTTGATGGGGTTTTTCTTGGGAAGTTTGAGATTGTTGCAAATTTAAGAACATTTGTCCCATCTATTTTTCAAATAAGAATTTAAAATACCCTTTGGATATTTCTCTATGTAAATCGAAGAAACTGACTCCAAGTTCGAGGGGGTTGTTGTAGGTGGTTTCCTTCCCAGGAGAGGCGTTCTGTCAACCGTAATGCAATCCGGGGTCGAGGATTTTTCCATGTTTATATTCATGAGCGTGTTATGAAAACGGAATTTAATCTTGTGCCATCCCCATAAAAGGGTTTTTATATCTGTGACATTGAAATCCTCTCACAGATCGCTTTTCCCCTTTCCGCTTTTATCTCGAAAGTGAGCGAATTGCACATCAAAACGCATAGACATAAAAAGAAAAAAAAGAAACCCCCACCCACGCGATAGAGGTATTTGCATATCAACGCTGCGGCCGAAGCCACTTGACCACATTCACTGCATCTGATTGAATAGACGATGCTCGCTACAAGCCATACAGAGAGGATTTGTCAGTGACAAACCGAAGGCCAAAAGATCCGCCATCAAAAAAAAAAGAAGAACAAAAAAAATACCCTTTTTTTGTGTGTTTTTTGTTTTTCCTTATAAAGCTTTATTTTCATACAGGACTTTTCATTGAAATTTATTTGTTAATAATAGTGCCAGTTAATTAAAAGTTACATTACACGAAGGTAATGTTGATAAAGATTAATGTCTAATATGAATGTGTAAATAATAATTTCATATTTGGGAATTTGTTAAATAATATTTAATAATTACACAAACACAAAACACACGTACATACCGTAGAAGTTACATATATATCCTTATATGATATTATCTACGGAAATTGTTGCTTCTTGAAATTGTTACTATGATATTATTTATATTAATTGAATTATGCAATTATAATAAAATAAGATAATAAAAAAGGAGAAAGAGAAAAAAATATTTAAATTACTAAAATTCGCAGCTAACCAAAGCACTTGTTATGTATTTACAATCATCAAATTTTTTAATTATGAAATTAATTAACTATTTGCCACATTTATCAAAATCTTTTAAATTTATCTGCATTTGTAATGAATAATTTAAAATGAATAATTTACGTGCGTAAAAAGTTTAAAAAAGTTCATAGTTCCAGCCAACGCACATAATACATTAAAAGAGATACTGACACTGAAGATGGCTTATTAATAAGCCGCAACTAGTCTGGACTATTTTAGCATGTTTTAGTTTTTATTTTAATTTAAAGTTTTATTTCTCTTTTAATGTATTATGTGCGTTGGCTGGAACTATGAACTTTTTTATCAGCATTTGTAATTTTTAATTTTATTAATACCAGAACCCATTTGTTCTTAAAGGGAATGAAAATCAACAAAGAAATATTGTTTTCTTTGTTCACTTTATTATTATTATTATTATTATAATAGTAAAAAATGTATTTCTTATCATGAAGTTGATATAATAAATAATTTTAAATATTTAGGTTTAATTATAAATGATTTCTTTACATGGGATAATTATATAAATATTCTATATAAAAAATTAAATGTAACCATATATATATTTTATTATATAAAAAACATTCTTCCACTTAAGATAAAAATTTTACTTTATTTTGCAATTTTTGATTCTTTACTAAATTATGGAGTTAATATATGGGCAAATGTAGGAAATATACATTTACAAATGTAGGAAAATTTACAAAATTTACAAACCAAAGTCTTAAAGTTGATATTTCCTAAAACATATGGAATAATATTAATAAAAGGAAACAAATATTACTAAAATATAATACATTTTATCCTATGCAAAAATTTATATAGAATATAATAATAAATAATTTTTATAGTATAATTAAATTAAAAGATGAAAGTATAAAAGAAAATTATAATTTGAGAAATAAAAATAGAATAAAACTTGATTATCCTTATATCTACAATGAATATGATATAAGAAATTTAAATTATATAAATTATATAAAATTATATTGATTATCCTTATATCTACAATGAATACGGTATAAGAAATTTAAATTATATAATTGAGAAAACCTTTAATGATATAAATTGGAATATATTTAAAGATTATAAAAGAATTTCAATTGTAAAAAATGAGGTAAAAAATTGGATATTGGATAATATTGATTAATAATTTAAAAAATTTATGTTATTTTGAGTTATTTTGTGTTAATATAATGTTTCAGTATGTTTGAGGATGACAACTTGATTTTGAAATTATTTTGTAAAATTTATTTAAATGTAATTTTTAAAATAATTATTATGTATTATAATAAAATAACAGCACCTGTTGATAGGAATTTAAATTCCTAACGGAATTGTATAAATTCAATAAATGAATAAATAAATAATAATAATAATAATAAAAATTATTATTATTATTATTAATATGTAAATGTTTCAATTCATGGGCTTCCCCAGCAAAGACAGCAAGGACCAAAGCATTTATTGCCAAGTGTAAAAAAAAAAAGGGCAAGTATGGTTAAGGATGTTAAGGATGTGTAGTTGTGTCCATAAATTTCCTAACTATGCGTGTTGTGTTGAGTATCACAGCCTTCTGGAGATGTGCATAAATGTTTTGTAAAGTCCCAGAGTGCTGAGACTGTGGTGCAATGTGTGAGGCACCAGACCAGTGGCGGACAGGACGATGGGTACAACACGTACTCGGTCCTGCCTCCACTGCTTCTGGAGCTCGTGTGCTAGGTCTGTGTATTTACTTATCTTGTCAGCGTGAGTTTTCTGCATGTTCTTGCTGATAGGCACTGCAATATCAATGAGATAGGTCTGTTTGTTGACCTTATCAACAAGTGTGATGTCAGGTCTGTTGTGATGTATAGTTTTGTCTGTGTGAATGGTACGGTCCCAGTACAGCTTATGTGAGGTTGACTCTAATACACGTGGTGGTATATATTTGTAGTACGGGGCTTATTATTAGGTTAGAAAATAGTGTTGTTTTTAAGTAACTTTGAAGATTGAAAAGAATCGTTTGATTCTGTTTAAACAAGGAGATATTAATTGAAATGAGACAGAAATCCAGTGCTTAGATTTCAACGTTTTTTGTCATCTTCTCGTGCTGATTTCTTGACAAGGATCCCATTGGAAAAGATGACAAAGATACAAGTTAAATAGTCGTTAGTCCTCGAATGTACCTACTAAGTTTCGAGAAGATTCCATGCAGCGGTTCAGAAGTTATTAGGAGTGGACACAACATTCACAATTCAGCTGATTTGATAATTTCCGATTGGACCTTTTTTTTTTATTTTTTTTTATTTTTTTATTTACGTTTTTATCAGAACAACCATACATTTCCTTCTTTTTTTCCGTTTTTATTTTTGAAATTCTAAATAATTCCTAATTATTAAAAAAAAAAAATAATAAAAAAAATAATGTTATAGATCTGAAACAGTAAATCAATTTATTTTTCTTAAGTAATAATGACTTGAAAATAACCGTATATTAATGAGGAGCATCACCTGTCATTTATTACGAATTCGTAATATTAAAATTCTAAATTAGGTAATATTAAAACTCTAAATAAATATAAAAAAAAATCTCATTTATAAATTTCTGGAAAAAGACCACGTTTGAAGAATTCTTTGAAGCGGGTTCTTGGTAGGCTGCCGTGACTGGAAGGGCCTGTGGGCAGAAGATGCCCCTGGGATGGCACTAGGACCTGATAAGGTCAAATGGAAATATAAAAAGCGGTGGTTTTTGGTTGACTACGAATGAGACAAGTAGTTGGAAATCAATAGAGTCAGAAACCATAAAGGGAAAAGGCTATCAGTGGTGGCTCCCTATTGGTGGGCTCTTTTTTTTTATATCTCTCGACGAGATATTGGCACGAGATAGAAAAATGTACTTGGATGTATTCAGTCTTATCGCACCCCTGATGCCTCCGTCAAAGAAGTTGACATTTGTGGTAAATAAACTTCTTTTCAAAGACACAAGAAAAAGTAAAAAGATAACTCTGTTTTTATTTATAAAGGATTAGTGTAATTTATTATATTTTCTCTTCACATTGATACTATTCAACTGATTTTTAGTTTTATATTTCAGACCGCCTTTAATATCTATGTAGCAACGGTAATTACAGTAAGTATAATATGTAAAACATAAGTATATTTTTAGTAACAATCAGTCTTATTTTACGTGCACAGAATTTCTTCATCATCAATAATTAAGCCAATGCACCTGAATACAAAAACACAAATTTATTTCACTAAATAAAGTTGTACATGCGACTTTGTTTTCGTAAACAACGAGGCTACATTCTGAAGCGATGATATTACAACGAATTTTACAAAGACTGGTCGCATACAACTTTATTATTGAATTAAATTTGTGTTTAATGTAGTCAGGTGCATTGGCTTAATTATTGATGATGAATATATTTTTAGTATTCGTAGTAAAAGTATATTTTACAATTATTTATAAAGTTAAAAAGTATTATATTTAAAATTGCAGAACTACAATTAAAAGAAAAAATAACTTCAGTTAATCACTGTAAAATGTTGTTTTTGGGGTTATTTCTTTTTTTTACCAGGTAAAGCTAGTTACAAAAAGGAAGGCCTACAGTTTCCAATCTCACGACCAAATCTGTCCCTGAATGATCATTATTGTAAACCCAATCCATATTTCGCAAGGAAAGAAAATAGTGTTTTAATCTATAAGCAATTTTCAGGAATTAAAATTAACCTAAAAAATTATTGAAATAAAAATAAAACAAATAAGCAATACCAAAAACAAGAGCATAATAATTTCTTCATCAATTTCGGTTTAACTTTATTCATGTACAGTGTGGCCGGAAGTTCGCGAACCTTCTATTATATAGTAATAAATGTAAATATTTAGTATTGAATGTTATTACAATTGTTGACACTAGAATGCAGGTGTTCGCGTTAGAACTGTTGTCTTTTGGTCGAAAGAGAACCTCATTACACATTGGATTGGAGAGGAATAAACCTCCCGTAATGATATGGGCTGCAATGAAATCACGTCATTTGTTTGGATCATATTTTTTTATGGTCATGTTAAAGGCGAAACTTATTTACACATGTTACAAACAAGGTTAATCCCACAGCTTGAAGACTCGGGCATCATGGAACGCGTATGGCTACAGCAAGACGGGACACCTGCTCAGTTCGCCCTTATTGTGCGAGGGTTTCTTCATGAACATTTTCCAGGACGCTGGATTGGTCGTGGTACTCCAGCATCGCCAGCTCCTGTCCAATGCGTCTGTGTGTTCACCATCATGCTGTACACACAAGTTTCTTACGCCGCCATGTCCTACTTGACAGTTTTTGGAACATGTCCGGTGTGATGGTTCGAAATGCGTCCTCAACTGCATTGCGTAATTCTTCATTTATAGCATAACAACGTTCAGACACGTAGGCCTTGATTCCCCACAATGAGTTATCAGGCGCCGTGAGGTCAGGACTACGTGGTGGCCATTTCAATCCTTCATCCTGCAGTGGATTGAAAACGGTTGATAATGATAAATATATATTTTTCTATTAATATTACTTTCAAATCTCCTCCATCTCAATAGAGACGATAAAAAAAAAGACAGAAGTGCCAGCAAATCGTTCATCTGCAGCACAGACTTTTTTTGCTGTTTTGCAAGTTGATTCGGAATTGTAACTCATTGTGGTTGCTTAAACATTCAAGATACAGTAGAATCTCGATTTTCCTAGTTGGTAAGGAAAAAGTTGACCCGGATAATGTCCATCAATAAAATTCGTTAATTTTTTTTTCCACACTTTCAGTTTTACTGATCTATTACTTTACCTACAGTAAAAGATGAATTGAAAGGTGAGGTCTTTAATTGAAATTTTATTAAATAATGAAATATTAAAAAAAAATCATAATTCAAGATATTCAAGAGTCTATTTTAGTCATAAGTCTAAACTTTTCTTTGGTAGTCATAAACTGAAAAATCTAAGGTTACTCTTTTGACAACCATTTATCACTAGTATCAGAAGCTGGTATTAAAAACTTCATAATTGCATATTTTTTCAAGTCGAAGTTGGAAATCCATCAAAGTCTGTCTTTTGTGATCATGACAATTGAAAACTAATTATCCCCGGAAGCTTACTTGAAATAAACAATGGACCCAATTTGATCTACCTATGTGAAGAACCAAGAGTTGACATGTCAACTAAAATTTCCTGGTTGCTTGTTTGTTTGTTTAGTTGATGAGAGTAGCCATAGTGATAAACATGCAATCAGAATTATATTAAAGATTTTTCCTTTTTAATAATTAAAAAAGAGTCAATGATTTTTTAATTACTGGATTATTTTTTTAATACAAAAGAAAAGAAATACAGTATCAAAATCTACCAAGAAAATGAAAAAAAAAAAAAAATGAAATTTCATGTTGATTTGGTTTCCAGCCAATGCAGTGTCATTTGTTCCAAAATTAAACTCTTGGTCGAATTAATTACACCCGTTGCCCTTAAGCACAGCCAAGTAATGTGGAAAGGCAAGTGGAAAGGCGATGGGCTGTTCTTTATTCTAGCCACGGACAAGGAGCCTTTACTGGGGACCTTTAGTCTTCGGATCTTATTCCGGAACTGAGGTAAGATTTCAGAGTTAATCAGAGGTCTAGACTCCAGTGATTATTTATATAGTGTCTTTATTTATTAGGAGTTATAAAAACCAAGAGGCCCTCAGGCCCCTGGACTTGGCCCAAAGCGGTAAGATGAGACTCTTTTAAAATTTAGGACCGTGTAAACTTGTAATTTTCTAAACAATTATTATTATTATTATTACTTTTAAGCTTGAGGCCCCATTTTCTTTTGGTGCCCTAAACACATGGGCTACACCTAATCAGATGACTTATATTTAAATTCGTTCATCAATTGTAAACTACATAAACTCTATTGACAACTCTCCCACCCACCCCCTTTTTTTTAAGGTTCTTTTGACCCAAAATAAAAAAATAAAAAATACTCGTGATTTTGGGGATTGGCGGGAAAAAATTAATAAAATATTGGTTATTTTCTTTCTCTGATAAATTTAGTTTGAAACGCTGACACAGAGAAATGAAAGAAAGATATCAGCGAACAAATAGAAAACGGGACAAAATAATAAAAAGAAAAAAAAAAAAAGGCTAAGGTTTGTGATAACAGTGAAGGTGGGGAGACCAAATGGCGGTGGAGAATAGCGTTGGGTTCCGTCATTCGATAGATAAAGCTTAACTGCGCCCCAAGGAGCTGTAAATTGCTCATTGCGCATATACCACTCGACCACCGGCGCAACAATTCAATTTCTTGGAGTGAGACGAGACCGTTACCTAATAATCTATCAGACGACGATAGACTGGTCCACGGGAACCCAACTGGCCAAGGAAAGTGATTTCGAATGTCGAACCTTCGAGAAGCGGAAACGGAGATGGAGAACGTTCTTGGTAATCAGTGATCTTAATAGAAAAAAAAGAAAAATAGCAGTCAAAACAAAACAAAATTGGAATAAAAAGAATTGTGTTCTTGTGTGAAGC